>JAKCOZ010000095.1:872236-1298528 GCA_022605955.1 Rallus limicola
ACTGCTTGGTGGCACCAGGGAAGAACAGATCTGTGGGACAGACAGACAGACGCCGGCCTCAGCGGCAACGCCCCCCCCCCCAGCCCCCTCCATGAAGGGGTGGGTGGGGGTGTCCCAGAAGGGTCCCATGGAACTCTCTGCGCAGGGACAGGCACGCTGAGGCACGGATGCTCCTCCTGCGAGGTCAGCTCTGCCCCATCCGTCACCTTCACCTCCCCCTGGGACCATCTGGAACCCCCAAGGGGGTTGGCATCCCCTGGGGGATGGAGACCTCCTGCTCTGCAGCACGAGGGGTGTCTGGTTCAGGGACACTGAGTGAGACCCACCTGACCCATGGCAAGGGGCTGAGCTGGAAGTGAAGAGCAGAGGGAGGCACAAGGGACAAGTCCTCAAGTGCCCCAGGGACCCAAAGAAGCCAGAGCCATCCCCTCTGTGGCAGCAAAAGGGCTGCAGGGGCTGGTATCTGCCTCCTGGCCCAGCTGGGGGGTACCCAGCACGGCTGCAAGGCTGATGGCAGGTCCTGCACTGACACCCCCTGCCCCAACGTGTCTCTCGGGGTTCAAGGTGTCACCCAAGAGCAGGATGGGCAAGGGGTTCAGTGAGGGGCACCCCCCCACCAGCCACAGCCGGCTGTGGGAGGGCAGAGTGGCTTCACACTGGCTGATGCTCCCTCTGCCCTCAGCCAACCATGGGGGACACTGTCCCCAAAAAGAACAGGGTGGGAAATAACCCCCCAGCCCATCCTTCAGCAGCTGCCTTCAGGCAGCACCCAGCAAGGCCAGGCACCGCATCCAGTTCAAGGGAGAAAAGACAAACACCCCCAAAAGCCCTGCTCCCCCAAAGTCTGAGCCGTTCCTGCTCCCCCCATGGTATCCCCACACAGGCTGTCCAAGCCGTGGTGGCTCCCCCCTCAGGCAGGACAGGACCACGGCCGTGCTGGATGCTGTAACCCCAACTCAAAGCCCCCAAAGTCTCCTTCCACCATCCACACGGGACACAAACCCTCAGCAGACCCCAGAGCTCAAGGGGACGCTGCAGCCTGGTGATGGCACCAGGCAGGACATCACTCTCACAGCACAGGTGGGGATGTGCATGGGGCCTCTCCTCACCCACCCCAGAGCTTGGGGAGGGGACCATGGCCTGGTGATGGTACCAGGCAGGACCAGGACATCACTCAGAGCACAGGGCCTCTCCTCACCCACCCCAGAGCTCAGGGAAGGGACCATGGCCTGGTGATGGTACCAGGCAGGACATCACTCAGAGAGCAGAGGTGGGGACATGGCACGGGGCCTCTCCTCACCTACCCCAGAGCTCAGGGAAGGGACCATGGCCTGGTGATGGCACCAGGCAGGACATCACTCAGAGAGCAGAGGGCCTCTCCTCACCCACCCCAGAGCTTGGGGAGGGGACCATGGCCTGGTGACAGTACCAAGCAGGACCAGGACATCACTCAGAGAGCACAGGGCCTCTCCTCACCCACCCCAGAGCTTGGGGAACGGACCATGGCCTGGTGATGGTACCAGGCAGGACCAGGACATCACTCAGACAGCAGAGGTGGGGACACGGCACGGGGCCTCTCCTCACCCACCCCAGAGCTCAGGGAAGGGACCATGGCCTGGTGACAGTACCAGGCAGGACCAGGACATCACTCAGAGCACAGGGCCTCTCCTCACCCACCCCAGAGCTTGGGGAGGGGGACGATGGCCTGGTGATGGTCCCAGGCAGGAACAGGACATCACTCAGAGAGCAGAGGTGGGGACAGGGCACGGGGCCTCCCCTCACCCCGTCGGGAGAACCACGGCGACTCACCTGGGTCTAAGATGATTTCAGGCTCCGAGTCGTGGCTGGCCTGCAAGAAGGTGGAAGCCACCATCTTCTCCAGGGGGGTGAGGCGTGGCTTGTGGAGGGGCCCGCCGGCACGGTTCATGGGCAGGTGCTTCTGGAGGTGATCTTCTTCTTGACGTCCAGCCGCAGGTCGCGCCACTTGTGCTTGAGGTCGTCGATGGAGCGCTCGGTGTAGCCCAGGAAGTTGACACGACTTTGGATCTGGGTCCAGAGCTGCTTCCGCCGCACGGGGTGAGCCCGCAGGGCCTCAGACCCATACAGGGCGCTGAAATGCCGGACCACATTCCAGACCAGCGTCTCAGTCTCGTCATTGGAGAAGTTGGCCTTCCTCTTCCGGCCAGACGCTGGCATCGCCTGCGAGGCTGCGGCAGAGTGGAAGGGGCACAATTGAACCTCGGTCCCCACTCCTCTCTGTCAGCTCCTGGGGGGGAACATGGGGCTGCGGGGAGCCCGAGGGAGCCGCGGAGGAGGGAGCCGAAGCAAGAGCCCCCGAGGCATCCATGGCAGGGGAAGGCTTGGGCCGGGGAGGATCTAAAGAGCCGCTTCGGCACACCACGCGGCAGGGGGGCACCTCATCCCCTCGCCCCGGCTCGAGAGCACCTGGGAGGGGAGAAAAGAAAGGGCAGCGGTGGGGCGGGCGGCGGCGCGGGGGTGAACGGCGGGGGCCCCCGGCCCTCTCCTAACAGAGGCACCCGGGGGACCCCCCGCCGGCCGGCTACCACGGGGGGCCGCGGAGAGGGAGGGGCGGTGGTCACGGTGGGTGTATTGGGACCACGAGAGAGGCCGCGGTGAGGGCAAGGCACGCACCCCAGGGCCGCGGTGAGGGCAAGGCACGCACCCCAGGGCCGCGGTGAGGGCAAGGCACGCACCCCAGGGCCGCGGTGAGGGCAAGGCACGCACCCCAGGGGCCATGGCAAGCACGGTGGGGCTGTGGCAAGCGCCTCAGGGCCACGCAGGTGGGTGTTGAGGAGCACCCCGGGGCCGTGGCGAGCGCCTCAGCCAGGGCACGTGCTTTGGGGCTGTGGCAAGCGCCTCAGGGCCAGGCTGAGGGTGACGGGGAGCACCTCAGGGCCAGGCTGAGGGTGACGGGGAGCACCTCAGGGCCAGGCTGAGGGTGATGGGGGAGCACCTCAGGGCCAGGCTGAGGGCAATGGGGAGCACCTCAGGGCCAGGCTGAGGGCGATGGGGAGCACCTCAGGGCCAGGCTGAGGGTGATGGGGAGCACCTCAGGGCCAGGCTGAGGGCCTTGCTGCCATGTTGACAGCACAGACAGGCACCCCAGGGCCACGGCAGGAGCTACAGCAGCAACTTCAGCCATGGGCTCTCGGCCACAGCGAGCACCACAGTGAGGGACTTGGCCCACGGTCAGCACCACAAAACCAGAGCAGGGGCCTTGGTGACAGCAAGCACCCTGGTGCTGTGGTGAGGACTGCAGCCATGGTGAAATCACCCGGGGCTGCAGCACGGGGCCTCAGGTCCATGGTGAAGGTCCTGGCTGTGGTGAGCACTTTAGGTTCCCAGCAAGAACCTTGGTGCCATGGCACAGACCTTGGCTGTAGCATGGGCGATGGGGCCATGGCGAAGGCCTTGGCCGCAGTGAGCATCTCAAGGCTGTGGAGAAGACCTTGGCTGGGATGCACAGCCTCAGCAAGGGTCTTGGCCACAGTGGTGAGACCCTCAGGGTACCAGCGAGGCCCTTGGGGCCGTGGTGAGGACTCTGGCCATGGTGAGCACCTCAAGGCTACAGCAAAGATGTCAGCCAAAGCCTTGGCCATGGTGAACACCTCAAGATACCGGGGAGGGCCTTGGGCCCACAGCAAGGACCATGGCAAGCGCTTCAGGACCGTGACAAAGCCCCTGGCCATGGGGAACAGCTCAAGCTCCCGCCAAGAGCCCCGGAGCCATGGCAAAGGCCGTGGCCACGGGGTGAGTGCACGAAGCTCTCACCAGAGCCTTCAGCAACACCCAAGAGCAAGGTGAGCGGCTCCAGGTCCTGGAGAAGACCCCGGCGAACACCCCGAGCTCCTGGCCAGGGCCTCAGGGCCCCGGCAGAGCCCGTGGCGAGCACTCTGAGGCTGGGGAAGACCCTGGCCAGGGGCCTGGTCAACACCTCAAGGTCCCGTTGGGCGCCTGGAGCCCCGTCAGAGACCGGGGCCGCGGTGCGGGGCTCGGGCTGGCAGCGAAGCCCCCCGGCCGCAGCGCCAGGAGCCCCGGCGCGGCGCACGGCGAGTGCCACGGCCCAGGCCTCGCCCCCGGCCCCCCAGCATCCCCCTGCCGCGCTGAGACCCCTCCGGGGGCCGCTCACAGCCCCGGCCCAGCGCCTCGGACCCTCACCCCACCCCTTCCCCGGGGGGGGGGGGGGGGGAACGGCCTCTCCCCCCCTCCTCCTCCTCCAGCTCGGCCGGGGGGGGCGGTATGTGTGTGTGTGGGGATAACCGGTCACCGGCTGCACCCCCGTGGCCTTCGGCGGGCGGCTTTTGTTCGCGCTTCCGCCGGGCACCGGGGACAAAGAGGCCGGGGACGGCGCCTGCCCCCGGGAGAGGAGGAGGAGGAGCGGGGGCGGGGGGGTTGGGGGGGGGGGGTGTTAAGCCGGAGGGGCAGGCACCGTCCCCGGCCCGCAGGGCCTTTTCCCTCCCCCCCCCTCCTCCTCCTCCTCCCCCTCCCCTTCCCCTCTCCCTCCCTCGACACCCCCCGGGGCAGGGCGGCGGCGCCTACCTGTGCCGGGACGGGCGTGTGATGGGAAGGGGAGGGGAGGGGGGGGGAAAGGGGAAAGAGGGAGGGGGGAGCGGCGGGGCCGAGGCTCGGAGGAGAGGGGGAGGGAGGGGGTAAGGGAAGGGGGGGGGGGGGCGCTCAGCCTCGGCGGCGGCGGCGGCGGCGGGTAATGGCTCCCGCCTCGGCGGAACTCGCCTTCATTTCCTCCGCCTCCGAGCGCAGCGCGGCGCTGGGCGCGGGCGCGGGCCCCTTTGCGCGCGCCCCGCCCGCCCTCGGGCTCCCCCTGGCGGCGCCGGCGCGGAGGCACGCGCGGGGGTTGGGGCGGGGGAGTGCGGGGGAGGGGAGGGGGGGGGGTGGAGCGGGGGGGGGCGGGGGAGGCGGGGAGGGAAGGCGCAGCCCCCGCGCGCTGCGGGACAGGCACGTGCGCGCACCGCCGCCGGGCGCCGCGCGCATCCACCCCCCCGCGCGCGCATCCCCCCCCCCCGCGCGCACATCCCCCCCCCCCACCCGCACCCTCCCCCCCCCGCCCGGGATTTGCGTGGCGCCGGTGGGCGATTCCCTGCGCGCCCCGCACCCCCCCACCCCCCCCCCCCCCGCGCTGTGCCCCCTGCACCCCCCGAGCGCCCTTTAACTCCCCTCCCCCCCGTGCCCCCTGGAACCCCCCACATGCCCCCGGAACCCTCCCACGTACCCCTGCACCCCCCCCCGTGCCTCTGCACCCCCCACGCCCCCTGCACCCCCCATGCCTCTGCACTCCCCCCCCCCAGTACCCCTGCACCCCCGTGCCCCCCAGAGCCCCCCCACGTACCCCTGCACCCCCCATGCCTCTGCACACACACCCCCCCCCCCGTACCCCTGCACCCCCGTGCCCCCTGGAGCCCCCCCACATGCCCACGGAACCCCCCCACGTACCCCTGTACCCCCCCCCCCCCCCGTGCCTCTGCACCCCCCACGCCCCCTGCACCCCCCGAGCGCCCTTTAACTCATCTCCCCCCGTGCCCCCTGCACCCCCCACACGTACCCCTTCATCCCCTCTACCTCTGCACCCCACCCCCCGTGTCCCCTGCATGCCCCCACATGCCACCTGCACCACCCCCATGCCTCTGCACCCCCCACATGCCCCCTGTACCTCCCCCGTGCCCCCGGAACCTCCCTACATGCCCCCTGCACCCCCCATGCCCCCCGGAGCCCCCCCCCCCCCCGTATGCCCCCTGCACCCTCCCTGTGTCCCCTGCACCCCCTCCTCCCCGTGTCCCCTCCATCCCCCACGCTCCCTGCACCCCCCCACATGCCCCCTGCACCCCCCATGCCCCCAGAACCTCCCCCCCGTGCTCCTTGCACACTCCCGTGTCCCTGCACCCCCCTGCATACCCCCTGCACCCCCCCCGTGTCCCTGCACCCCCCCGTGTCCCTGCACCCCCCTGCATGCCCTCTGCACCCCCCGTGTGCCCCCCCCACCTCCTGCATGCCCCCTGCAGCCCCCCCATGCTCCTTGCACCCCCACCCAGCCAGTGCCTGCACCCCCCCCCCGAGGGTGACACTTGTACCCCCTCCAGTCCCTCTGCACCCCAATTCCCCCCCCTCCCCAAACTGCCCTGTGCACCCCTGTGATTGCACATCCCGGTGGGCACCCCGATGCGAGCCCCGTCCCTGCACCCTTGGGTGCTCCTTGCACCCCCATGTGTGTGCCCCCCAAACGCCCCCCCCCGTGGAACACGCTGCCCCCGCACCCCCCTCCCTGTGCACCCCCATGGGCGCTGCCCCTGCACCCCATCCCATGCCAGGCACCCCCCTCCTCACCACCCCAAAATCCCACCCGTGGTGCTCACCCATGCACCTCCAGTGGGTCACTCCCTTACTGATCCCCCCCCAGCTGCCCCCTGGCCCCCTCACATGCCCAATGTTTCCACACCCCTTGGGGGGGGCATCCCCAGTGCCCCCCATCCCTGGCCAAATTGATGGCTACACCATGAATGGCACCCCCAGAGCACCCTGCCCTCCCTGCCCCATGGGTGCCCCTGGCACGCCCAGCACCCACATGGGTAACCCCCAGCGCATCCTGCAATTTGGGGGGGGGGGGGCTTTTACCCCATGTCCATGATGGGCACCCTCAGGGGCACCACTTGCACCCACCACTGGTGCAGCCAGCCCCGGGCACCCCAGGGAGCACCCTGTTCCCCCAATTACTCTGGCAGGCATTTGGGTGCCCCCCTGCACCCCTGGATGGGGGGTGCTGGCACACACGGGGTCCATCCCTGTGCCCCATCCCACCTCGGGGACCCCAGTGTGGCACAGGAGGGGCCACATTGTCACTGGGCTGGGGGCATTGGGGGAGTTTGTCCCCCCTAAGCCAGGGTGAGCGAGGGGAAGGGGGGGTTTGGGGTGCTCCCTGCAGCCCCGGGGGGGGACACGTGGGGGGCTCGATCCAGCTTGGGGGGGGTGCTGTCTGAGACCCTAAAACATTCCAACCCGTGTGGTGCTCAGCTGAACTCTGCCTTTAATGATGCCTGGTGCAAACCTCCAGTGCCCCCCGGAGACCCCCCACGGGAAGGAGCCACCACCCCCAGCCCCCCCCCATGACCCCCCTCAAACACAACCACCCCACTCAGGGCAATAACCGCCCCCCGCCCCCGGTGCTGGGGCAGCTCCACACCAGCTCCAGAAGGACATGGGGAAGGTCCATGTCCCCAGCGCTGCCTGATGGATCCCATCCGGAGCACACGGTGGGTCCACAGCCCCCCACACCCAGTGCTCCCCCCTCAGCACCCCCTTTGCCCCCCCAGGTGGTACCGACCCATGGCAAACCCCACGGCACAACCCATCCGGCAGCGCCACGGCGGCCAGGCCAAGTCCGGTGACGGTTCCTGGTGCCCAGTATGGGTGCCATCGGGTTTGGGCAGGTCCTGGGCGCTCTGCTCACTGCTTGGGAGGGGTGTCCCCAACCAGGGCTCGCCCAGCACCGGCTGACCACCCCGTGCACCGCATCCTCCAGCTCATAGAAGGCTCGGAAGAGGTCCGGAGAGGTGGCCCGGCACTCCAGGTACCGCCGCAGCGTTGCCAGGCTCCCCCAGACCTCCCGCTCCGAGGGGCAGGGCTGCACCGCCGGCTCTCCCATGTCCTCACCCTCCACCGTCCCCTTGTCCCCATCTGCCCCCGCTGGGTCCCCATGGCGCTCCAGCTCCTCGTCCATCGGCGTGCGGTGCTCCTGGCTGAGCGCGCCGGGTGCCGAGGGGACCTCAGCGCCAGCGTCGGGGCTGACGCCGGCGGCACAGAAGCAGCTAGAGATGAGCCCCGGGTGCACGTCACCCCAGGCTTGTGCCAGCATGTGCAGGACATCCAGGAGGGTCGGCTGCCCTGTGCCGTGCTCCGCCGGCAGCCGCCTCAGCAACCGGCGCCGGTAGTGGCCTTGGAGGTCGCTGGCGATGCCGCGGTCCAGGGGCTGGGCCAGGGCGGTGGCGGGCGGGATGAAGACCATCCTGACGTTGGAGAGCTGGAGGTAGGGGTGCTCCTGGTGCTTGGTGAGGAGGAGGACGACGCTCTTCCCCCGCTGCCGCATCCCCTCGTTGAACTCCCGCAGCCACTCGGCGAAGAGAGCGGCCGTCACGCTGGCCACGCCGCCGCGGTAGCTCCAGGGCATCTGCGCCAGGTTGACGCCGCGCAGGCAGCGGGGCTGGGGGCTCTCCCCCACCGCCCGCAGAGGGGTCTTCTCCGAGCCGTCGGCGTTGACGCAGAGCAGGAGCGTCAGTCGGTCGCCGGCGCTCTCGCCCTCACCGGGGGGCAAGAGGACCGTGGTCTCCCCGCAGGCGTAGATCTCGGAGGGCGCGTAGGTGCGGAGCAGCCCGGGCAGCACCACACCGGCCCAGCGCTCGGCCGCCGGCTGTTCGGCGTCACCCTTCTCCACCGGCGGCTCTTTGAAGGCCAGGCTGTGGCGCGCCCCGAAACGAGCCAGCCAACCGCCGCTGGGCTCCGCGTCGGGCCTGCCCAGCGCCTCGGCCAGGTGCTGGGCCTTGAGGCGGAGGAGCGGGCCGCTGACGGGCAGGTCGGCGGCGCGGGCCCCCTCCACCCAGCGCAGCAGAGCGGCCTCGAGCGCCGCGTCCTTGCCCTCCCGCTTGCGCTTGCGCTCGGGGTCGCCGTGGCGGTGCCACTCGCTCAGGATCCGCTCCTTGTTCTTGATGATGCGGCAGATCTGGGGCTGCGACACCCCGAAGCGCTTGGCCAGCTCGCTCTGAGACACCTTGGGGCCCTCCAGCATCTCCAGCACCCTCACCTTCTCCGTCAGAGACAGCTCCTTACGCTCCTTCCGCGGCGGCACCGCCGGCCCCATCTCCGCTGTCGACGCGCAGCGGCCGGCGCAGGGAGCGGGGCGGCAGGGGCTGCCCGCAGCCCCCAGCCTCACCGGTTCGGGGAAGCCCCTCCCGCAGCGGCCGCAGGCGTAGGCACGGTTCCCACCGTGCGCCAGCCGGTGCCGCACCAGGTCCGGCTTGTGCCCGAAGCCGCGGCCGCACTCGGCGCACTCGAGGGCCGGCTCGCCCGGCCGGCAGCGGCGGCTCTCCAAGCCGAACGGCGGTGGGGTGAACCCCCCGTTACTGGCACCGGGATTGGGCTCCGGCTCGGTGGCACCGCAGTAGCTGCAGCCCCGTTCCCGCAGCGGGATGGGGAAGTCACCGGCGCGGTGGCAGCGCGGGGAACCGGGTGGTGGGGACGCCCCCTCCTCGCTCTTCACCTCCTTCCCCGGCCAGTCCCCTGCGGAGACAGGGGGGCGTTGGGGAGCGGCCCCTCACCGGGACACAACCCTCCGGTCCCCGCCGGAGCCCCGGGGGCTGGTCCCACCCCTCCCCCCCCCCCCATCCTGCTCACCCTGGGAGGGGCCGGGGGGTGTTGCCCGCGGCCGGGGGCTCCGGTGCTCGCCGTAGCCCCCCGCTGCCACCTCCCCTCGCTCCACCTCGGCCAGGATGTCGGGTTTGGTGACGGTGTGACCTGTCACGGAGACAAGAGCAGGGACAGCCGGTGATGCAGCCGGTGATGCCGCCGGTGACACCACTGGTGATGCTGCCGGTGATGCTGCCGGTGATGCCGCCGGTGATGCCGCCGGTGATGCCGTCCGTGATGCCACCGGTGAGGTCACCAGCGATGCCACCGGTGATGCCGTCCGGTTGTGATGGGTCCAAGCCGGTGGTCCCTGCCCCGGCTGCCCCGGGGGCACGGGCACACCGACAGCCCCCCCGTGCCCGCGGAGCTGCCCCGCAGCCGCCCGCTCCCACCACCCACCGTCCCAGCGCCGGCCAGGCCGTGCCCGGCGGCACCGCGGCCGGTACCGGGCAGTGTCTCACCCAGGGCGAGGGGGTGCTCGCAGTCCTCCTTCATGGCACCGGTACCGGCCCGGTTCTCGGGGAGAAGCGGCGGCTGCTCCCGGTGCCGCTTTTACCGGCGAGACCTCACCTACGGGAGGGACGGCGGCGGTCGAACGACGCGCCGCACCGGGATAACGGCGTGCGGGCAACCGGCAGCGACCCGGGGACGGGGCACCGGCCGCGGGGCCGCCTACGGAGAGCGCCCGGTGCCGTCGAGCCCCGGCGGGCGGCGGCGACGCGCCGGTGCCGCTGCCGTGCCTGGGCCAGGCCCCGCTCGCTGCCGTTCGGGGGAAAGGGGGAGAGGGTCAGGCCGGGCCCGGCGCGGCTCCGGTGCGGCCCCGGTACAGCCCCCGCCCCGCGCGGCCCCGCTGGCGGTGGCGGGAGCGCGCGCGCCGCCTCGCCCCGCCTCCTCTCTACCCAGCTATTGGTCCGCCTCCAGCGGGCTCAGAGATGATTGGTCGAACCGGCGCCCAATCAACGCGGCGCCGGGGGGGGGGGGGGGGCGTCGCGGCGGCCGCGGTCGTGTAGTCCCGCCCGCCTGCTCCCGGTGCGGTCCGCCCAGCCGGTAGGTGTCGCCCCGGCACCGCCCGCCGCCGTTCCCAGCGTCCGCCGCGCTCTCGGCATGGCCGCTCTGCCCCGCCGCTGCTGAGGAGGCGCCGGGCCCGCGCCGCCGCCTCCCTCTCCGCCGCCTCCCGCCGCCTCCCGCCGCCGCCGCGCCCCGCAGGGCCATGGCCGACTGGGCCCCCGCTCAGGTAAGCGCCGCCTCTTCCTCCTCGTCCCGCCGCTGCCCTGCCCGGCCGCCGCCGGGGGATGGGAAACGACGGGGCCGGGCCCGCTCCTGGCTCCATCCATCACCGCCCGGGCGGTGAAGCCCACGGAGCTGTCTGTGCTCTCCACACCCCGCCCACCCCCATCCCCAACCCCTTCCCCGCAGGACCTGGTGTGGGACATGGAGCCCCAGGAGCTGGCCCTGGAGCAGCCCCTGCCCGGCCCCGAGCAGGGCCCCGCCGGGGAGCCCGAGCTACCGGCCGCCGAGATCTCCCTGACGCTGGTCACCGAGATCCAGGCCGTGGACAGGAAGGTGGACGCCCAGGCCGCCCAGCTGATGAACCTGGAGGGGAGGATGAGGATGGCGGAAACCAAGCTGATCGGCTGCGAGAAGACGGCGGTGGAGTTCGGGAACCAGCTGGAGAGCAAGTGGACGGCGCTGGGCACCCTCATCCAGGAGTACGGGCAGCTCCAGCGGCGCCTGGAGAACATGGAGAACCTGCTCAAGAACAGGAACTTCTGGATCCTGCGGCTGCCCCCGGGGGCGAAGGGTGAAGTCCCCAAGGTAACGGGACCTCTGCGGTGCCCTCCCGGCCTCAGCTTCCCTGCGGCCGCTGCCTTGCCGTGTTTCTCCTGTGGGTCAGCTCTGCGTGGGGCTGGGGGCTCCGTAGCGGGGGCTGGAGGCACAGGGTCGGTGTGGCTCAGCCCTCTGTGCCCAGAGGGGTTGGTAACGTGGCCCCAGTTCCTCTTTCTGATGTGGAACCATCCGTGTTGGGCGCCATGCATGAGATCCCACCCGCGGCGTGAGCATCCTGAGCGGGGATGAGGTGCAGGCAAGTGGTGAGGGACAACCCTGGCACGTCCCTCACAGGGAGGAGTGTGGCTGCCCAAGCTGGGCACAGGGACGAGGGGTCCCTCCCGCGCCGCGCTCGAGGGGTTTGAATGGGGAAAACATCCCTGGGTGCGTTTCCTCCAAGAGCCGAAGCAGCTGAGCGGGCGGCTCTTCCACTTGCAGGTCCCCGTGGCCTTCAACGACGCTTCCTTCAACTTCTCTGAGGAGGAGTGGAAGAGCTTGAACGAGTGGCAGAAGGAGCTTTACCGCCACATCATGAAAGGCAACTACGAGGCCGTCATCTCCATGGGTAAAGACAAGCTGGGGTTTGTCCTGAGCCGCCCGCTGCCCGGGCGGATGGCAGCACCACCGTGCCAGGGAGGGTCTGGGGATGCGTTCAGCCACCTTTCACCAGCAGCTCTGGGGATTAGTTGAGCCCCATCCCGTCCCCCTCCCCGCCCCAGCAGCTGGACGTCGCGAGCGCCGCCGCGGCTCCGTAGCCGGTCTGCGTGGCCGGTGGGAGCTGAGTGAGTGGTGAGGAGGAGGGGACGCCAGAGGACCCTCGAGCCCAGTAAGGAGGGGGATGAGGGGAGTTTCTCTGCCACGTAAAGGTCCACAGATCCACTGCGCTGGGTGCCTCAGCCCGCTCCCCGCTTAGGACGGTCGCCGGCAGCAGAGGGGTGCCCTGCCTCAGAGCTTCCTTCCAGCCCTTTCTGTCCTTCCAGCTGGGGAGCCTTTCTGAAGGGAGGAGAGGGAGTTTGTCAGCCGCCTGGGTGCTGTGCCTGACACCCGCCTCAGCCCTGGAAAGGGTTCCTGTGCCAGCTCCAGCCGGAGCAGCTCCCGAATTACCAGGGGTCGAGCTGGGGAGAAGCAGCAGGTGAAGGCAGGCTCTGCCTCCTGCTTTCCCCTCCAGCAGCTCAGGGCAGCACCCTCATGGCCAAAGGAAGGTGCTCAGCTCGCTCCTTCCAATCCCAGCTGTGGGAATTCCCTCTGGGAAGCACGTTGCTTCCACAGGCACCCACGTGCGTTCTGAGAAGTGACCTTACCTTGGCTGGACGTCCCCATGCAGCGGGTGGGAGGCTCACCCACCCCCTGCTATACAACTGGGTGATCCCAGCCTTTCATCCCTTATTTTTTCTCCTTGTTTTTCCCCATTCCTTTCCCCCCCACCCCTTTCCTTTATATTATGCCCCTTTATTTTTCCCTCCTTCCTTTCTTTTTCTTCCCCCCCCTCCTCCTTTCTTTTTCTTCCCCCCCCTCCTTTCTTTTTCTTCTTCCCCCCCCTTCCTTTCTTTTTCTTCCCCCCCCTTCCTTTCTTTTTCTTCCCCCCCCTTCCTTTCTTTTTCTTCCCCCCCCTTCCTTTCTTTTTCTTCCCCCCCCTTCCTTTCTTTTTCTTCCCCCCCCTTCCTTTCTTTTTCTTCCCCCCCCTTCCTTTCTTTTTCTTCCCCCCCTTCCTTTCTTTTTCTTCCCCCCCCTTCCTTTCTTTTTCTTCCCCCCCCTTCCTTTCTTTTTCTTCCCCCCCCTTCCTTTCTTTTTCTTCCCCCCCCTTCCTTTCTTTTTCTTCCCCCCCCTTCCTTTCTTTTTCTTCCCCCCCCTTCCTTTCTTTTTCTTCCCCCCCCTTCCTTTCTTTTTCTTCCCCCCCCTTCCTTTCTTTTTCTTCCCCCCCCTTCCTTTCTTTTTCTTCCCCCCCCTTCCTTTCTTTTTCTTCCCCCCCCTTCCTTTCTTTTTCTTCCCCCCCCTTCCTTTCTTTTTCTTCCCCCCCCTTCCTTTCTTTTTCTTCCCCCCCCTTCCTTTCTTTTTCTTCCCCCCCCTTCCTTTCTTTTTCTTCCCCCCCCTTCCTTTCTTTTTCTTCCCCCCCTCCTCCTTTCTTTTTCTTCCCCCCCCATTTTTCTTCCTTTGCTTTAGAACAGAGGTGTTCTGCAATCCCTGTGCTCGAGGGAAATCAGGGAAGGAATAGACACAGCTCCCTCCTTTCTCCTACTCAAAGCCCAACCCTGCATCCTACTGTAGAGAGGCAGCGGGACCACGACAGTCCTGCTGCAGGGGGTCTGTGGATCTGAGCCTTAGGAAAACTGCTTCACCAGGAGGTTTCTGTTGAGCAATGAGGTTTTAGGGCTTTGGCCCTGGTGTTGGGGCAAACAGATCCACCGGAGCAGCGGTTGGGAACCACCAACAACCCAGAGCTCCCTCTTGTTTGGGAAATGGAAGTTTTCCTCTCTCCACCCTAGGAGAGATTGTGATTTTTTTTACCCCTCCTCCCCCTTTCCCCCACCAAAATCTGCAAGCAGCCTGTGACTCGGGACGAGTAGGATGGAGCGGTCCTGGGCTGGAGGGAACAGCGTGGGGAGGGCACTTCCCTGCTGCCGCTGCCTGGCAGCGCTGGCGCTGTCCCTGAGCTGAAGTCCCCATTGTAATGGATCCGCGGACCTTAGCAGAGAGGAGAAGAAGCCTGGAGGAGGTAAGCACACCTGCATTTTCTTATTCTCCTCCTCCTCAACGCTGCAGGTTGGGAGGTGCTGCTCCTCACCTGAGCAGGGCGGGCTCCTGCAGCCCGCTCCTGTCCCCAGGGCCCAGACAAGGTGAGCGGTGCACACGGGGTTTGTTTTTGGGGTGGGAGGGGGAGAGCATCTTCTTAAGCCTCTCTTTTCATCAGCAGCAAAGGAAGGTCGGTGGGTGAAGCGTGGAGAGCTTCCCATGAGGGTGGAGGAAACCTCCTCACCCTCTTTATTTTACGTGCAGATGCTGCTATTTCCAAGCCTGACCTCCTCTCACGGATCGAGCAAGGGGAGGATCCCAACGCCGAGGATCCGGAGGACTCTGAGGGAGGAGAAACCCCTACAGACCCCAGCACGGGTGAGCCACGAGGTCCCCAGGGCTCTGCCAGGGTGGGGAGAGGTGGAAAGCAGACACATGCAGCTCCTTCACTCACCTCTGCTGCTGAGTTTTGGCAGCTCTGCCCTTGGGTACAGGGCTGGCTTTGCTTTCAGAGAACCACAGAATCACAAGGGTGGAAAAGCCCTTGAAGCCCCTGGAGCACAACCGTCCCTGTCCTGTGCTGGCCCAGATCCCTGAGCACCTCATCTCCCCTCTGTTCAACACCCCCAGGGCTGGGGACTCAGCCCCCTCCCTGGGCAGCCTGGGCCACAGCCCCACAGCTCTGCCAGGGAAGAACTTGGCCCTCCCAGCTGAGCTGAGCCTGCCCTGGCCCAGCTTGAGCCCATTGCCCCTCCTGCCAGCTCCTGGCCCCTGGCTGAAGAGACCAGCGCCCACCTCTCTGCACCCTCCTGGCAGGGCAGGGCAGGGCAGGGCAGGGCAGGGGGGAGAAGGGCTCCCCTCAGCCTCCTCTGCTCCAGCCTCAACACCCCCAGCTCCCTCAGCCGCTCCTCGCAAGCTTTGCTGCTCTCCAGCCCCTTCCCCAGCCTGGTTGCCCTTCTCTGGACACGCTCCAGGCCCTCCATGGCCTTCTTGGAGTCAGGGGCCCACAGCTGCCCCCAGCACTCCAGCTCCAGCCTCCCCAGGGACCAGCCCAGGGCCACAATCCCTGCCCTGGCCCTGTGGCCACGCTGCCTCTGACACAAGCCAGGATGCCCTTGGCCTTCCTGGCCCCCCGGGCACACTGCTGGCCCCTGGGCAGTCCCAGGCCCCCAACACCCCCAGGTCTTTCTCTTTCCTGGTTGGGTCTCTCCTGAAATCCTCACAGAAGCAGCCAGGAACCTAAAACTCCTGTTGTTCTCTCTCCTGTGCCCAGAGTTTTCCTTTCCTGGGCCTGATGACAGCTCATGGAGCAAATACGAAGAGACTCTGGCTGAAAGCCACGAAGGCTCTGAGGAAGAGGAGGGCATGGAGGTCCCTAGTACATGTGAGTCTGAAGGAAAGAGTTTTGGGGTGGGGGGAGTAGAAGCAGGCTTGGGCTTTTTGGTGCTTGCTGGCGATCCTGCCTTCCCCGTGGGCTGTGCTGGGTTCAGCTCAGGGCTCAGCTGAGGCAGCTGGCTGGCGTGGGGGCAGCTGCGGTAGGTGGCAGCAGGCTGGCTGCGGGGTGTGGATCACCTTTGCGGTGAGGTAGCATGTGGCCAGCCCTGAGGTGGAGAGTGGGCAAAGCTTTGATGGCCTTAAAGGGCTTAAAACTCTTTTCCATGGATTTATCAAGTGCCATTTATCCTGGTTTTCTGTCAGTGGAGCGTGCGGCGTCTCGTGGTGCAGCACATCCCACGTCCTTGTCACCACCCCGTGGCTCCCTGTCCCTGCTCTGAGGCACGGGGACGTGAGAGCTCCGTGCTGGGACCTGCCTTTGGCTTCCTGGTCTCATCCTTGGAAACAGCTGAACTGTTCTGGCTGATGCTTTCCCAAAATTTCAGCTGGAGGCGAAGGGAGCAGCCTCCTTTCCCACCGCAGGGTGAGGTGATGAGCAGAGGAAGAGCCCTGTCGTGTGGAGTGCCGAGCAGTCTTCTCTGGGTGCACAAAACGTTGGGCACAGCTTTGCCTCCTCCCGAGGCTCTTCATCCCTTGATCCTCTTGGCTCTCTTCCTCCTCCCTTTGGTCCTTGGTGGTTGCGTTGCCCTTTGCGCCACGGCTGATCCTCCAGCCCCAGGCACTGGACAAGCCCAGAAGGAAAAGAGCTTCTAGAGCTTTCAGTCTCTTTCCCTTGGTTCTTTTTTGGGCCTTTATCCTGTTCTGTGTGTTCGTACGGACCTGCTCTGCCTCACCACCACCTCAGGAACCCACTCTGTCCCCTTGTCTAGCTACACATAGAGATCTCATCGTTGTTCTGTCTGAGCTTTCCCAAGGAGGCTTTGCCAACGGTCTGGACGAGGGAATCGAGGGCACCTGCAGTGAGTTTGGAGATGACACCGAGTCGGGTGGGAGCGTTGATCTGCCCCGGGGCAGGAAGGGTCTGCAGAGGAACCCAGGCAGCCCAAAGCGATGGGGCAAAGCCACCGCCTGAGGGTCAACGCGGCTCAGGGCTGGGTCCTGCCCTGGGCTCACACCGACCCCAGCAGCGCTGCGGGCTGGGGGCAGAGGGGCTGCAGAGCTGCCCAGTGGAAAAGGCCCTGGGGTGTCAGGCAATGGCCAGCTGGGCACAAGCTGGCACTGTGCCTGGGGGGCCAAGGTGGCCAACTGCATCCTGGCTGGTGTCATTAGCATTGTGGCTGGCAGGCCTGGGGTGGGGAGTGTCCCCTGGCCTGGGCACTGGGGAGGCCACCCCTTGAACACCGGGGTTGCGATTAGGCCCCTCACCACCTCAAGGATGGGGAAGGGGCTGGAGAAGGGCGATGGAGCAGGGAAGGGGCTGGAGCACGAGGCTGCCGGGAGCAGCTGAGGGCCCTGGGGCTGGCTCTGGAGAAGAGGAGGCTGAGGGGAGACCTGCTGGCTCTCTGCAGCTCCCTGGGAGGAGGGGGCAGCCGGGGGACTCTTCTCCCATGGGATGAGCTCCAGGACCAGAGGAAACGGCCTCGAGTTGTGTGGGGGAGGTTTGGGCTGGAGATGAAGGCAAATGGCTTCCCCAAAGGGGTGTCAGTCCCTGGCACAGGCTGCTGGGGCAGGGGAGTCCCTGTCCCTGGGGGGTCAGAGCCCCACAGACAACGGTGCTTGGGGACAGGGCTCCGGCTGAGCATTTGGACCCAATGGTCTGAAAGCTCTTTCCCAACCAGAAGAATCCCACCCTTCCCAGTCAGGATACTCTGGAGTTGTGTTCTACCACGGCTCAGGTAGCTCCTGAGCAGGACACACAGCCAGGAGCTGACTTTGGAGGGGGCAAAGCAAGAGACCAGCTCTGCCCCAAGAGCGTTGTGGTCTGGGTATCGAGGCGGTTCTGCTCCCAAAGAAATGACATGACTGTCTCTGCTCTGCCAGATGAACAGCAGTGCGATGAGAAAGGTCCCAAAAGCCTCGAGCTTCCCAGCTCCCTGTCAGGGAAGTGGGAAGAGGTTTTCTCCAGCCCGGAGGAAGAGGTAAAGCCAAGTGGGAAGAGCCGTGGAGGATCCACCCCGCAGCAGAGAGCAGCGACAGGCAACGGGCTGAGGCGCTCCGCTCGCCGTGGGAGGGAGCTGGCCAGGAAGGACCTTCCCGAGGACGTGGCTGGGGTAGAGGGGCCGTACATCTGCTGTGAGTGTGGGGAGAGCTTCCTGGACAAGGAGCTCTTTGTCACCCATCAGAAAGCTCACGCCAGTGAGGAAGCCTGCACGTCCCTGGAGCACGGAGAAGCCTTCAGGCAGAAATCCAAAGCGGCTTCTCCAAAAGCCCAAGGACCTTCCCGCTCCAGACCAGCCAAGCGCCCCGATGGGGAGAAGAGCTCCGCTTTCAAGTATGGCTTTGTGAGGCACCAGGTGAACAACATGGTGGAGCGGCCCTACACCTGCTCCCAGTGCAAGGAGAGCTTCAGCTTGGAGGTGAGCCTCATCCTGCACCAGAAGCTCCACACAGGGAAAGGCGACGGGCCGCTGACGTGCACCTACTGCGGGAAGGACTTCCGAGACCTCTCCAAAGCCATCCGCCACCAACGCATCCACACCGGGGAGAGGCCCTACCAGTGCACCGAGTGTGGGAAGAGCTTCATCCGGCGGGACCACCTCCTCAAACACTGGCGGGTCCACACCGGGGAGACCCCCTACCAGTGCCCTGTCTGCGGGAAGCACTTCCGTTACAAAGAGTCCCTCAACTGCCACCAGAAAATCCACTCCCGCAACCCCCGGCCCGTGGAGGATTCACAGCACAACCTGGAATCGGCCACTCAAACCAGCCACTTCTGTGTGAAAAAAGAAACTAAGCAGTAGCGCTGCGGCCCGAGGCCGGGGCAGATGGGCTCGTGGTTACCGCTCACGGGCTGGCAGCGTGACGGGGAGGTGGACTTGTATCCCGGTGAATCCACCTGGCCGTGCTGCTAAGCCTGCTTTTGTTGAAGCATCAAAAAAAAAAAGGAAATCCCTCTTAAAAACTCATGGATCAGACGGCCTAGAGGCACCTCTTCGACCCCCGCCGGCGTTCCCATGGGACTTCCATGGTGGTGTAGGCCTCAGACTAGTTGTTCTCCCTACACAGGTTTGGATTTTGCCTGTAGAGAATAACCCAGAGCCGAGCGATTCTCTGGGGTCCTGAGCGAGCAAGTCTCTGGGGTCCATATTTAGGAGGTGTCTCCCCACCTTTCTTTGTGCATATTCGGGAGTGACGAGCTTTCGCTTTCTTATTTCCCCTCGTTTCCCCCCTTGCCAAGGCTGGAAGAGGGAGAGAGGGAGGGAGGGAAGGTGCCCTTCCCAGGCATCCATCCGCCCGCTCCCGTTGCGTTGCCGCGCCTCGGGCGGCAGCTCTGGGTTGGGATGAAGGGAAGAGAGGCGAAGCGATGGTGGTTTTAGGGGCACGACATGGGATTTGAGGCAGAGAGGAGAGAGCAGCAAAGGTTGAGGTGAGAAAAAGTAGGTGCAGGAGGAAAGGACAAGCAGGAGAAAAGGGCTTTGAGGACATTGGGAGCAGGAGGAGTCGGGAAGGGCAGCGTGTGGAGGGTAACACACCTCAAGGAGGATGTTTCTCCGGGCTTCCCAAGGATGTTCCTGGCACCAGTTGGGCTGTGGTTTCCCTCTGGCTGAGGGAACGGGGCCGCTGGTCCGTCACAGACTCCTAGTGATGAAGGCAGTTTTCTTACGGTTTTTTAACTGGGTTTGGTCTCACACTCAGGTAAGTCAGACGAGTGAAGGCAACTTCTCCTAACCCCTGTAAAGAGCTGTTTGGTTTTTAGTTACTCTAGAAGTAGGTTATTATTATTATATTATTATTATTAATTATTATTATTATTAATTATTATTATTATACTACAAGGAAACGTGTGACACTATATTTCACAGTTGATCTAAAACACTTAAAAACATATAACTGACCAGAGTTTTCCCCAGACGTCTCTGTGTAAATAGCAGTTGATTTCTCGGAGCTTAATTAATCAAGTGTCGTTCCTGAGGTGGCTGTAAGTGGTGTCTCTTCCGCTGTGTATCGTCAGCTGCTGGTTCGTGATCGTGTTTTGTAATAACTTTTGTAAAGTCTGTCAATACAGTGTGTTTCCATCCCCAAGCCCGTGTGTGGGGTGAGTGAGAGCAGCTCCCCCTCTCTCCCTGCGTCCCTGCGCCGGCCTCTGCGTTTCGGCCTAGCTCGGGGGGCGACGCCTGCAGCGCCCTTGCCCGGCACCTGGCTGTTATTTATTAGCGTTTTCCAGGTAATTATTGGAAATGATGAGCCACGTGAAGCCAGCAGGCTTCACTCTGGTCTCTTCACTGTTTGGCCGAGCATCTGGGGAGGGAGATCCAGCTGAGGAACCTGCTTGGCGCGGCTCCGGGGCCTGTGCTGCTTGATGGGTGCCATTTGGGGTTCGTTAAGAGCTTTTCCTCTGCTCCCACTATGGCTGAGAACAAACTTTGGGTTTAGGTGGGCGTCACTGCACCACAGCCAGGCTCTGCCATGGGGCACAGCTGGCACAGGCTCACACCAGGAGCAGGGACCGGCTCTTGTGCACCCAGCATGCTAGGCCAAGGGTCCAGCCGCCGTCACTGCGGCCTTGCCTCTCACCGGTGTCCCGGTGCAGCTGGTGGGACCTCAGCACGCCGTGGCTGGGCTGTGCATCTCCACGGCCTCTTGCACATCATCCCTGTGCTCTCTGTACCAGGGCTGCCAATAAACTGTTCCTACCAGGCCCCGGCCCAAAGGTGAGCACCCTGTTGTATCTCGCATCCTGGGGGGCTGGTGGGGGGCAGCGGGTGCCCCACAGTATCCTGGGAGGGTCTGTCCCTTCCCCAGCATTGCGTGTCCCCCTCCCTCCCCTGTGCTGTGCTCACTGGGGTGTCCCCCCCCCCATCGCCTCCCCTCTGCCTGGCCCTGGGGACATGTCAGGAGGGTGCTTGGGGTCTCCTTGCTCCTGGGGTGTTGGCAGAGGAGAGGCTGGCACAGCCACAGCCCATCCTGCTGGGGGGGGCACCCAGATTTCTGCATCCAAACTTCAGCCTTCCCCATGACCCCACTTGCCCCTGTGCCCCCCCCTCGGCTCTGCAGCATGGTGCCATGGCAGCCCCAGATGTGTCCCCAGTGCTGGCTGGTGGCAGCTCCCATTTCTTCCCCCTTTCTCATCCCATTTCTTCCTCCTTCCCCTCCAGTTCCTCCCCAGTTCCCATCCTGGAGTGGGTACAGGGCCCCTGCCCAGCTCCTGCTCCCCTCTGCCACTGCAAGGAGCTGCAGCCGGTGCCAGGGGGCTTGGGCAGTGCAGCGCTCGGTGCTGGGTGGCTGCTCTCTGCTCCCTTCCCTGCGGGACCCAGTGTGGAGGGACAGATCCCCTCTCCCAGCCCTGGCCACGCTGCAGCCAGGGGGAGCCTCTGGAGCCCCCCAGCACTCTGATAAGGCACCAGGGCTTTGGCCGTGGGTGAGGGTCCCAGGTCTAGGCCCGCAGGTCCCCACTGTGCAGCTGTGCTGGGGCTGGAGGGTGCTGGGGGTCTTCAGCCAGCCCACATCGTGCTGGGTGCCCACATGGGTCCCCAGCCAAATTTTAGCTCCCCCCATGAACTCGGGGTTGCCAGCTGGGCTGGGGAGGCCCCATGGAGGGAGGGATGCACAGACTGGGGTGCTGGGGAGGGAGAGGAGGAGGAGGAAGAGGAGGAGGGAACCCAGCTGAGCACCCAGGACAGCTCACAGCAGGGAAGAGCACCGTGCTGGGTGGATCCTGCAGCCTGACAGCAGGGTGGCTGCGGCACACGGGACATCATGGCTGCACACACATGTCCTGATAGGCTCCATACGTGTGCTCTGTGTGTACACGTACCCGTACGGATGTGGCCGGCAGCACGGATCTCAGCGTTTGGAGGAGCCCAGCACCAGTGGCCACATCCTGACCCCCCACTCTGTGGTGGCTGTGGGGGTGCCCCTCCTCAATGGGGGGTGACTGTGGCACATACGGTGTCTGTGTCTCCAGGCCTCCCTCTGGCAGCTGGGCTCAGGCAGAGACCCAGCCCAATAGCTGCCCCCCAGTTCCCCCCAGTTCCACTGGGACATCCGAGCCCCGGGACAGGGACCTTCTCTATCGTGGTGTCCCCCCTGACTGAGGACTGTGGCTCCCTGGGACAGCCCAGGAGCGGCCTGTCCCCAACCCGGGTCCCTGCCTGTTGCTGCTCCCCTGGGGGTGTGTTGGGGTGTGTGTTGTGCCCCCAGCGTGGGTGGCAGCGGGCAGCCTGTGCCCCCATTCTGGCGTGGCAGCAGTGACAGGATGTGGCCTTGTCCCCGTCCCCCTCATCCCCTCCCTTTTCCGCAGTCCGAAGGGTTTCCTGCCCGTCCCCATGTGGTGTCACCCGCTTCCCCCCATTGTCACCCCGGGGTCCCTGAAGGCAGGACCCGGAGCCGGGTGTTGCGGGGCTGCTGCCACGCAGGGGGCCCGCCGGGGTGGGGGTGCAGGAGGGGCAGACACACCTCGGCGTGGGGACACAGGGGTGGGGTGGGCAGGGACAGGGTGGGATGGGGGTGATGAGGGGGATGGGGGGTGAGGTGAGGTGGGGTGGGGGGGGCAGGATGGGGTGGGATGGGCAGGGCCAGGGTGGGGTGGGGATGGGCGGGGGCTGATGGGGTGGGATAGGGGGGTGATGGGGTGGGCGTGGGGGACACCGGGGGAGGCGCGTCCGCAATGGGAGCGGATGGGCCGGGAGAGGGGAGAACCGGGCAGGGGGAGCGGAGGGTCCGGGCCCGTCCCGGGGCGGGGAAGGGGGGTAGAGGGGTCTGTTTCCCTGGCGACGCCGGCTCCGGCCGCCATTTCACGGGCCCGCGGGGCACGAGGCCGCGGGGGCCGGCCGCCAGGGGGCGCTCGCGCCAGCCCCGCCCCCGCCATGGCGGCGCCCGACGGTGCGGGCCGAGGGGGAGGGGGCTGCCCCCGCCAGCCCCTGCGCACCGGGGTCCCCCCGGTCCCCTCCGGCGCCTCCCAGCGCCCCCCGCCCCCGGCACGTCTCGGGCCCTTCGCAGTCGCCCCGCGGCCCCGTTCCCTCCGCGGCTCCCCGGGCCACGCAGCCCCCCCGTGCCCGGCCTCTCCCCGTCCTCCCTGTCGACCCCGTTACTCCTGGGGATGCCCCGGTCCCGCCGGTCGCCCTCCAGTCCCCCCAGCGTCCCCCCGTGCCCCTCCACCAACCCTTCCCCGGTCCTCCACCGCCCGGGGTCCTCTCCGGCCCCGCCCCGCGCGGGAGCCCCGTGGGCCCGGTCCCGGGGCGCCGCCACCGGTCCCCATCGCCCCCCCCCCGCCCCCTGCGCCTCCCAATCCAACCCCCCCATCCGCGGCGGGGCCGGTGTCGGGGCCGGGCGGTGTCGGCGGTGGGAGGGGGGGCCCCGACGGGGCGCGGTGATGCCGTCGGTGCGGCAGGGGGCGCTGCGCCGGCGGCGGGTGTCCCGCTCCGCCCCGCCCGGCGCGGCCCCCGGCGCGGCCCGCGCGACGGCGGCGGCCCGCCCGCCCCCTGCCGGCTCGGCGGGGCAGCGGCGGGGCCGGAGCGCCCAGCGCGGAGCGGCGGAGCCGGGACCCGGAGCAGCGCTCGGTCTCTCGCCGCCCGCTGCCCCCCCCTTTCCCCTCCCCTTCCCCCGCCTCCCCCCGGTCGGGTCGGGCCGGGCCGGGCCGGGCCGCCGCCCCGCCCCGCCGCGCCGCCCCGCCGCGCCCCCGCCCCGCCGCCGCCGCCGCCGCCCCGCCGCGCCGCGCCGCCCCGGGCCCAGCCCGATGCCCGGCGGCGGGCGGAGGTGAAGGAGCGAGCGGGCGCTGGATCCTCCCGGCCGCGGCCCCCGGGGCCCCGGGCAGGGAACAAAGGGCCATGGCCGAGGGGGCTCCCGCTCAGGTAAGGGCGCCCGCCGCGCCCCCCCCTCCTCGTTCCCCGTTCCCCGCCCGCCGCGGGTCGCGGCCCGGCCCGCCGCAGCTCGCCCGGAGCCCGAGGGCCGCACGTCGGGGCGGGCCGCGCCGTCGGGGCCGCGGCGGGAGGCGGCGGGGCGGGCGGCGGGGCGGGAGGCCGGCGGGGGCTGTCAGCCAGCGGCTCCTCGGCCGCCCCCCCGGGGGGAGCACGGCTCGGGGACGGGCAGGGCCGACGCCGGCGCGGGCAGCCCCGGGGGGGCGGCGCGGCCGGGCCGGGCAGGGCCGGGCCGGGCCTCCGCGGCCGGCGGCGCCCGAGCTGCCGTCGGGGGCCGGGCCTGCCCGTCCCGCCGCTGCCCTCCAGCCTCGGCGGCCGGGCCCGGCGGGTCGGGGAGCGACGGCCCCGCCGCCCGTCGCCCCCTCCCCCCCCGCCGCCGACCCCGCACCCGATGACAGCCCCCCCTCTCCTCTTCCCCCGCTGTCACCGCCCGGTCCCCATGGCGACGGGGAGCCCCTGCCCTGACAGCGCCCGCCAGCCCCCCGGGGTGTCTCCTCGCCGTGCCCATGGCAACGGGGCTCGGCTGTCCCCTGTCACCACCAACCCCCCCCCCCCCCCCCCCATCCTGGTGTCACCTCTCGGGGCCACCAGCATAAGCGGCTTAGCGGGGTCAGCGCCCTGCGGGGACATTGGGGCCGCCCCGGCTGCCCAGCCCTGGGGAAGCACTGGGCGAGACCCCCGCACCCCATCAACCCTGGGGAAGGGGGGAGTGGTAAGGGGAGGGGGGGGGGGGGGGGTGTCTGTCTGTTTGTGTGTGTCCCCCCCCCAACACCGTGACTCCTGCACCCTTCTCCCCACAGGCACCGGAGCCGGTGCTGCAGCCACGCTGCCCCTCGCCCCTCCGGCCGCCGTCCGGCCCCGAACGCACCTCGGAGCGGGAGACGCAGACGGCTGAGCTGTCCCTGACGGTGGTGGCGGCCGTGCAAGCCGTGGAGAGGAAGGTGGATTCCCACTCCACCCGCCTCCTCGACCTGGAGGGTCGGACGGGGATGGCAGAGAAGAAGCTGATCGACTGCGAGAAGACGGCGGCGGAGCTGGGGAACCAGCTGGAGAGCAAGTGTGCAGCGCTGGGCACCCTCATCCAGGAGTACGGGCTGCTCCAGCGGCGCCTGGAGAACATGGAGAACCTGCTCAAGAACAGGAACTTCTGGATCCTGCGGCTGCCCCCGGGCAGGAAGGGGGAAGTCCCCAAGGTAATGGGGTCCCCCGTCTCTGGGAGGGGGTGCCAGAGCCTGGGTCTGCACCCCAGGGGCTCCCAAACAGCTCATGGAGTAGAGGGGAAGTGGGGTTGAAGGAGAGAAGCAGCGGCTGAGTGGGGATGGCCCTGGTACAGGTGAGTCGCTGCTGTCTGGACCTGGAGCCCCTCACGGCTTCCTGGTGGCTCTCCCAGGGGGACCCACGTGTGGTGGGAGATGGACCCGAGGGGAACGTCCCGTCCCCCTACACTGGGGCCAGGGGTTTCAGTTCTGCTTTGCTGTGCAGCCTGCCAGCCACTTGCTCTTCTTTTATTTTTGCTTTTCCTTTCTTCTTTTGCCACCTTCAGAGAGGAACCCTGAGGATCTGGTGGTCTGTTAGTCCCTACCCCCTTGGTCTGGGGACTCCTTCCTGGACCAGGAAAGGAGCAAGCAGGGCAGGGGGGGTGGCTGCTGCCGCAGGGAATGAGCAGACTCTGGGATTTGGGGGAGGGCAGATGAGCTCCCCACACTCCCAGTTGGGCTTAGCCCAGCATCAGGCAGAGCTCACCCCCAACATCCAGGTCCCTGTTCCTAAAAGAAGGTTCACAGACGGGACCATGTGGGGCACAGCAAAGTGAACAGAGGAATGGAGTGGGTCTGGGAGAAGGGGGTTCACCCTGACACCCCTTTGGGGTGGTTGGGGAGCAGAAGCCAAACACACTCCAGCTCCCACACGCTGAGTTTATCCTTGGAAATGATTTTTCAGTGAACAGGCTTGAAAGCTGCGGCCGGCTCCCAGCACACAATAACCACGGAGAACTGGGAGCCCTCCTGGCCTGGGTAGAGTTTTCCCTGGAGTTCTGGGGTAATTAGATCTGGGTTTTTACGTCAGCTCATCAATAGAGATGAGGTCCAGCCCCAGCACCCGATTTTTATCTCCTTTACCTCCCCAGCCTGGTCACTTCCGCAGCAGCAGGGACCAAGAGGAGAAGGAGGATGAGGATGGTGTGGTTTGGGGACATCACACCCTGTCTTCTTCACCAGGAACCAGCCCTTTGGCTGAGACCTTTAATCTCCTAGAAATATGTATCCAGGGGAAGGGAGGGGGGAGGTTGTTGATGGCTGTGAAGTAGCCTGGTTGTGTCTGAGCAGGGAAGGAGCCAGAGATAACACGTCGGGGCTGGTGGGGAGCGAGGTGCCTCCAGCCCTTGGTGCTTGTGGTTGCAGGTCCCAGTGACTTTTGACGACGTGTCGGTGTATTTCAACAACAAGGAATGGGAGAAGCTGGAGGAGTGGCAGAAGGAGCTCTACAAGAACGTGATGAAGGGCAACTACGAGTCGCTGATCTCGCTGGGTAAATACGGGGCGGCCTGGGGAGAGGAGAGCTCCTCAGAGGTCCCCTTGAGACCCAGGTGGCCCATTTGAAATGGAGATTTAAAAACAGGGGGAGGATGTTTCTTGGCTGGCTAAAGGGTGTCTCTGCAGCAGTGCCTGGGTTTGGTCCTGGGGTGGGGCTGTCCTGGATGGGTGGGGGTCACCCCAGACCTCCTGGGGCTCCTTCCAGCTGGGGTTAATGGATGAAGAACCAGCTCCTTCCCCACGGATGTTGGAAGGGCTTATCTTCATCCACCAGTTCACCAGTGGGTACCAGCCCCTGCACCCCTTCAGAGGAAACTTTTGGGGAGGGGAAAGCTGTCTGATGCTGTCTGAGCTGTGCTCCTTTGGGTTCCTGAGACCACAGGAGACATTCCAGCTCTGCTGGGGCCAGAGGTGAAACTCCTTTGGTTTCAGGAGAGTCAGGAATTTGCCTGAGAAGTTCTAAAACCTTGCCAGAAAAACGTAGGGGTTGGGTTTCTCCTCAGAGCTGGTAGCTCCACAGATCTCTTCTGTCCATCCAGGGAGCCTGCACACCGGGCTTTTCAGCGGTGGAGCCTTTGTGGATGTTCCTGGGTGTCTTCACGTGTCCCCCTCCTGGGGCTGGGGAGAGGTGGAAGCTGACAGTAGGATTCCCTGTGCAGTAATGCCTCCCTCCACCCCTCTGTCTCTCAACAGACTATGCAATTTCCAAACCTGGTGTTTTGTCTCAGATCGAGCAAGGAGAGGAATCGCGGGTCAGGAACGAGCAGGACTTGGAGGAGAGTGAGATCATAACCGATGCCACCGCAGGTGAGAGGGGCTGGGGAGCCCAGGGGGAGCACGGGGTGTGTTTGGAGGAGGAGCTGCTCTCCCTGCCTGAAACTGGTGGTGCTGAGGGCCTGGAAAGGAGGCTATCCCAGTGAGGAGGCTATCCCAGTGAGGAGGTTATCCTGGCAGAGATGTTATCCTGGTGAGGAGGTTATCCCAGTGAGGAGGGTATCCTGGCACAGATGTTATCCCAGTGAGGAGGTTATCCTGGTGAGGTTATCCCAGTGAGGAGGTTATCCTGGTGGGGAGGTTATCCTGAGGAGGAGGTTATCCTGACAAGTTTATCCTGGCAGGGGTGTTACCCTAGTGAGGTTATCCTGGCAAAGAGGTTATCCCAGTGAGGAGGTTATCCTGATGAGGAGGGTATCCCAGTGAGGAGGTTATCCTGATGAGGAGGGTATCCCAGCAAGGAGGTTATCCTGGCAGGGATGTTGCCCCAGCAAGGAGGTTACTCCACCCAGTGAGGAGGTTATCCTGGAAAAGAGGTTATCCCAGTGAGGCAGTTATCCTGGGAAGGAGGTTATCCTGGCAGGGATGTAATCCCAGTGAGGAGGTTATCCCACCCAGTGGGGAGATTATCCCACCCAGTGAGGAGGTTATCCCGGCGAGGAAGGAGGTTATCCTGGTGAGGAGGTTATCCTGGCAGGGATGTTATACCAGCAAGGAGGTTATCCCACCCAGTGAGGAGGTTATCCCAGTGAGGAAGTTATCCCAATGAGGAGGTTATCCCACTGGGGACGGTATCCCGGTAAGGAGGTTATCCTGGTGAGGAGGTTATCCCAGTGAGGTTATCCTGGCAGGGAGGTGATCCCAGTGAGGAGGTGATCCCAGTGAGGAGGTGATCCCAGTGAGGAGGTGATCCCAGTGAGGAAGTTATCCCAGTGAGGATGTTACCAGGAGGAGCCTCACACAGCAGCAGGAAGGTTGGCTCAGTCAGAGGTTTGATATCCAGGTAGGGAGAAGCGTGTGAAGCAGGTGGAGCAGAGCCCAGAGAGCCTGGAGCTGCCAGGAAGCATCTGCACCCAGAGCGGGTTTAGGGAGCTGGTGTGCATCAGGAGAGGGGAATGGGGTCCCATCGGGGCAATGCACCCACCCAAGGGAGCTGTAGCCATCCCAAAAAACCCTCTCCACCCTCTCTGGTTGTGTGGATGATGCCTGGCTTTACCCCTGGAGCATGTCCCCACGCTCTGGGCAGGGAAGCCTGCTCCCATCCTGCACACAGGGTGCTGAGGGGTTTCTCCAGGGGCAGAGCACCCAGGACCCCGACTCTCCGAGGTGCAGGGGGGCCGGTGAGGACATGTCCTAGAAGAGCTGGTGGCAGTGCCACTGCTGATCTCTGTCCCGGGGCTGCAGACGTGAGGTTGCTCCCACCCCCAGCCCACGTTCTTGATCATGAGGATCTTGGAAGTTAAATGGGAAGAGAAAAATCATCTGCTGCCCCCAGGAGCTGCCAGCCCAGTGACATGGGATGGCAGAGGGGTGCTGAGCTATCCTGGGCAAGAGGCAAGAGCATGGCAGGGCTGTGGAAGGGTTGAGGGGAGAGCAGAAGCAGCCAAGCAACCAGAACCCCTCTGTGGGGTCAGCAGCCAGCGGTGGTGTTCAGGAGAAGCTGGTGGGATCATGGTGGGAGGTTTCTTTGTCCCAGCTCCCTGGAACGATGGTGAGTGGGGCTCTCTCGTTGCTGCAGCTGGTATAAGGGTTGTGATCAAAACGGAGGAGCTCCTGCCTGAAGACAGCCCTGAAAACCCCGAGCTGCACGGGATGTCTGGGCAGTCAGAGGGGAGCTTCCAGAGCCCGGATGAGGAGGCAGCCTGTGAGAGCCCCTACGGCTCCGTCTCTCCTCCGAGGGACCTCCCTGGAACCAGCCTGGGAGACTCCTCCGAGTACGGGGCTGACTTCAACGAGATCCAGAGAGTCATCGTTCACCACGGGAGCTGCACAGGTGAGATGCTGAGGCTTGGGGGGCTCTGCTGGGGCAGGGGAAGGTGGGGGGGGGACCAGAAGGAAAGCTGCAGCAACCTCAAGAGCAGCCTGGAGCGGTTGGTTGGTGGGTTGGTTGGTTGGTTGGAGGACACCAGCCCTGCTCCAGAGCGGAGCGAGCAATGGCTCAGCCCTCCACGGGTGGCAAAAGTCCATGGTACACATGGAGAGTGAGGGAAGATGTGTCCCAGGCAGGGTTTTAGGAGAGCCCCACGGAGCCCCCGCTGCCCAAACCCTGCTGGTGCAGAGGGCAGGACATCTGTGGAGGGCTCCTGCCCTGGTGTGAGGTGTGTGGAGGGATGGTGTACGCTGCTCGGGCGCTTGTGCACCCAACTTGGCCGGAGGGATGTGCAGGGTCCTGCATGTCCACCAGCATGGGGGTTGCTTGGGGCAGGTCCAGAGGAGGCTCTGGAGATGCTGAAGGGCCTGGAGCATCTCCCCTGTGAGGAAAGGCTGAGGGAGCTGGGGCTGTTGAGGCTGGAGCAGAGGAGGCTGAGGGGAGCCCTTCTCAGGGCCTCCACAGAGAAGTGACCTTCTTAGGTGGCTAAGAGGACTTGTGGGCTCCTGGGGGGTGTTGAAAGGAGCGTTGCCAGCAGGTGACAGGAGGGGATCCTCCCCCTCTGCTCTGCCCTGCTCAGGCCCCAGCTGGAGGGTTGTGTCCAGCTCTGGGCTCCCTGGGCTCAAGCAGCCAGGGATCTCCTGGAGAGAGTCCAGAGGAGGCTCTGGAGATGCTGAAGGGGCTGGAGCATCTCCCCTGGGAGGAAAGGCTGAGGGAGCTGGGGCTGTTGAGCCTGGAGAGAAGCAGCCTGAGAGGGGATCTGCTCCCTGGTTCTCCAGAGCTGAAGGGTGGGAGCCAGGGGGCCATGGGCAGCCTCTGCTCAGGGTCTGTGGGGACAGGCCAAGGGGCGCTGGGCTCAAGTTGGAGCCCAGGGAGTTGCGCCCCAATGTGGGGAAGAACTTGTTGCCCAAGGTGAGGGTGAGGGAGCCCTGGGCCAGGCTGCCCAGGGGGGTGTGGAGTCTCCTTCTCTGCAGAGATCCCAGCCCCTGTCCCAGGGACCCTGCTTTGGCAGGGGGTTGGACCCCATGGGTTCTGGGGGGCCCTTCCAACCCCTGTGTCTCTGTGATTCTGTGGGTGGGAGGGTGACCAGAGGTGGGCGAGCTGCTGGGAGGGAGTGATGAGGTTTTACTCAGCGGAGGGATGAGATGATGGCATCGGGTGCTTCATGTGTAGAAGTCACATGCTGGCTGGGTAGGACATGCTGGTTGGGTCCTACAGACAAACCTTGAGCACAGAGACGGAAACACAGGGAGATGGGCTGTTGGGAACAGCCAGCTCCTGGCCTTCTGGTTGCTTCTGATGGTGTAACACCAACCAAGGCAGCTCGAGGTGGGCTCTTGAGGTCCTCCTCAACTCCATCTCCTCGATCTTGTGGTCTCCTCACAATTTCCTAAAGGAAACCAAGCCAGATCAGGGGTGAGGCTGGAGCTGATCCTTGTCCAAGAGCCAGCGCCCCGGCTGATGCTCCAGGCTCTGGCTGCTGGGGCTGAGCAGGAGCTGTGGCAACACTGTGCCAGTGCCCAGCGCTGGAGCAGCAGTCCCTGTGTGTGGGAAGCTCTTTGCTGGGAGGAGGTGTGAAGGAGGATGTGGGAATGCAGAGGGGAGAGGGACATGGCTCTGATGTCCCTTCGAGGGACAGCGTGGCTGCTCTTCCAAGGAAAGCACTTAGGCCTGGCCCAAAGTCCAGCACAGGGTGCAGCAAGGGATCCATTGTGGGCCTTCCCTTGGGGCACGCTGCCTGTGCATCCCACAGGGAAGGGGACAGCCCCAGGCTGGGTGTATCATCCTGGGAGCAGGGCAGCCCTGACTGCAGCACCGTGCCAGCAGCAGGGAGCGGTGCTGTAGCCCAGCGAAACAGCAGCAGATGGAGCTGCTCCAAAATCACTCGGCCACCTGAGTCCTTGCCAAATCCATGGTGCTTTTATCCACCCCTCGGGCCCGTCTGGGAGCATCGAGGAATTGCAGAACCTTTTGGCAGGCAGATCTCACTGCACCTTCCAAAGGAGCCTGTCTGGGAGGTGGTTTGTCTGTCCTCCCTGTCTGAGGGTGTGCAGGCTTGTCTTGCCTCCACGAGAGGACATGCCCTGTCCAAGGGCACAGGGTGCCAGGCTGGAGCTGGTGAAAGGCCACTGGTGCCCCTAAGAGGGGTGGCAGCAGGGCCAGGGAGGGGATTGTCCCTCTCTGCTGGCCCCAGCTGGAGTCCTGTGCCCAGAGCTGGGGCCCCAACACAAGGAAGATGTGGGGCTGTTGGAGAGGGCTCAGAGGAGCCCCGGAGATGCTGAGAGGGCTGGAGCAGCTCCCCTGCGGAGAGAGGCTGAGGGAGCTGGGCTGGCTCAGCCTGGAGAAGAGAAGGCTGCTTCTGGGGGGGACCTCATTGCAGCCTGCCCGTCCCTGAAGGGACCCGAGGAACAGGAGGGGAATCAGCTCTTGGGAAGGGCAGAGCCTGGCAGGACAAGGGGGCTGGAGTGAAGCTGGAGGAGGGAAGGGGCAGAGGAGACCTTGGGGGGAAGTTCTGTGCAGAGAGAGTGGGGAGGGGCTGGCAGGGGCTGCCCAGAGAGGGGGTGGGTGCCCCGTCCCTGGGGGTGTTGAAGGCCAGGTTGGCTGGGGCCCTGGGCAACCTTGTGGAGCTCCAGGCCTGGAGGTTGGTGGCCCTGCCTGGGGCAGGGGGTTGGAGCTCTGGGACCCTTGGGCTCCCTCCCAACCCAGCCCAGGCTGGGATTCTCTGATTCCATGGTTCTAATGCTGTTCTGGTTTCCCCCCGCAGAGGACGGGATCGTGATCAAGACGGAGGAGGAGGAGGAAGAAGAGGACGACCCCGACACCCTGGAGCCGTGCCCCATGTTCTCAGGCAGGACGGAGCCGCCGGCGTTCCCCAGCCACGAGGCCGGGCTGGGCTGCGAGGCGCAGTGCAGCTCCAAAACGCAGCCCAGGAGCCTGGCAGCCACTCGTGTGGGGAAACCCCCTTCCTGCGAGAGGGACTCGGGGGAGATGAAACCCACCATCGCCCAGCAGCGGAACCGGACGAGGGAGAGACCCTACATCTGCCCCGAGTGCGGCAAGAGCTTCATGCTCAAGATCAACTTCATGATCCACCAGCGCAACCACCTCAAGGAAGGGCCCTACGAGTGCCACGACTGCGACCTCAGCTTCCGCAACAAGCAGCAGTTCCTGCTGCACCAGCGCAGCCACACGCGCCGCGGCGTGGGGGTCCCCCGGCGCCCCGAGCACGGCCTCAAACCCCAGGCACGACCCCCGCCCCCGGGGAAGCCCTACAAATGCTCCGAGTGCGAGAGCAGCTTCAGCCACAAGTCCAGCCTGAGCAAACACCAGATCACCCACGTCGGGGAGCGCCCCTTCACCTGCGGCGAGTGCCGGAGGAGCTTCCGCCTCCAGATCAGCCTCATCATGCACCAGAGGATCCACGCCGGCAAGAGCGAGATGGCTTTCCTCTGCCCACAGTGTGGGAAGAACTTCACCAGGCCCTCCCACCTCCTGAGGCACCAGCGGACTCACACCGGCGAGCGGCCCTACCAGTGCAGCCAGTGTGAGAAGACCTTCAGCGAGAAGTCCAAGCTCACCAACCATTACCGCATCCACACCCGGGAGCGCCCGCACGCCTGCGCCGTCTGCGGCAAGGGCTTCATCCGGAAGCATCACCTCCTGGAGCACCAGCGGATCCACACGGGAGAGAGGCCCTACCACTGCACCGAGTGCGGCAAGAACTTCACCCAGAAGCATCACCTCCTGGAGCACCAGCGGGCGCACACCGGCGAGCGGCCCTACCCCTGCACCGAGTGCACCAAGTGCTTCCGCTACAAGCAGTCCCTCAAGTACCACCTGAGGACGCACATGGGAGAGTGAGGGGCTGCCGACAGCTTCCTCTCCTTCCCCTCCCTCCATCCATCCCTCCAGCCCTCCTCCTCTTCCTCTTCTTCCCATCTCTCCCTCCGACCCCACACCCCCCGCCCCCACCACCACCACCACCACCTTCCCCCTCACCCCCGGCTCAGGGCATGGACATCAAGGAAGCTTTTGTGTGGTAGCGTTGCTGGTCTGGTGGAGACAGCTAGGCTGATTGGGAATAAATTAATTAATTAAAGCAAGCAAAATGAAAAGATTATATATATATATAAAAAAAAAACAAACAAACAACAAATGAACAGAAGCAGCTGATTTAGGGGGAATGAAATCCTCACCATGGGAGAACAGCAAACCCAACGGGGAGAGAAGCCTGTCCAGGGTGTTTTGCCTGAGTAGGACTTAACTGCTTTTTGAATCTACTGTTTGGTTTTATAATAAATGTGGAGGAACTTTTTATTTGATAAGCAAAACTTAGGAGGGCCGAGATTTTGGGAGGGGGGGGGAAAGAGTGAGGGGGGGGGCGTGGTGGGAGGTGGGGGTGGGATATTGGTTTCTTTTTCTGTTGTTGTTGTTTGAAATGCTCTGTGGGCTGATTCTGGCACAGTCACTTTTTGTCCAGGAGCTCTGCAGAGGTGCTGCCTCGTCCCAGCTTGGACGTGACAGCCGCTCGGCAGCGCGTGGTGACAAGGAGCTGCCAGCCAAAGGGGGAGGTGAGTAATAAATAGATCTGGGTGACGAGGAAGTTCTCTGTGTGTCTAGACTGGAAGGGCTGATAGGTGCCTGCCCGGCTCTCGGGGCTGTGATGCACCCCTGAATTATCTGATAGAATAAAATACTAGTTGCAGTAAAAAGAACCTTTTTTCTGGTAGGATCCCATCAGCCAAGGCTCCTCCAAACACTCATTTCTAGTGCTTGATCCTTCCACAGCAGCAGACGCCTTTCCTGGTGACCCCCCTGGGGTGCCCGTCCCTCCAGCCACCACCAGAGCTGCACCGAAGGCATCGCCGCCGGCGCCAGACGTGGGAGCGGTTCCTAGGACGTGGGGTCTCACCGTGGGGGTCCTGATGTACCTGTGAGCAAGGTCTTGGTGTGATTAACTGCTCTTCCTCCTCTGAAATGCACCACAGGGAGCTGGCTGCTCTCACTGCTGCTGGTGGCATCGACCACACGCTGCCCGGTGATGGGAGCGGTGAGATTCCGGCCCCAGATGGAAGAGCAGGTCCTGGGCTGGCTCCGTGATCAATCCTGGCCACCTTGGGGCTGCCCATGGGAGATTCATCGTAGAATGGGCTGGGTTGGGAGGGACCACAAGGGTCCCAGAGCTCCAACCCCCTGCCACAGGCAGGGCCACCAACCTCCAGGCCTGGAGCTCCACAAGGTTGCCCAGGGCCCCAGCCAACCTGGCCTTCAACACCCCCAGGGACGGGGCACCCACCATAGATTCCTGTGGCTGGAGCCCCAGTGGGTGGGACGTGGGTCAGTCTCCTTGGTGTCTGTTGGAGCTCGGTTCTCCACGGGCCTGGTTCATCCTCACTGCAGCTCCTGTAGCTGGGTGAGACACACCAGAAGGTCTGGGGTGTAGCTGGAGTGGTGACACCGGCTTCCCGGTGCTCACCGGGCTCCTGGGTGACGGGGGCGGTGGGGAGGACGGTGTCAGATCTCATGTTGGACAGTGGCATCAATAAACAGAGCGATGATGGGATGAGTTGTCAGGACCTGTTTATGCCTCTGCAGAACCAAACCCGTTGCCATAGCACCTTGTGGGCATGGGAACCCCTCCTAAATTTATCATTTACCCCCTCTTCCACTCTCCAGAGCACCCTCTGGCATCACAGCACCCACATGGAGCTGCCAAGAGCCACCAGCCATGGAGAGAAGGGTTTGGGGGCTGCTGGAGCAGGATCCAGCGAGGTTCCTGCCTTCCCAGTGCTGGGCTGCTGCTCACAACTCCCTGGGAGCAGTTTGGGGGGGGGGTCGGGTTGTCAGACTTGGCTTAAAGGTGCTGCGATGGGGCCGCTATCCTGGCTGGTGTGGGACAAGGGGGGGGTTCTGGCTGCAGCCCCCAGCCTGGCTGGCTGCCACGTGCCCCCCTCGTCAGGACTAAACACAATTAGGGGGAATAAAGAGATTGAAAGCAGAACTGGCTCTGGTGCTCAGCTCTTCCCACTGGCAGTGCCACGGAGCTGGCGCTGTCCTTCTGCCTTCCTAAGAATGGATGGGTTCAGCAGGGTTTTTTTTGGGCAAAGCAGCCACTTTGACACCCATCCAAGCTCCCCCTGCCCGGGGAGCCTTGGGGACAGGCAGCCCCCTCCTCACCTTGGCACCATAGCTGCATCGGGTGTTGGATTTAACCACATCCAGGTGACCTTCAGCAGCTCAGGTGTCAACAGCCCATCTGTGGCTGTAGCTCCCACACTGGGCAGGGGAAACAGCTGGAATGGCTTCTGAGCTGAGCTCAGGGTGGGAGCAGTGGGGGGGCTGCAGGGCACGGATTTGGGGGGAGGGCATGTGTGATGAGCAGCCTCAACACCCCCCCTGAGCTGTAAGCGGGCTATCAGCACCCTCCATTTAATGGCAGGCTGGTTCGTGCTGGGTGCTGGGTGCTGGGCAGTCCTCACCTAAATAAACCAGTGGCAGGCTAGAGGTGTTAACAGCACCCAGGTTGGACTCTTCTGAGGGTTCATGTCCCCACAGGTTTGGCACTGCCACGCTCACCCAGCCCTCCCTGGCCCGGGGTGCTGGGGTGCTGGATGTGGCTGCACCCAGAAGGCATCAGAAGCCCTGGGAACAGGGGACAAGCAGGAGCCACCGCTGTCCCTGCTTGGGTGTGAGGTGGGCAGCGTTACCCCCACCCTGGCAGCACCGCAGTGCCCACCCGCGCTGCAGCCCAGGGGCTCCAGCTGAGGGGACAAATGGGGCTGTCACCCTAGGATGCTGCCAGGATGGTGAACAGGGAGCAGAAAGCACTGTGCCAACTCCACCGTGGCTGCTGGGATGGGCCCCAGTCCCCAGGGGAGCTGGCAACAGCAGGGCAGGGCACAGGCTGTGGCAGGGCAGTAACATGGGGGACGGTGGGGTGTGGGGGGGTGTTATCATAGAGTCATAAGATGGCATGGGTTGGGAGGGAGCCCAAGGGTCCCAGAGCTCCAACCCCCTGCCACAGGCAGGGCCACCAACCTCCAGGCCTGGAGCTCCACAAGGTTGCCCAGGGCCCCAGCCAACCTGGCCTTCAACACCCCCAGGGACGGGGCACCCACCCCCTCTCTGGGCAGCCCCTGCCAGCCCCTCCCCACTCTCTCTGCACAGAACTTCCCCCCAAGGTCTCCTCTCCCCCTTCCCTCCTCCAGCTTCACTCCAGCCCCCTTGTCCTGCCAGGCTCTGCCCTTCCCAAGAGCTGATTCCCCTCCTGTTCCTCGGGTCCCTTCAGGGACGGGCAGGCTGCAATGAGGTCCCCCCCAGAAGCAGCCTTCTCTTCTCCAGCCTGAGCCAGCCCAGCTCCCTCAGCCTCTCTCCGCAGGGGAGCTGCTCCAGCCCTCTCAGCATCTCCGGGGCTCCTCTGAGCCCTCTCCAACAGCCCCACATCTTCCTTGTGTTGGGGCCCCAGCTCTGGGCACAGGACTCCAGCTGGGGCCAGCAGAGAGGGACAATCCCCTCCCTGTCCCTGCTGCCCCCCCTCTGCTGATGGAGCCCAGGATCCCATCTCCCTTCTGAGCTGCAGGAGCCACTGCTGGCTCAGGGGAAGTTTATTGGGCTGGTTTATCACTGGGGAGAGCCCAGCTCCCTGCAGCATGCCAGGGTGCTGGAGGAGCCAAGGTGATGGCTGCACACAGATGGGTCTGGTGTTGGGGAGCACACCCAGACAGGCCCTGCTGCCTGCAGAGATGCCTGAGGGGGCTTGTGGGGCTACCAGAGACCCTCTTCTCCCTGCTGCCCTCTGGGTGTTTGGGGCTGGGGGTAAGAGTGAAGGAGAGCCTGGGTGAGCCATGGGGCACTGGGATGGGAGCTGGAGCAGGCAGATGGTTGGGAGGGATTTCACACGGGTGGGAAGGGGCCGGTGAGGCTTCAGGCCCCGAGGAAGCTGCTCCCAGACTGGGTTACACTCGGCTCCAGTGTCACAGATTCTGCACTGACACAATCCCTTCAATGCCGTTAGCCCCCAAGCACAGGGCCTTGGGGAGGGCCTTGGGAACCTCCAGCTCCAGCACAAGGCCTTGGGAAGGGCCTTGGGAAGGGCACTGCTCTGTGCTCCAAGGCGCCTGTGACGGCCTGGGCTGGGGTGATGCATGTGAGGAGGCCAGAGGCACTGTGACAAAGCCTGGAGGGACTCCCACTGCTCCTGGGGGGCACCCACACTTCAGCACAGTGCTTCATGGGGCTCCCACTGCTCCTTGGGGGCACCCACCTTTGGCACAGTGCTTTGGGGGGCTCCCACTGCTCCCATGGGGGCACCCACACTTCGGCATAGAGCTTCAGGGGGCGGTGAGAACTGCTCCCCCTTTTAAAGGATCTCTAAAGCAGAGAGGGAGAAAGCCCAGCAGCAGGCTCTGGGCTGGGTGTTCCAGCAGGTTCGAGTGGCCCTCCAGACCCAGGAGGTGCTGGGCAGTGTGTCTGGAGGGCACAGGCTGGCAGTGGGGTGTGTGTCCCCACCCCACAGCACTCCATGGCACCCACACCGCACACACAGCAGGGTCCAAGGCCAAGGGCATCCTGGCTTGTGTCAGAGGCAGCGTGGCCACAGGGCCAGGGCAAGGATTGTGGCCCTGGGCTGGTCCCTGGGGAGGCTGGAGCTGGAGTGCTGGGGGCAGCTGTGGGCCCCTGACTCCAAGAAGGCCATGGAGGGCCTGGAGCGTGTCCAGAGAAGGGCAACCAGGCTGGGGAAGGGGCTGGAGAGCAGCAAAGCTTGCGAGGAGCGGCTGAGGGAGCTGGGGGTGTTGAGGCTGGAGCAGAGGAGGCTGAGGGGAGCCCTTCTCCCCCCTGCCCTGCCCTGCCCTGCCAGGAGGGTGCAGAGAGGTGGGTGCTGGTCTCTTCAGCCAGGGGCCAGGAGCTGGCAGGAGGGGCAATGGGCTCAAGCTGCACCAGGGGAAGCTGAGGTTGGACATCAGGAACAATGTCTGTGCTGAAAGGGGGGTCAGACCCTGGCCCAGGCTGCCCAGGGGGTGGGTGAGGCACCATCCCTGGAGGGGTTCAGAAGAGCAGGTGTTGTGCTTGGTGACATGGTCTGGTGCTGGACATGGCAGGGCTGGGCAGGTGGTTGTGCTCCATGGGCTTGAAGGGCTTTTCCAACCCAAACCATCCTGTGATTCTACGATTCTACACCCCTCCCCCCTCCATGCAGACACACAAACATCCCTGCCCACACTCGGCCCCGCAGCAGCTCCGAACACCCCCTCCCGCACACAGACCCCCGGGGGAGCCCGTCACCCCCCTTCCGCAGCCTGGCAGGTCCCGGGGAAGCTCGGTAACATCCACTGCAGCTCGGCACCCCCCCGCCGCAACCCGGCAGCCCTTGGGGAGCCCGGCACCCCCGTCACAGCACGGCAGGACCCGGGGGAGCCCGGTACCGCCCCCCTGCAGCTCGGTACCCCCCCCGCCACAGCCCGGCAGCCCCTGGGGAGCCCGGTACCGTCCCGCCGCAGCCCGGCAGCCCTTGGGGAGCCCGGTACCCCCCCCGCCACAGCCCGGCACCCCCCGGGGAGCCCGGTACCCCCCCACCACAGCCCGTCAGGGCCCGGGAGAGCCCGGTACGCCCCCACCACAGCCCGTCAGGGCCCGGGGGAGCCCGGTACCCCCCCCGCCGCAGCCCGGCAGCCCTTAGGGAGCCCGGTATCCCCCGCGCCGCAGCCCGGCAGGGCCCGGGGCGGCCCCGCCGCCCTTTCCGGGAAGCAGCGCTCTCGGTCCGGCATGGCGCGGGCGGTGCTGGCGCTGGGCGAGAGCCTGCAGGCCGAGACCACCTGCCCCGTGTGCCTGGAGCTCTTCAGCGAGCCCGTCATCACGGAGTGCGGCCACAACTTCTGCGGGCCCTGCATGGCGGCGGTGCTGGGGGAGCCGCCGCGCCCCGCCGCCTGCCCCCAGTGCCGCGCTACTGTGGCCCCCGGCTCGCTGCGGCCCAACCGCTCGCTGGGAGCCGTGGCCGGGCTGGCGGGGGCTCTGGAGGATGAGGCGAGGCGGCCCCGCTGCCCGGCTCACGGTGAGGCCCTGAGTCTCTTCTGCGAGAGCTGCCGGAGCCCGCTCTGCCCCCTGTGCCGGGAGGGGCCCGGGCACAGAGACCACCGCGCCCGCCCCGCCGAGGAGGCGGCCCGGCAGCTCCGGGTAGGGAGCGGAGGGGGGGTGGGGGGGGAGCGTGCTCCGGGCAGGGGCTGGGGACCCTCGGGGAACGGGCTGGGACCCTCCAGGGACCGGGCTGGGTTCCCTCGGGGAACAAGCTGGGATCCCTTCCGGGAATGGGCTGGGATCCCTTCTGGGAACAGGGTAGGGACCCTCCGGGAACGGGCTGGGGTCTCTCTAGGAACGGGCTGGGACCCTCCAGGGACCGGGCTGGGTTCCCTCGGGAAACAAGCTGGGATCCCTTCCGGGAATGGGCTGGGTTCCTGCAGGGAACAGGCCAGGGACCCTCTGGGAATGGCTGGGACCCTCCAGGAATGGGCTGGGGTCTCTCTGGGAATGAGTTGGGACCCTCCAGGGACCGGGCTGGGTTCCCTCGGGGAACTGGCTGGGATCCCTTCTGGGAATGGGCTGGGACCCTCCAGGAACAGGGCAGGATTCCTGCTGGGAAGCTGCCCTCTGGGCACGGGTCTGGGTCCCTCTGTGCACAGGCTGCGGTTCCCTTGGGGCACAGGTTGGGGGTCCCTGTCCAGGCATGGATTTGGGTCCCCATCCAGCATCTGGCCTGGGTCCCACCTGGCCATGGCTGGGGGTCCCTATCTGGCTGCGGGCTGTGGTCCTGTATCCCACCAGGACTGCTGGTTCTCTGGCTCCCACTGCCCCTCACCTGCCCCCAGCCCACCCAGGAGTGCCGGGCTCTCTCACTGCTCCCCCTCTGCAGCCCCGTGAGGTCCCCAGTGCCCCACACATCCCCAGCCAGGGACAGGCCTGGCTCTGCAGCTACAGGGGATGTGTTTTCCACCCTCCCAAGATGTAGGCTGGGGTCCACCCTCCTCCCAGAGCACACTCTGCCATGGGCCATGGCTTGGAGGAGCATGAGGGGTTTTTTAAATACTCCAGGGAATTTATGGAGTGCACTTGAGACACAGTGTTGCTGCCCCTTCAGACCTCTTCCCACAAATCCCACTTCTAACACCAAAAGTTGTCTTTCCTAATTAAAAAAAACCCAAAACCAAACCCCACTCCACCCCACTCCACCAACAAACCACACAAACTTGAGGGTTTCCACGTGAAGCTGTTCCAGAAATGCTTCTGGCCAAAGTAGCTGTGTGTGAGGATCCCCCTGGGCTGTCTGTAACACCAGCTTGGAGAGAGGTGGGTGCTGAGCTGACCTCAAAACCCACCCCAAGACCTTGCAGGGCCCTGTCATCCCTCCTAGAGATGTAACCCCCAAACCCCCAAGTCTGATCAGTTTGTGGGTTGGTTTTTTTTCCTCCAGGAGACGCTCCAGAGCAACCTGGTTTTCCTACAAAAGGAAAGAGAAGCATTCAAGCCCCAAGGGGAAAAGGAAAGTGATGGCTTGCTGGTAGGTGCTTGTGTCTCCTGCTCTCCTGCCTGCTTATCCCCACCTCCACCAGCCTCTCCAACCTTTCCCTGTCTTTGGCTCCCATTTTCTTTCAGCCCCTCTGTCATAGAATCCCAGACTGGTCTGGGTTGGGAGGGAGCCCAAGGGTCCCAGAGCTCCAACCCCCTGCCACAGGCAGGGCCACCAACCTCCAGGCCTGGATCCATCCCATCTGTCCTTCCATCCTGTTCTCATTCAGACTTTGCTGTCATCTCAGGTCCATCAACATCCAGACTTGCTGCCCCTCTTCCCCTTCCGCTCTTCCAGCTTTGCCTCTCTCAAAACTCTTCTCCTTTCCCCTGTGATCCTCACCCCACTCTCCCCAGCACTGGGTCCCTGTGTGGGGCTGGCTGGAGGATGGGATGTCTCAGGTTCCTCCCTTGCAGGGGAAGGTGGCTTCGGAGAGGCAGAGGCTGAGGGACACCTTTGAGCAGCTGCAGCAGTTCCTGAGGGAGCAGGAGAAGGTCCTGCTGTCCCAGCTGGACCAGGCACAGGGGGAGCTTGCCAAGGGGCGCAGCCAATACATCTCCAGTGTTTCAGAGAGGAAATCACTGCTGGACACACTGACTGTGGAGATAGAGAAGAAACGTGACCAGCCCGTGGTCGAATTCCTTATGGTGAGGCTGCTGGTGTTGTGTCCCACCCCCGGTGAGGCTGGGGGCACCCACCTGGCTCCCCCTGCATCCCACTGCCCGTGCAAGCCAAGGGCTACACGGTGCTGTGCCACTGTGGTGTGTGGTGTGGCCAGGGAAAGCAAAGGTTTGGGAGTCCCCAAGAGAGTGGTGTGACCCCCCACCCAGTCCCCACCACCTGCTACACGTGGTGGGGGAGTGACTGTACCTCAGTGCAGGGGGTGCCACACCTGCAGTGCCAGACCTGACCTGGTGTTTCCTCTCTTCCAGGACGTTGGCAAAACCCTGAGCAGGTATGAAATGGCCTCAGCATTGTTCTCCTCCCATGTGGCTCTTCTGGGCAGAGGTTTGGAAATGCTGCAGGAGCAGCTGGGAGGGGGGTGGCTTTGCCCTGCTGAGGGTTTGGGATTTAATGTGGTGTAATCAGGAGCCAGTGGTCATAGAATCAGAGAATCACAGAATCAGACTGGTCAGGTTTGGAAGGGACCCCAGGGATCTCAGAGCTCCAACCCCCTGCCACAGGCAGGGCCACCAACCTCCAGGCCTGGAGCTCCACAAGGTTGCCCAGGGCCCCAGCCAACCTGGCCTTCAACACCCCCAGGGACGGGGCACCCACCCCCTCTCTGGGCAGCCCCTGCCAGCCCCTCCCCACTCTCTCTGCACAGAACTTCCCCCCAAGGTCTCCTCTGCCCCTTCCCTCCTCCAGCTTCACTCCAGCCCCCTTGTCCTGCCAGGCTCTGCCCTTCCCAAGAGCTGATTCCCCTCCTGTTCCTCGGGTCCCTTCAGGGACGGGCAGGCTGCAATGAGGTCCCCCCCAGAAGCAGCCTTCTCTTCTCCAGGCTGAGCCAGCCCAGCTCCCTCAGCCTCTCTCCGCAGGGGAGCTGCTCCAGCCCTCTCAGCATCTCCGGGGCTCCTCTGAGCCCTCTCCAACAGCCCCACATCTTCCTTGTGTTGGGGCCCCAGCTCTGGGCACAGGACTCCAGCTGGGGCCAGCAGAGAGGGACAATCCCCTCCCTGTCCCTGCTGCCACCCCTGTTAAAGACGGGGTTTGTTGCCCAGGATGCAGCTCCCCTGAGTTCTGCAGATGGAGATCACCTCTCGCTGTGCAGGGCTGTGCCCCTGACTCCCTCCTGGCCCTGGGTGCTGGCTGGCTGCTGGTGTCACAGCTCCTCTCCACCTTGTTCCCTCCCCAGCTGTGAGGCAGCAAAGGCCCCCATCCCGGAGCCGGTTTCCCCGGAGCTGCGGAGGACCCTTCAGAGCCTCTCTGAGACGAGCCAGCTGGTGGTGGGTGCAGTGGCCAGATTCAAAGGTAAAGCAAAGAAGCCACAAGCGGGTGTGTTGCTGTCCCCAGGGCCCTGCTCTCCCTGTGCTTCCCGCTGGGCTCTGCTGCAGCAGGACATACCTCACAGCCCACAGCCTCTGCCTGGGATTTGGGAGCCAAACACACCTGCTCCAGGCAGGACTCACCTCTGTGATGGGTTTGCTGGAGCCTGGGTGCTGGGGAGTGGGCTCCACCTCTGGCTTGCAGGAGAGCAGGAAGGATGCCCAAGAGGAGAGACTCATGTGCCTTCCTTTCCTTCCTCCAGTGAACCTGATGAGCGAGTTGGACAGAGAAAGGGGTAAGTTTTGGAGCTGACAGGTACAAAATCCCTTCCAGAATGAGTTTCCTTACATCCTTGAGGCAGAGGTGGGCTCACTCCCCAAAATCCAGGCTCTGTCTGAAACTGGGTCCCTTCCTTTTCACTACCCCTGCTGTGAAAACCCCAGGTCTGTCCCCATGGCAGGCAACACCCAGTGACACTGGCCTGTAATGCCAAACGAGGGCTGGGGCAGCACGAGGCTCCCAAATTCCCTGTCTCTAGAGACTTCTATCTTCTCTCACTGGGATCTTTAAGACACTGAGGGGTTAAACAAAGGGGCTCTATGCGTTCTGAGGTGGCTTTTAGACCTCAGAAATGTCTTTGCAGGGTCTGTGCAGTGCTGGCAGCATCACAGGGCCTGGGCTGGTGCTGTTTGTGCTCAGGCTGGTCTCTGTCCTCTCCTTTTTTGGGCCGAGGGGCTTGTTGCACAGGATGGGAGTGCCTCAGTTTCCCTCTCGCCGGGGTCCCCGCTGTGAGCCGGGGTCCCGGAGGAGTGGGCTTAGCCAGAGGGCCAGGGGCTGGTGGCACTGCGAGGGGACATGTCTGTGGCCCTGCGGGACGGCCGCGGGATGGCAGCAGAACATCCCACATGAGCGGATGGCACCAGCTCTGTGGCTCCTTGAAGGTCGGGAGCTGCCTTTCCCTTTGCTGAGCCTTTGTCCCCCCTTGTCGCCTGAGCAGGGACTGGCCTGGCACCTCTGCTGCCTTGCCCAAAACGCTTCCTCCACACCCACGGGGCGATATCATGGCACCACCAGCCTGCTTAGACCCAGCAGTACCCAGCCCAGGCTTAGCAAAGCCTACGGTGTCTGTCACATCCCTGGGGACACTGCGTGGCTCAGTCCTGCGTCAGGGAGCATTGCTTCACCCACGGGGCCTGGCATGGAGGGCAGTGGGTGCCCTGTGACTTGTGCAGCTCGAAGAGGCTGTGGGTGCTCTGTGTGTGTGATCATGGGGCAGGAGAGCCCACCATGCTCACACGAGGTGTCACAAATCCCAGAGTCACCAGGTTGGAAAAGACCTTTAAGATCAGCAAGTCCAACTGTTTCCATCCTGTGTTAACCTCATCTGCCCTCTGTTCAACACCCCCAGGGCTGGGGACTCAGCCCCCTCCCTGGGCAGCCTGGGCCACAGCCCCACAGCTCTGCCAGGGAAGAACTTGGCCCTCCAGCTGAGCTGAGCCTGCCCTGGCCCAGCTTGAGCCCATTGCCCCTCCTGCCAGCTCCTGGCCCCTGGCTGAAGAGACCAGCGCCCACCTCTCTGCACCCTCCTGGCAGGGCAGGGCAGGGCAGGGCAGGGCAGGGGGGAGAAGGGCTCCCCTCAGCCTCCTCTGCTCCAGCCTCAACACCCCCAGCTCCCTCAGCCGCTCCTCGCAAGCTTTGCTGCTCTCCAGCCCCTTCCCCAGCCTGGTTGCCCTTCTCTGGACACGCTCCAGGCCCTCCATGGCCTTCTTGGAGTCAGGGGCCCACAGCTGCCCCCAGCACTCCAGCTCCAGCCTCCCCAGGGACCAGCCCTTGGCCTGCTTCAACCTCATCTCCTTGGGCTCAGCCCATGGCTCCAGCCTGGCCAGGTCCCTCTGAAGAGCCTCCCCCACCCTCAGGCAGATCCACACACCCTCCCAGCTCAGTGTCACCCCCAAACTGGCTGAGGGAACATTCAGTCCCTTCACCCAGGTCACTGATAAAGACGTTGAACAGATCTGGGCCCAGCACTGAGCCCTGGGGGATGCCTCATGACTGGCCTCCAGCTGGGTTTTGTTCCAAAAGAGGGTTGAACTTCAGTACAATCTCCCTGGTCTCCCTGACCAGCCCAGGGGCACAATCACCTCCCCAGACCTACTGGCCACACTATTTCTGACACAAGCCAGGATGCCATTTGCTTTCCTGGCTGCATCCTATCAGCCGTCTCATTATCTGGCTGGTCTCCTTCTAGCAGGGCCTCGTATCTATTACTCAGGGCAACTTGAGGAGGAAGGACAAGCCCTGTGGAAGAGGAGGGAGAGGTGCTGGTTACCTCCTCAGTGAGCAACAGGCTGATATTTCTCCTTGTCATGTGTTAGTGAGGGTGACACTGGACCCAGAGACCGCAAGCCCCTACCTGAGCCTTTCGAAGGACTGCAAAACCCTACGGCTGGCAGACAGACAGCAAGACCTCCCTGACAGCCCCAAGAGATTCACAGGCAGCCCCAGCGTCCTGGGCTCCCAGGGGTTCGTGGCTGGGAGGCATTACTGGGAGCTGGAGGTAGGCGATGGGGACAGCTGGGCCGTGGGGGTGGCTGTGGAGTCTGTGAGGAGGAAGGACTCGCTCACCATGGCCATGGGGAAGATCTGGGCCCTGAGGCTGGACTGGGATCGCCAGTACACGGCCCTCCACATGCCCCCCCACCCCACTGGTTCTGAAGGAAGACCCCCGGAAAATCAGGGTTCACCTGGACTATGAAGCAGGACAAGTGACTTTCTACGACGCGGAAAACATGGTGCAGATCTTGCAGTTCAAGGCTTCCTTTAGAGAGAAGGTCTTCCCGTATTTTTGGCTCTGGTCAGAGGGAAACTACATCAGGCTGTGTCCCTGATGGGTGGGATGCCTCCTGGTCCCCTACCCTCAGCTGGCTGAGCAGGCAAGAGGTGTGGAATGCTGCAGCTTCGCGTTGCAAACTCTGCAGCTCTGCCTGGGCTCTGCAGCTCTGCATGCTGCTGCATTTTTTTCCCTGTCAAGTCCTTTGGAGCATTAAAGATGTGTTGTCCTGCCTGGGGAGGTGTCTGCATACCGGTGTGCTGGCCAGATGTCGTAGTGATGGTGTCCCACCTGTCCCTGCAGGCACTGAACAGGCAGGAGCAGGGCAGGGAAGGTGCTCTGATTGCTCGTGCTGGTGTTTGGCAGGGCTGCATCATCGCTTGCTTTGGCTCCTTGGGGTGTGCTGCATGGTAAACAGCATAGGGGTGCAATCACCCCCACGCCAAATGACTCAGGGTGGAACCACAGAGCTGCTAATAGAGGTGGTAATTGCTCATTTAAAACTGTTGCTTGAAAGGACAATGTTTAGGGAGGGATGGAGCTGAGTGGAGAGCTGGAATGTGGGTACAGTTTCTCCAGGCTGAAAGAGCAGCAAGGGGTGTGATGGAGATCTGTGAGATCCTGCGTGGTTAGAGGGGGGCCAAGTGCCATGTTGTTTAATCCAGGAACAAGGAGCATGTGTGTCCCAAGCAGAGAGGGACACAGATCCTGTCCCAGAGGTGTGGGATCCCCTGAGGAGGGCTTTATGTCTCTGTGTCCCACTGAGAACGCTGGACCTGAAGTGATGGGCCCTGCAGCTGGAGACCCCTCTGAAGCCGCCCCAGGGGGGTCTGACAGAGCACATCTGCAGGGGGCAGCTCCACAGCAGACATCTGCAGGCCCTTCCAGGCAGAGAAGACTCAGGACCTGACAGAGACACACTGAGTATCCTGAGCTCCCTGTTCGACAGGATTGTGTGTTCAGGAGCCAGGGCTGCTCCCCTTTGCCTGAGGCCAGGAGCCAAGGGGGGGCTGCTCCCCTTTGACTGAGGCCAAGAACCGGGGGGGGTTGTTCACCCTCGCCTGAGGTGGGGGGGCTGCTCCCCTTCACCTGAGGCCAGGAGCCAAGGGGGGGCTGCTCCCCTTTGACTGAGGCCAAGAACCGGGGGGGTTGTTCCCCCTCACCTGAGGTGGGGGGGCTGCTCCTCCTCGCCTGAGGCCGGGAGCAGAGGTGGGGGCTGCTCCCCTTCGCCTGAGGCCGGGAGCAGAGGTGGGGGCTGCTCCCCCTCGCCTGAGGCCGGGAGCTGGAGGAGGGGGGGGGGGCCGGGGGGCTGCTCCCCTTCGCCTGGGGGGCGGCCCACGCGTCCCCTCCTTTTCCACAGCACAACCATCGCTGCCTCCAGCCTGCCTCCCCCGCCACCCGGGGCCGCACGCTGGCTGCCGCGCTGTCACCGCGTCCCTGCCGCCAGCGGCCGCCCCTTCCCCGGTGACACCGGTCGTTGCTCTCGGGCAGATCGCGCCTGAGGGGGCAGCGGCTTGGCGAGGAGGGGTCCCGGGGGTTGGGACCTGCTGGACCCGTGCCGGTTTCCCCCTCTTCTTCCTCAGCTTTACCCGCCTCGCCTCAGGCTGGGGGAGGGGGACGCGCGCCTGAGAGGGGGTGGGGGTGGGGGGAGAGAAGGTCTGAGAGATGGCAGTGCCCACTGCGGCGGGCGGACTACCACTTCCCGGCATGCAACGCTGTGCACCTCCTCGGCGTTGCGCGCTGGGAAGTGTAGTCGCGGCATTCTATTGGCCGGCTGCCTCTATTCTCAAGGAGGCGCTATCAGCCAGAGCGTGGGGGGGAGCGGGCGACGGGTAGTGGCTGCGCTCAGAGCGTTGCGGGCGGCGCTGACAGGAGGACACTGCTCTCGGCTCCTTACGGCACCGCGACATGGAGCCCGCACCGGGCGGTTCTTACCGCCGCCGCCTCCTCCTTCTCTCGCCTGCTTCTCCCTCTTCACCCACCGTGGTCAAGTCTCTCTTTCCCGACGACCTTTCGCCGGTCTCCGACCTTCGCCTCACCATGGAGCAGCTGGGGCGCGGGTCAGTGGGGACCATGGGGAAGGGGTGGTGGAGGGGGGGGGGGTAGCTCCGCGGGGCGCTGTGCCGGGGCGGGCACCCCCGTTTTCCCTCCAAAGAACCCAACCCCCGGGGCTCTGAGGGCCTGTTCCTCCTCTTCCCTCCCGGGCCCGCAGCGAGGCCTCCGGGGTCTCTTCTTCCCCTACTCCAGCCAGCGGCGAGGCCTGGGGGGCTCACTCCCCCCATAAAGAAACCCCTCCTCGCAGGGCATGGAGCCGTTCTCCTTTTGTTCCCCCCCCCCCCCCCCCCCTCCTCCCGCAGCGAGGCCTTGCGGAACCCTGCTCCTGCTTCCCGGCCTGGCCCTTCTTACACCCCCACCACGCTACCCCCCCCTCCCCCCGTCCCTGTCCCCGTCCCCCCCGGTGCAAGGCCTGGAGGGATTCCTCTCCTTCCCGCCCCCCCCTTTCAGAATCAAGGCTTTGGGGGCCTCATCTACCCGTGCTCCCCCCAAAAAAGAGCCCTCGTGGATCTCTGGATCTCTCCAGGTTTCCTCCTCCCTGCAGTAGAGAGGCCTGGAGGACTTCATCCCCCATTCTCTCCTTCCAAACCGCCCCCCCCACCTCCTTAAAGCCGAGGCCTTGAGGACCCCTTCTCCTCCCAGAAAGTGAGGCGCCAAGGAGCGGGCTCAAGCCCCCCCTGCTCCTACCATGAGGCCTCGAATTGTTCTCCCCCCAAGCCCCCTCCCCACCCCCCACAAACCCAAGGCTCCCTTAAACACCCCCCCCCCCCCCCCCTTTCCTGAGGCCTCCATCCCTGCAGAGCTCTCCTGCTGCTTGCTACCCCCCACCTCCTTTTTGCCTGGGGAGTTCCAAGACTGGGCCACCCCCACAACCCCTCCCCACCTCCCCCACGTGTGACCGTGGCTCCCATGCTGTGGGCCATCTTCCCTTGGCCTCATCCTACCATATGCCACCATCTTCCCCTGGTTCTGCTCTGGGCACCCCCCCCTCACTCCTGAGCCTGGCCCCAGGACTGGGTGCTCTCCCTTCTCCCCCAAACGAATGCTGGTCCCTTTGCACCCATCCTTCTCCCCTTTCACCCCACATCAGCACAGCTCCTTGTTCTCCACACACATTCTCCCCCCTGATCCTGCGCACCCCTCCTCTCTGCTGTTTCATGGGTGGAAAATGGTGCAGTCTTGGAGCTCTGCTGCTCCCCACGAGTCAGCCATGCAATTGCTCAATCCAGTTTTGCCCTTACTAGTCGAACTCCTTCATCTTGTTCTCCAGTAACCTCTACAGTTTGCCTCTTAAATGGCTCCTGCTTTGCCCTGGCCCATGGGGCTCAGTGACCCTCTTGGTATTTATCCTTTTTTTGCTGTTTTTTATATCCTTCTCATTTCTGCAATCACCTGCTTTCTTTAGGATCTTTCCCTCCTTCAGATTCCTGGAATTCCTACAAATTCTCAGCCCCTTCCCTGTTCCTTAGCCTGCCCTTTGTGCTCATAGCCCCAGCTTGTGCCCTGATGCTTTTACTTCACATCAGGCAATGGAAGAGCTGCACTCAAGTGGCTTTTCCCTTCTTTGAGGTGATACTGAGTCAGGCTGCAGAGTTATCTCTGTATCCAAACTGCCCATCTATGAACCTACCCTGTGTGATGTGGCTTGGGAGGCAGGAGGGGAGCTTGCCCCTGGGTTCCCTGCCTGCTTGGGCTCTGGGTGCCTCGAGCCCCTTCACCTACAGAGTTATTTGGACTGGTGGTGAAGTGAGCAGAGTAGAACTTGTTTAGTTGATAAGATAAAGTTTGAGCTAACTAGTTTTAAAAAAAAACAACTAGCTTGAGTGAGGAATTTGGTTACTTTCCTATGCAAAACTAGAAGGAAACAAAGTGAGGGCTGCAGTCCTGGGAAGGATAATGGAGCTTGGATACAGGTGTTTCTAGAGAAGGGCTTGGGAGATGATAATCTCTAGGCACCAATACCCCATTACATGCTTAAACTGGTTCTAGACCTAAAGGTTTGTCACAAGGTCTGTCACTTGCTTGTATTAGGACCTTTGTTTGTGAAGGCACAAGCTCAGGACAGGGTCTAAAACACTGCTTCAGGAAAAAACCCCAACACCTCAGGGGTATTAAATCATGGAGCAAAGCTGGTGGGAGGTGAGCAGAGGGGCTCTTGGAACAATAGCCTGAAACTGTGCCCTCCCCATCTCTCTTGGGGACCCCTTACTTCTAACACTGTCATCCCAAAGCCTGAAGCTTAAGTCCCTGGAGGTGTTTGAGTGTATTTGGGAGCGTAGGGATCTGGTGGTGGGGCTGCCCTTGTGCTCACCTGGAGCACGTGAGGCTGGAGTCTGCAGGGCTGCCAACAGAAGGGATTGGGCTGTGGTTACCTGTGCTGTGTGTGTCTGTCCAGGCACTGCTGTGCTGTGTGTCTGTCCAGGCACTGCTGTGCTTCTCACTCTAAAGAGCACTGAAAGCTAAAGCCAAACTTCCTTTACAGGCAGCGTGACAGCGTGGAGCAGGAGCTGGGAAGCAAGAACACTAATGGCTTGCAAAGGACAGTGTCATCAGAATCAACAGACTCAGGTATGGCTCCCTTGATGTATTAATTAATGAGTAAGGAATGAAAAGCATCATCTCTTCACTTGGCTTTCACTGCCAGCAGCTCCAGGGCTTTGGGTACACAACTAATGCAATCCCTGCAGCAGCTTCTCATCCTGCAGCTCATGAAAGGAGGGATGCCTGTGGGCTGTCCCTCAGTAGCTCAGGGGTTGGGTTTGTTTTGCTTTAAGTCTCCTGGAGCATTAGGAGTGGAGCTCACCTGGAAGAAGGGCTGGTTCCTTTTCTCTTAGGATGGCTGCTGGATGTGGTTGCTGACCTGTCACGCTTCCTACTCCAGCATGATGTCTGTCACTGCAGTTTTTGGGTTGCCTTGATGTTCTGGTAGTGGCTCAGCCCAGACAGCTGAAGGTGGAGGCTGCTAAAGACAGCTCAGGATAGGTTTCAGCAGTGAATTGGGTTCCCAGTGCCCTCTGGTCTGGGGTGGCTTGCAGATACTGGTGTTTGCAGCTACATGTTGGGGTTGTGTTCTGGAAAATATGGAGATAATGTTTCATTCTTCATTGATAGGGCCTGCTGGGTGTCTGCATTCAGCTCTGATGGGACCCATCTGGGTTCCTGCCTTCCTGGAGGGTGACAGCCTTGGTGAAACAGTTGTCACCATGTGGCTTCTCTCTTGAAACCCAAACTGAATTGAGGCAGGGTTTGGCTTGTGGCTTAGGGTTTTATTGTGGCTTTTTAACATGAGCTGATGGTTTATCTGAAACCCAGGCAGCTGCATCTCAGTACTGATGCTTGCCCAGGAGTATTCTTGTATTTTGCCTTTTTCAGATGAGATGTTTTATCAGTGAAGAGGAAATAACCTATTACCCCATGACTGTAGGGTTGGGGAAGCTTCCAGTACTCCACAGGTCCAGCCAAGTGATGGGAATCAGTGTCTCCATCTGAATTTATGTACCAATTTGACTCTGCATGGTACTTCAACCTTCACAGGAAGGCTGAAACTCTTGCAAACAGCAGAGTGGGCTAGAATAACCAAGCTTGCTAACCCCCCCTCCCTTTCTCCTTGTCTTTTTTCTTCTCTTTCTCTCTTTTCCCAGTTTCCAGCACAGGCCTTGAGTGCTCCCAAACTGCTCATGCTTAAGTCTTCTGCTGTGCTGAGACCTGTCACATTAGTCAGATTAATCCTTTGTGTTTGTTCAGATCAGTTGCTAAAGTAGCAGCAAGACTTGTTGCTACACCATGGTGTAGAGTGTTGTCCTGGTAAGCTGTTGGCCTGGTGCTCCTGCTCCTGAATGCAAATGCTCCTTGGGGAATTGGCATTTAATCCTATTTGTCTGTACTTAAATGCTATGTAGCTGTAATATTTGGCTTGGTTTGTGCTTCTGGAGTGCTTGCTGCTGTTTCAGGACACTAGCAGGCATTAAAAAGGGCCTTTTGATGACTTTTGGTTTTTTTAATGAACCCCAGATTTCCTCCTGTGAGGAGCTGTAACTAAACCCACAGCTTAAAGAACCCTGAAGGGCTGAGCTGTTCCTGACAAGGTGTGTGAGAGGGCAGGCCAAGAGAGCTCTGTTAGGTGGCAGCACTCATATGATGCCCTAAGCAGAGCAAGGGGGATTTGTGGGTTTTTAATTTCTCTTTTGTTCTCCCCAAGCACTGGCAGTGGGTGATCTGCAGCCAGGACAAACGGTGGGGAGTGCTGGAACTGTTATTTACTTCCTCAATGAGTCAGGCTGCAGCTGGGGCTTTATAAATGAGTTCCCTGCCTGAGCTGGGGTCTTGCTGAGGAAATCTGTGTCCAGTACTTAGCCTTTCCCAGCTATGACTCCACAGAAACCACCCTCTCTCCTCTGCAGGTTGTGCTTTGGATTCACCTGGACCCACAGCCCCAGAGGACATCATGGAGGAGACGTACGTATGCTGGCACTTCACCTTGCATCGTTAATGAGCATGGGGCTAATGAGTCTCTGTCCTGTGTGTGCCCTACCTGATAGCAAGCAGCTGCTCCCAACTTCAAATTTCCCCCTCTCAATTAGTTCATATATTTTTACAGAATCATAAGGTTGGAAAAGACCTTTAAGATCATCAAGTCCAACCATCCCCACCCTGTGCTGACCCAGATCCCTCAGCACCTCATCTCCCCTGGCTGAGGGAACATTCAGTCCCTTCACCCAGGTCTCTGATAAAGATGTTGAGCAGAGCTGGGCCCAGCACTGAGCCCTGGGGGATGCCTCATGTCTGGCCTCCAGCTGGGTTTTGTTCTGTTCACCACCCCCCTTTGGGCCCAGCCATCCAGCCACTTTTTAATATATATATATACATACTATATATATAATAATATTTATATACTTTTATAGATTTCTCTTTTCCTAACTTCTACCCACGTGGGTGTGGGGGCAGTTGCCCTGGCTCCCTGGCTCCCTGAGCTTTTCTTCCTTCAACATCTGCCTTGTTGCCTAAGGAATGTGGAAAAGAATTTGGGGAAGGAGGGTGACAAGGTGCCTAGCTAGGATTCCAAAAACTGGGATGGGACAAGCTGGCTATAAATAACTGGGAGAAAGACAAAACATCACCAGGGAGCACGTTGGCTCCTGCTGCTCCAGGACTCAAAGCTGAGGTTGGTTTCTTCTGTCGTATCCTTGGGTGCTGACTGTGATTCTCACTTGCTTTTAGGTTTGAGAAAGCTATTCTTGCATCTAGCAGGCTGAAGTAAGTATAACTCTGATTCAGCTTCCTTCTCAGGGCCTGTTGTGGTGTTTATTGGGGGGGGGGGGGAAGTGAGTTTTGCTCCTCTTAGTGTCTTCTAAAACAAATTCTTGTGTTGCAGCGTTCGGATGCCTTTCAGAAGAATCCATTCGCTGCCGGTAAGTGAGGGCAGCGCTGGCCTTGTGCAAATGCTGAAGGATTTAGTGGGTTCAGTGGCTTTTCTATGGAATCATAGGATGGCATGGGTTGGGAGGGAGCCCAAGGGTCCCAGAGCTCCAACCCCCTGCCACAGGCTGGGCCACCAACCTCCAGGCCTGGAGCTCCACAAGGTTGCCCAGGGCCCCAGCCAACCTGGCCTTCAACACCCCCAGGGACGGGGCACCCACCCCCTCTCTGGGCAGCCCCTGCCAGCCCCTCCCCACTCTCTCTGCACAGAACTTCCCCCCAAGGTCTCCTCTCCCCCTTCCCTCCTCCAGCTTCACTCCAGCCCCCTTGTCCTGCCAGGCTCTGCCCTTCCCAAGAGCTGATTCCCCTCCTGTTCCTCGGGTCCCTTCAGGGACGGGCAGGCTGCAATGAGGTCCCCCCCAGAAGCAGCCTTCTCTTCTCCAGGCTGAGCCAGCCCAGCTCCCTCAGCCTCTCTCCCCAGGGGAGCTGCTCCAGCCCTCTCAGCATCTCCGGGGCTCCTCTGAGCCCTCTCCAACAGCCCCACATCTTCCTTGTGTTGGGGCCCCAGCTCTGGGCACAGGACTGCAGCTGGGGCCAGCAGAGAGGGACAATCCCCTCCCTGTCCCTGCTGCCCCCCCTGTGCTGCTGGAGCCCAGGATCCCATTGGCCTTAAGGTTTTAGCTGGATACATTCCATAACTCATGAGTTTTTCTGGCTTGGAGGAGAGCTGCTGGGATACTTGAAAACTGTCAACACTGCAGCTTGGAAACTCAGATCTCCTTCAAGTTGGTGTGAAGTTTCAGTGATGTGGCTTTGTCATAAGGGCAGTTGAAGTGTTTAGGTACCTCTGTGTAAACAACTCCTGTTTGTAGGTTGCACACACTTGTAGTTGGGGACCTTACAGTTTTTACTGACCCTTCTTTTGCCAAAAATGCCCTTGTGCAAAGGTGATGTGAGATACCAACCTGGTGCTTTTCTGTGAACGTTGTAGCAAAACCTCCTGGGATCCAGCCCTGCTCTGAAGAGAAACCTCTCTGATTCTCTGGACAGTGATGCTTTCCAGCTCTTGGAACAGGAAGACAACAAGGAGAATGTAAGTGTTGTGTTCTGCTGCCTGTGATGATGGGGTGTGTGAGGCGGTACTGGGGAAGCTGAGTGAGCAGTGGGTTTCACAGCCTTGGCCAACCTCTTCTGCTGAGAAGTTGACTGGCCATAGAAAAGTCTTGAGCCTGGAGGTGATACCAGGAGGATAAAAGGTTGGTTATGTTACATGAATCGCTGCTGTAACATCTTCAACTTGAAAACAATCCCCTTCCCCTTATATGGGGAAGAACCTGTTGCCCAAGGTGAGGGTGAGGGAGCCCTGGGCCAGGCTGCCCAGGGGGGTGTGGAGTCTCCTTCTCTGCAGAGATCCCAGCCTCTGTCCTAGGGACCCTGCTTTGGCAGGGGGTTGCACCCCAGGGGCTCTGGGGGGGCCTTTCCAACCTGACAATCTTGTGATTTAATCAATTCCTGTTGGCAGCAGGGAGCTTAAATCCCAAAACTCAAAAGCTAAAATGCCCTGAGCACCTTACTCTCTGTTTAACTTGGGTAAAATGATCCTTTTCCTCCTCTTTTAATTCAGGAATCATTTGAGTTTAAGAAGCCAACCAAGCCAGCATCTCGTGGCTCTGTGCACAGCCATTCCCGTGACAGAAGCAGTGCTCCTGGACCAAGGCAGGATTCCTCTCCAGTGCAGGCAGTGAGTATTACAGTGTTCTCTGCAACTAATTCTCATCTCATCTTCTGCATACTGGGAGGAATTAAAACCACATCATGGTCCTGAGATGATGCTGTTAATCACTATTCATGTGCCAGATAAGAACACTCTCAGCACACTTGGCTCATGAGCTGCTCAGAAATTTGCCACGTGGGTTTTTCTGTGGTCAGTGAAAGGTTTGTGCCTGTGGAGCTCAGGTTGTGCTGCAGTAAGCAGAGGGAGTGTGGGCATTGGTGTGGAATAGAGGGACCTAATTTGAATATCAATAAAGCAGATACCTATATTGAAGGGGGGTGCATTGAACTGTGAATCCTCAGCAAGTCTGTGGATGACACCAAGCTGAGTGGTGTGGTTGACACAAGAGAAGGACAGGAAGCCATCCAGAGGGATCCTGACAGGCTGGAACTGGGTGAACCTGATGAGGTTCAACACTGCCAAGGGTCAGGGGTTGTGCTTGGGCTGGAGGAATCCCAGCCATAGGGACAGCCTGGGAGAGGAGCTCCTGGAGAGCAGCCCTGAGGAGAAGGACCTGGGGGTCATGGTGGGGGGGAGACTCAACCTGAGCCAGCAGTGGCTCCTGCAGCTGGGAAGGGAGATGGGACCCTGGGCTCCATCAGCAGAGGGGGGGCAGCAGGGCCAGGGAGGGGATTGTCCCTCTCTGCTGGCCCCAGCTGGAGTCCTGTGCCCAGAGCTGGGGCCCCAACACAAGGAAGATGTGGGGCTGTTGGAGAGGGCTCAGAGGAGCCCCGGAGATGCTGAGAGGGCTGGAGCAGCTCCCCTGCGGAGAGAGGCTGAGGGAGCTGGGCTGGCTCAGCCTGGAGAAGAGAAGGCTGCTTCTGGGGGGGACCTCATTGCAGCCTGCCCGTCCCTGAAGGGACCCGAGGAACAGGAGGGGAATCAGCTCTTGGGAAGGGCAGAGCCTGGCAGGACAAGGGGGCTGGAGTGAAGCTGGAGGAGGGAAGGGGGAGAGGAGACCTTGGGGGGAAGTTCTGTGCAGAGAGAGTGGGGAGGGGCTGGCAGGGGCTGCCCAGAGAGGGGGTGGGTGCCCCGTCCCTGGGGGTGTTGAAGGCCAGGTTGGCTGGGGCCCTGGGCAACCTTGTGGAGCTCCAGGCCTGGAGGTTGGTGGCCCTGCCTGTGGCAGGGGGTTGGAGCTCTGGGACCCTTGGAGTCCCCTCCCAACCCAGACCAGTCTGTGGTTCTATGACACAAAGGGATCTGATGGGGGGCTCAGTCTTGTCTCTGCTCCTGCAGGCTGGCAGTATTCCTCCTGCTCAGTATTTAGCAGCTGCAGCGATTACATTAGCTCTCCTTCCTGTAGACACCACCCACTTCTCTCCTGTGCTGGATAGCTTTGCCCAGAGGTGGGGCTCATGGTTTAAGGAGGTTAACAAAGCCCTTGGCTGTTGCAGGGATGAAATGGAAGTGTTGGAAGCCAGGCTGGGGCTTGCTCAGTCCACTGAGGTGGCAGAATAACCACAGTGTTCTCTGTAGTGCAGCATCATCTCTGGGGTTACAGCATCCTGCAGTATGGAGGCAGCATGTCCTTAAAACTAACTCTCTTGTCCCAGTTCCCCACTGGTGAGACCCCCATGGGTGAGCAGAAGAGCTACAGGCCACCTTTCCTGCAGCAGTCTTCCCTGGCTTCCTCTGAGAGTGAAGATGATGATGGATTCCTGGAGCTGCTGGATGAGCAAGATTGGAAGGTAGGAACGATGGACACAGGACAGAGCTGACTGTGAGGTGTCAGATGTTAACAGCCTGCCATCGACCTGTCAGTGTGGTGAACAAGCAGAGAGCTGGGGACTAGAGATACCTGGAAGATGAGTTGACTTCATCTTGTTTGTCTTTGACTCTTCAGCACCCCTCACTGTGAGGCAAGAGGTGGGGTGTGAACCCTGGTTCCTCTGAGACTTGCAGCTCTTCCTCTGGCACGTGAGAACTGTGTTAGTGGAGAGAAACAGTTGGTGCTTCTCTCAGGAAGCTTGCTGAAAGAGTGAGGGCTTGTGCTTGGTTCTGGGCTGCTCTGCTAGAGCAGTTCCTAACTGGATTCAAGAGGAGTAAAGCTTTGGAGGTGTATGAATTGATGGTTAATGAGTTGATACAACTTAAGCTCTTCCACATGTCTCAGCTTGGCTCTGTTTCTTCACTGATACTGGACGAGCTGTGGGATGCAATTGCTGAAGCTGCTCTGCCAGCTGGATCCAGCTGGGCTGTTTGCCTGAGTGTGCAGGAGCTGTGGGTGTTCACAACCTCTGCCCAGGGTGGAATAAATGAGAAGGAACTTTTTTTCCCTCCCCCTCAGAACGATGAGGAGATGCCACCTGACATGGTGAGGCTCTGGACCGCGCCGCTGGTCATGAGGAGGACAGACAGTCGGGTGAGTGTCGTGACAGAGCACGATAGCAGGGACCCTCCAGAGACAGGGACACTCTGGCAGCTGTTGTCACTGCTGGGATGAGCAGTGTCTCTGATCCTCTATCCCTAATCACCACAAAACAAGATACAGCTCAGCCCCCTTTGGGGTTTATCTCTCCAGCCTGTTCACCTGGAAGGAACATTACCTGCTGTGTGCGTAGCCATTGACTGTCTTCTCAAAAGCACTCCATAAGTGCCAGAAGATCCCAACTTCCCTTATCAGATACTGGTTGACATATCTCAAATACCTGCTAAACAGCCTTGCCTGGGATGCCTGTAGCTCAGAGCTTCTGGTAAAGAGACTGAAGGGATTTCAGAGTCTCCAGGCTGGAAAGAGCTTTGAGATCGAGTCCAACCGTCCCTGTCCTTGCTGCCCCAGATCCCTGAGCACCTCATCTCCCCTCTGTTCAACACCCCCAGGGCTGGGGACTCAGCCCCCTCCCTGGGCAGCCTGGGCCACAGCCCCACAGCTCTGCCAGGGAAGAACTTGGCCCTCCCAGCTGAGCTGAGCCTGCCCTGGCCCAGCTTGAGCCCATTGCCCCTCCTGCCAGCTCCTGGCCCCTGGCTGAAGAGACCAGCGCCCACCTCTCTGCACCCTCCTGGCAGGGCAGGGGGGAGAAGGGCTCCCCTCAGCCTCCTCTGCTCCAGCCTCAACACCCCCAGCTCCCTCAGCCGCTCCTCGCAAGCTTTGCTGCTCTCCAGCCCCTTCCCCAGCCTGGTTGCCCTTCTCTGGACACGCTCCAGGCCCTCCATGGCCTTCTTGGAGTCAGGGGCCCACAGCTGCCCCCAGCACTCCAGCTCCAGCCTCCCCAGGGACCAGCCCAGGGCCACAATCCCTGCCCTGGCCCTGTGGCCACGCTGCCTCTGACACAAGCCAGGATGCCCTTGGCCTTCCTGGCCCCCCGGGCACACTGCTGGCTCCTGGGCAGTCCCAGGCCCCCAACACCCCCAGCTCCTTCTCCCCAGCAGCTCTCCAGCCGCTCTGCCCCCAGCCTGGAGCGCTGCTGGGGGTGGGGATGGCCCATGGGCAGCTCTCTGCCCTTGGCCTGCTTCAACCTCAGCCCCTTGGGCTCAGCCCATGGCTCCAGCCTGGCCAGATCCCTCTGAAGAGCCTCCCCACCCTCAGGCAGATCCACACATCCTCCCAGCTCAGTATCATCGTAGTGTCATCTCCAGCAGCGAGCTACTTGAATCTGCTGATAGAGAATCCCAGCCTGGTCTGGGTTGGGAGGGAGCCCAAGGGTCCCAGAGCTCCAACCCCCTGCCACAGGCAGGGCCACCAACCTCCAGGCCTGGAGCTCCACAAGGTTGCCCAGGGCCCCAGCCAACCTGGCCTTCAACACCCCCAGGGACGGGGCACCCACCCCCTCTCTGGGCAGCCCCTGCCAGCCCCTCCCCACTCTCTCTGCAAAGAGCTTCCCCCTGAAGTGGCATAAAGCCCTGCTAGCCCAGTGCTCAGGGTGCTCACCCAGTCCAGGCATCGCTGGGAGTGCAAGTCCCGAGTTTAGGTGACCCTGCTGACATCCCAGCTGTTGCTGTGCAGTGGTAGAGGCAAAATTTGGGACAGTCTGAACTTCTGATGGTTGTGTAGCTTCTCCCCTCCATCTCTGACTCGTGTTCTTCCTTGCAGGCCAAACGCTGCCGGGTGCTTGATGCTGTCTCTCTGCATGGTGATGGGGAAAGAAGCACCCAGAAGAAGGTGGAGAGGTCTCAGGAAGAGAATTCTCCTGGGAAAAGCAGGAAGAGGAAAAGCCTGCCTGGAACTCTTTCTGAGGATGCAATGGTTGGTGGCTTGGCATCCAGTGCTGCACTGGAATTGGGCTGGGGAGGAGCTGATGAAGGTGTCTGCTTTGTGAAGGCTGCTGGGGGCAGGTTCTTCAGGTGAACTGCTGACTTAGCAAAGCTGCCTTCTCTGCACATTGGGGGGGGGATTTAGGGGAGCTGGGGCAGCGTAGGGGATTTAGGGGAGCTGGGGCAGTAGCTATTTACTCCTCCTGAGCCTGAGTGTTGCCTTAACACAAAGTAGAAGCTGGGTTTCTTGAGTAGTTTCCTCATAGTTTGGGGCTTCTGAGCAAGCTCTGAGCTTTCTGTCCCATCTTGGGAAATGGTTTTCTCTGCTGTTGGGAGAGAAACAGATCTCAGATCTCCAACCTCTGTTCCTCCAGAGCCTGAAAATAGCCAAGAGGCAATCCTCCACCGCAGAGATTGAGAGCCTTTTGGACAGCGACCAGACAGATCTCATTGGTGACTTCTCAAAGGTAATTCGAGCCCCTGCTTGGTGTTAATGGCCTCTAATCCTGGTAGAGATGTCCCAAAGCAGCCCAACCAACCTCTTCCCTTTAGCAGCTTGTGTTTGCAAGGCTGGTGGTGAGAGGGAGGGTGCTTCTGTGGGTTAGACCAGAGTGATTCACTTGGGGTTGTCCTAAAGCACCAAAAAAAATCCCTTCAGTGTAGGAGCAGCCAATAAAACCTTCTCCCTGAACTTCAGCATTGGTAGTTTTAACTCTTGAGCTTTGCTGAGGAGCTTCTTGTCAGTGAAGCATCAGTTACAACATGAACTGCTGGACCCTCTGCTGTTTCCTAGGGTTACTTATTCCACACTGTTGATGGGAAACATCAAGACTTAAAATACATCGACTCAGACATGGTATGTGTTCCAGGGAGAGTGGGGAGAATCCCTTGCTGGGGAGGAGGGGAAGCCAACCACAGCACAGGGCTGAACTCTTCATTTCTCTCCCAGATTGTGTCTGTGCTGACTGGGAAGTTTGCAAACGTCATTGAGGAATGTGTGATCATTGATTGTAGATACCCCTATGAGTACGAAGGAGGACACATCAAGGTAGGATGATGCCAAAGAGCAATGAGGGGACCCGAGGAACAGGAGGGGAATCAGCTCTTGGGAAGGGCAGAGCCTGGCAGGACAAGGGGGCTGGAGTGAAGCTGGAGGAGGGAAGGGGGAGAGGAGACCTTGGGGGGAAGTTCTGTGCAGAGAGAGTGGGGAGGGGCTGGCAGGGGCTGCCCAGAGAGGGGGTGGGTGCCCCGTCCCTGGGGGTGTTGAAGGCCAGGTTGGCTGGGGCCCTGGGCAACCTTGTGGAGCTCCAGGCCTGGAGGTTGGTGGCCCTGCCTGTGGCAGGGGGTTGGGGCTCTGGGACCCTTGGGCTCCCTCCCCAACCCAGCCCAGGCTGGGATTCTCTGACTCCACACACCAGGAACCCAGAATTTATGGGAACAGAAAAAGCCCTTCCTGATATTTTGGGGTCATGGAGGGTGTCCCCCAGCCCTGGAAAGTTTTATAACTGAAAAGCTGGTGTCTTTGGAATCTCTCCAGCTGCTTCTTCCAACCTTGTGGAGCTCCAGGCCTGGAAGTTGGTGGCCCTGCCTATGGCAGGGGGTTGGAGCTCTGGGACCCCTGGGGTCTCTTCCACCCCAACCAGAACTATGTAGAGTTCTCTGAAGTTGCTCCAGGGCAAACTGGAGTTGTGTGGGGCTGTTAATCACCTGTGGGGCTGTGTGGATGTGTTAGAGCTGAGGTGCCCCAGTGCTTGCTGGGCTCTGGGATCCTGTTCCACCTCTGCTCTTGGGACTCCTGCTCACACTTGGGCCATGAAGTGACCTCTCTCTGAGGAGGGAACCTTCCTCTTTCCCCCAGCACAGCCAAGCAGGGAGATGGTTCCAGAGGCTGTAAGATGCTCTGTGTCCAGTACCCTTACTACCTGGAGAAGCTAAAACTAGAGCATTAAACTTGACCTAAGCCACAGACCTCAAAGAACATGGAAACAGCTGCACAAAATGTAACTGAATTTGAAATTTCCTTGCTGAATGAGCTGGCTGGCCCTCCCAAATGTGATGAGATGGGGAAAGGTGACAAGCCACAAGCCACAGCAGTTGAAATGGCCCTCTTGAGACAGGCCTGGGTCACCCAGGGTCAGCGTTAGACTCAGCTCAGATTGGAGCTGTGCTCCTCAGGGCTGGAGGGGTTGCTGGAACTCCTCTAGGAAAGCTAAGGAGACAGCTCCAAGGAGCAGGAGGGGTTTGTTACTGCTCTCCTCAGTCATGACTCTGCCTTCACAGGGTGCTATAAACCTCCACATGGAAGAGGATGTGGAAAACTACCTGCTGAAGAAGCCAATCAAGCCCTCAGAGAACAAGCGGGTGATCGTGGTGTTCCACTGCGAGTTCTCCTCCGAGCGGGGCCCCCGCATGTGAGTTGTGCCACACTCCCCTAGGGACCCCCTCCCTGCTGTGCTGTGCTAGCTGGGAGCTTGCTCAGGGTGACACCAGTTCCTGTGCTGGCAGCTTGTCACGCTGGCTTGTGACACAGCCTGGGCTGCACGTGGCTGCGTGGCAGTTGGGCTGGGAGATGGAAGGGAAAACCAGTTAGCCACAGCTTGGTGGCTGGTGCCACTGGGCAGCACGTTCCTGCTGGGCTTGTTTCCATAATCTGAGGACTGGGGATTTTGGGGTGAGAGCTGTTTTCCTGTCTCATTTGTTGGGTGTGAGGTTTAAAGGGGGGGTCTCTGTCCTGCTGCAGGTGCCGGTACGTGAGAGAGCGGGACCGGCTGGGTAACGAGTACCCCAACCTCCACTACCCAGAGCTCTACATCCTGAAGGGGGGGTACAAGGACTTCTTCCTGCGCTGCCGTGTAAGTGACCCCCCCAATCCAGTGCTTCCCCACTGGGGAGGAGCATAACCTGAGCCAGCAGTGGCTCCTGCAGCTGGGAAGGGAGATGGGATCCTGGGCTCCATCAGCAGAGGGGGGGCAGCAGGGCCAGGGAGGGGATTGTCCCTCTCTGCTGGCCCCAGCTGGAGTCCTGTGCCCAGAGCTGGGGCCCCAACACAAGGAAGATGTGGGGCTGTTGGAGAGGGCTCAGAGGAGCCCCGGAGATGCTGAGAGGGCTGGAGCAGCTCCCCTGCGGAGAGAGGCTGAGGGAGCTGGGCTGGCTCAGCCTGGAGAAGAGAAGGCTGCTTCTGGGGGGGACCTCATTGCAGCCTGCCCGTCCCTGAAGGGACCCGAGGAACAGGAGGGGAATCAGCTCTTGGGAAGGGCAGAGCCTGGCAGGACAAGGGGGCTGGAGTGAAGCTGGAGGAGGGAAGGGGGAGAGGAGACCTTGGGGGGAAGTTCTGTGCAGAGAGAGTGGGGAGGGGCTGGCAGGGGCTGCCCAGAGAGGGGGTGGGTGCCCCGTCCCTGGGGGTGTTGAAGGCCAGGTTGGCTGGGGCCCTGGGCAACCTTGTGGAGCTCCAGGCCTGGAGGTTGGTGGCCCTGCCTGTGGCAGGGGGTTGGAGCTCTGGGACCCTTGGGCTCCCTCCCAACCCAACCCAGTCTGGGATTCTATGAATACTACTGGTGTACACAGCCAGACTTCTCTCTGGAGCAGAGTGGGGCTTTGCTGGGGTAACTCTTCCTGCCTTTTCCCTGTGCTCTCCTGGGCTAAATTTTGGCAGTGAGGTTGTCTTTACTTCTGAGCCTATTCTATACTTCAGAGCCATCTTGCCATAGCTGCAAGGTTTTCCCACTGGTCTCAAGGGTAAAATATAAGAGTGGATTTTGCCCTTTTATAACAGCCAGGAGTTCAAAATCTCATTTGGAGAAGGAATTAAAGACCTGGCAGGACTAGGAGAGGAGAGAGGCTTGATGGTAATTGCCATGTGACAGATGAACCCCTCAAGTATCATTCCATGAAGAACTTGAGCTTTGAGTTTTCAGCCTCTAATTCAGAAAAGGCAACTAAAAGATGCCAAGCAGCTCTTAATGGTGCTGTGAGGGTGGTGGTGCTTCTGCTGCAGCACTTCAGAGGCTCTTCTCTCTCTCTCTCAGCCAGTTCTTCCTGCTGCTCTGTCACAAACCAGCTTGGGGCTGGTCACTATAGCCATTCACAGCCCCTCATCCTTCTGAGTCTCTCTGAGATCACCTTCCCATTCCACACCTCAGAGTGGGGAGATATGAGGTACTTGGCCTTTCTCTGCCCACCCCTGGGTGCAGTTTCCCAGTGGGATGCTGGGTCTCCCAGCGTTGGGGATGCTGTTTGTGGCAGTCTGTGCTGCCCTGTTTATTTTTTTTGGCTCTCCTTGTGATCCCCTGACCCCAATCCTTGGGTGCCTGGGTGCTGTTTGACCCCCATGGGTGCCCACTCCGAGGTGGAAGGGCCTCAAGGTGGCAGCATGGAACAGCCAACAGCAGCCTGGACAAGCCTTCCTCAAATCCCTGCTATTCCCAGGCCGATCCTGGCTGGGCTCTGTGTGTGCTGCTCTCTGCCAGAGAGCCTGGCTGAGAGCTCTGTGCACAGGGCAGAGGCCTTCATGGATCAGCTGATTTGCTGTAACCTCAGTGTTGCTCAGCTTCAGTCCTGAGCAGCTGCTTGTGGAGCTTTGGCTTGGGGTGGGGGGGCTCTGGTTTGGCTTGTTCTGGTTGGGAGTGGTTTGAATGGTGAAGCTCAGGGGGGTTGTACTGAAGTTCAACCCTCTTTTGGAGCAAAACCCAGCTGGAGGCCAGTCATGAGGCATCCCCCAGGGCTCAGTGCTGGGCCCAGCTCTGCTCAACGTCTTTATCACTGACCTGGGTGAAGGGACTGAATGTTCCCTCAGCCAGTTTGGGGGTGACACTGAGCTGGGAGGAGGTGTGGATCTGCCTGAGGGTGGGGAGGCTCTTCAGAGGGACCTGGCCAGGCTGGAGCCATGGGCTGAGCCCAAGGGGCTGAGGTTGAAGCAGGCCAAGGGCAGAGAGCTGCCCATGGGCCATCCCCACCCCCAGCAGCGCTCCAGGCTGGGGGCAGAGCGGCTGGAGAGCTGCTGGGGAGAAGGAGCTGGGGGTGTTGGGGGCCTGGGACTGCCCAGGAGCCAGCAGTGTGCCCGGGGGGCCAGGAAGGCCAAGGGCATCCTGGCTTGTGTCAGAGGCAGCGTGGCCACAGGGCCAGGGCAGGGATTGTGGCCCTGGGCTGGTCCCTGGGGAGGCTGGAGCTGGAGTGCTGGGGGCAGCTGTGGGCCCCTGACTCCAAGAAGGCCATGGAGGGCCTGGAGCGTGTCCAGAGAAGGGCAACCAGGCTGGGGAAGGGGCTGGAGAGCAGCAAAGCTTGCGAGGAGCGGCTGAGGGAGCTGGGGGTGTTGAGGCTGGAGCAGAGGAGGCTGAGGGGAGCCCTTCTCCCCCCTGCCCTGCCCTGCCCTGCCCTGCCCTGCCAGGAGGGTGCAGAGAGGTGGGTGCTGGTCTCTTCAGCCAGGGGCCAGGAGCTGGCAGGAGGGGCAATGGGCTCAAGCTGGGCCAGGGCAGGCTCAGCTCAGCTGGGAGGGCCAAGTTCTTCCCTGGCAGAGCTGTGGGGCTGTGGCCCAGGCTGCCCAGGGAGGGGGCTGAGTCCCCAGCCCTGGGGGTGTTGAACAGAGGGGAGATGAGGTGCTCAGGGATCTGGTTTAGCACAGGATGGTTGGACTTGCTGATCTTCAAGGTCTTTTCCAGCCTGGTGACTCTGTGCTTCTCTTTGCCCAGAGCTTCTGTGAGCCCCAGGGCTATCGCCCCATGCACCATGAGGACTTCAAAGAAGACTTGAAGAGGTTCCGCACCAAAAGCCGCACCTGGGCCGGGGAGAAGAGCAAGAGGGAGCTCTACAGCCGCCTGAAGAAGCTCTGAGGGCCCAGCTGAGCCAGCACAGACTGCCTGTCACAGGGAGGGGACACCCCTGTGCTTTGTGACCACCGGGCACCAGTGCTCTCCAGCTGCTCTTACTGGGAACACCACGATTCCTTGGGGGGGGCCACAAGCTTGGAGCTGAGCGCCCCAGATCTTCTCCTGGGACCTGACTCTTCCCGATAGCTCGTTAAGCCCTCCTTAGGCAGCATTTCCTCCTGTGCTGTGACCCCCCCCACGCCAGCAGGGCTCAGCTGGCAGGTGGTGTAAGCAGGGAGAGGGTTTTAGTGCCTGGTTCTTTTTAGTTTGGTGGTTTTTTTGGGTTTGTTTCTCTTTTTTTAATGTTTAATTTTATTTAAATACAGCGAGATGAAGCTGACGCCGCGGCGGTTGCGTCGTCTGGGTTGGGCTCAGATCTTGTTCCTGCTGTTGGGGTGGTGGGGGTGGGGGGGGTGTGTTGATTCTTTTGGACTGGTTTTGGGACCTCAGGGTGTTGGGGGAAGAGGAGCAGGGAAGGGTTGGGTACAGCTGGAGGTCCCACCTCCCCCCCCACGCTTGTGTCGTGCTGCGTGGAGCATGGTCTGGGGGGGGAATTGCTTGTTTTACATAGAGCTTGTGTTCACCTTGTTTACTTGTAGCCACTTGTTGTAGTTCTAGTGGAGTTGGGATGTGAAAATAGGGAAAACTTCTGGGAATGGTGAGTGAATCTGATTAGGGAGACTCAGGGATCCCAGAAGTTATCGGGGCAGCGCTGGGACCAGGCTTCTCACCAGCAGCAGCATGTGGGCACTGCCCCTGCCTCCAAGCCTGCATGTTCCTGTTGTGACACATCTGGAGAAGAAGCCAGCTGTGAGGAACCACTAATGATCTTGGGAGCTAATGATCCTGGAAGCAGCTCTGGATCCTGGGAGCAGCTCTGCCACTGCCATGGCTCCCACTTCAGGCGCTTCTCCAGCAGCAGATCCACCTCCAGCCCTGGAAATGCACAGGACATGACTGAGTTCTTGGGGGAAGAGGAACTTCCTGGGCTGGGGTTGTACCCTGGAGACATGATGTGGAAGCCAAACCAGCCACACCAGCTCCTGAAGCTGCCTGGAGCCTGGTGCTGGCAGGGCACAGCCACCCCCATCCCACAGCACCCGTGGCCTCTGTGAGCTGACCTCTTGTACTGTTTTATCTGTTAAAAAATACTGACCTGGAGGTTGATTTTTTTTTTTTTTTTTTTAAGAAAAGCTTTATTTTATAAAAAACCTGCTGTTAGCCCTCTGGGGAACTGAAAGGACAAACTGGACTCTGCCCTTCTCATTAAAAAATAAACCCAAAGCTGGTTTTGGCTGCCTTTGGATACCTCACACCAGCAGTGATGGCTGGTGGCTGCCTGTGCCATGGGTGACTCTGCCAGGGAGCCCTGTTGTGCCGTGGTGCAGGGGTAACTGATGGGGTTGGACCCTGCACAATGCCCAAGTCCAACTCCATAACCAACCAGCTGCTCCCTGGGGAAGCTGAGTGGGCTGGGGAAAAGCAGGTGGAGAATTGTTGGGGTCATGATGCTCTTCTCTGAGGTCACTCAGCCAGAGCAAAACCATTCTGGGCATCCCTGGCTCCAGGGCTGTGTTTCCTGCCCCAAGTCAGCTCATTCTCCCAACCCTCCTGGTGCTCAGCACGCTGTGGGTGCTGGGACCCAGCAGGATGGGGGCTGGGAGCTGCTGTGGCTGTCAGACAAAGCCCAAGGGTTGGTCTAACTCATACTGGTGGGGTGCTGGGCATCACATGTGGCTTTGGAAGGCAACCTGAGTTGCCCAAAGCTGTGTTTCCTCTCCTGTTCCTTCCTTGCTGCTCCCAGGATAACTTTGAGATGGCTCTGGTGGAAAGGAGCAGCTGCTTCCCTCTGCGCTGTGGGAGTCAGGGGGGAAGGCTGGAGTCCCAGCTCCCCTGGCAGAGCTGTGGGATTTTGGGGATGTGGGGCTGGGTGAGCACAGCTCCTGGCTCCTGCAGAGCCCCAGGTGCCTTGGCAGAGCTGGGACAGCCCCAGTCTGGCCTCTTTCCAGGCTGGGGGGGGGGGGGGGGGGGGGGATGTGGAGAGGGGGAAGCAGCTGTATTTCAAAGTGCTGCATTTCCACCTGTGGTGGGCTGGAGATGGAGATCCCTGTGTGTGCTGGGTGCTTTCCCAGTGGGATACCTGAGGACTGAGGGCCTGGAGCATGTCCAGAGAAGGGCAACCAGGCTGGGGAAGGGGCTGGAGAGCAGCAAAGCTTGCGAGGAGCGGCTGAGGGAGCTGGGGGTGTTGAGGCTGGAGCAGAGGAGGCTGAGGGGAGCCCTTCTCCCCCCTGCCCTGCCCTGCCCTGCCCTGCCAGGAGGGTGCAGAGAGGTGGGCGCTGGTCTCTTCAGCCAGGGGCCAGGAGCTGGCAGGAGGGGCAATGGGCTCAAGCTGGGCCAGGGCAGGCTCAGCTCAGCTGGGAGGGCCAAGTTCTTCCCTGGCAGAGTTGTGGGGCTGTGGCCCAGGCTGCCCAGGGAGGGGCTGAGTCCCCAGCCCTGGGGGTGTTGAACAGAGGGGAGATGAGGTGCTCAGGGAGCTGGGGCAGCACAGGACAGGGATGGGTGGACTCAGTGATCTCAAAGCTCTTTTCCAACCTGGAGACTCTGTGTTAGGGCCATTAGCAGCACAGGGACAGAGAGCAGGTGGCTGACAATGGGGTCAGCATGAGAAGCTTCACTCAAAACACAGCAGAGCGACTCCCACTCCACTGCAGGCTAAAGCAGAGAGCTGGTGCATGGGGCTTTTCCCTTCCCTCCATCTGTCATCCTTGAAACTGGTGCAGGAAGCAGCTTATGGCTTCAGCAGCTTCTGCCCCGAGCCCCAGCACACCAGAGAGCTCAGGGTTTGCTCTGGTGTTGCTCTGCTTCTCTGGCCTGGCAGGAATCTTGCCCCATCTCCTTCTCTCACAGCGTTTGGGGCTGATGGAAAGGCAGCTGCACAGGGCTGGGGGGTGCTGGCTGTTCCCCCCACAGTGCTGCCTCTGGAAATCCCTGTCCTGAAATCCTCCTGCTGCTTCTCCAGCAGCTCTTCACCTTTCTGCTGCTGCCTTTGCCCAGGAGAGCAGCAGGATGGCTCTTCCCTGTGCTCTCAGAGCCTGTTCCTGCATCTCTGCTGCCCTGAATCCTGAGCTCCAGCTCTGGTGCTGGCCCAGCTTGAGTCATCCCAGCAGGAGCAGGGTGTGTGATGTCTCTGCTGGGTACCAGACAGGACCAAGTAGGATGCTCTGACTTTGGATTTGAGGTCAGAGGGTTCAACCAATCCCTAAAATTTGTTAATAAGCCAAACCTGCTCCCAGTAAACTGGCAGTGGTGATGCTGGGTGTGTTTCAGGGTGGCACTGGGAGCTGTGCCATCTCCCCAGAGCTGGGGGGTTGATAGGCAGAAGCCACAGAAGGATTTTTTGGGCTGTACCTCGATGCAGACAATGCTTTTTGAAGGGGATCCATGGGGCTTTGCTGGGCTGAAGCTGCTTTGGTCAGAAAACCATTGGCTTCTCACCTTGGCAACAGCTTTTAGTGGCTCATGTGACTGTGATGTCCCCTAGAGAGCTGCTGCAGGGGTGGCAGGGCTGGGTGACTGCTGGATGTGTTGGTGCTGGGCTCCATGGGCACATCCCACCATCACTGGTCCCTCAACAAGAGCCCCATGGTCCCTGTGCTGCACTGGGCCCAGTTTCAGCCTGGTGCTGGGGAGGGTGAGAGGGCAGCCCCAGCTCTGCGCCAGTGCCTCCATTTTCCCAGTAACTGTGATAAACTGGGCAGCTCTGCCCCAGGGGGAGTGGGGCCCATCTCTGGGAGCGAGGAGCAGGGGCTGCCAGCCAGGGTGGCGGGTGGAAGGTCCCTGTTAGAGGTCACCAAATCCAGGCAGGGCTGGAAATGAAGCTTTGGGGGTGCTGGAGAAGCAGCTGCAGCCTGGTCACATCCCAGTGTGATGGGGATGGAGTAGGTGGTGCTCAGCAGGCACCAGCAGTGCCAGGGGAGTGTGGGTGTGCCCTGGAAACAGCACATGGATGAGGGGGGGTCCAGCAGCGCTGCCATCCTGGCTGCCTGTGACGCTGAGCAGCGCTGGGATTAGATGGTGCTGGTGCTGCTGTGGCTGGTCCCTGGTTCAGCCCTGATTTGCCTCTGCGTCCTCCACCTGCCATCATCCTCCCTGGGGTGGGTGCAGCCCCACGGGTGTGGAGCAGGGCCAGGAGCAGGGCCCACAAGGGTCTCTGGCTGCAGAGTGGAGTCAGGCTCTGGGATGTGGCAGCATGATGGAGGAGTCAAACCGACCAGCAAGTTGCCCCAGCTGGCACGTAGCGAGGCCTGTGGGGGACCCCTGCACTCATGGGACCTCTCCCATCCTGTCCTGTCCTGTCAGAGAGCAGCAGGACCTCTCAGCTCAGGGAGATGCTTCCAGGGCAGACCCAGCACTCATGGCACCACTAGCTCCAACCATGGCCCGCGCTCGCTCTCGGATTCACCAGGGAAGCTCTTGATGATGGTTCTGTTGTGTACAGGCTGTACATGCACACACACACACGTGCTACGACTGTGCATGGATGTCTCCAGGCCCCTGCAGTGGCTCTTCCATGCCTTCCTGTTCCCAGCAGCTCACAGCCCACCCCAGCACTGGTGGGACCATCAGAGCCGCTCCCAAGCTGGTTCATGTCATGAATGGGGACGTGAAACCTCTGCACCTCTTCCCTCACCCCGTGGCTTGTTCCTCGTGGGGCTGCACCCCAAACTCACCTCAGGCAAGAGCTGATGGGGCATTTCATCCCACCTCCTGCGCTGTGGGGTGTGGAGCCACGAAGGGACCGCTCTCAGCATCACCACAGCCGGGCAGACAAGGCCGCAGCTCAGAAGGGTGCAGCCAGAGAGGGGTTTTTTTGTCTTGAACCACGGCAGCTGTTTGCAAAACAACCGTGTGTCCGTGTGTCCGTGGCCTAGGAGACCGTCTCTGGCCTGGATGGCTGGCAGTGGGAAGAAAGGCCTTCGAGCCCAGGAGACAAAGGCCCGATTGTTACGGCCGCGGCGTGGGACGGGGGCCCAGGAGACGAGTGGCTGTCGCGCACGGAGGCCGCGGCCGCGCTGCCGAGTCCTGGGGGGGTCTCGTGCTCCTCACACGCTGCTGAGCGGCAGCTGGAGCTGGTGGAAAACAATTCCCAATGGCCCTCTTGACACTGGGAAGCCCTTGGAAGCCGGGAACGGAGCCCGGGCGTGGAGGCCGGCTGGCTGGCAGTGGGAGCTGGGGTGGGGAGAGCGGCCCTGCAGCTGCTGGCAGAGGCAGGTTTCGGGGGGTTTGGTGGCTCATGGGGTGCTGGGATGAGGAGAGAGACAACCAGAGGAGAATGCTCCAGGAATTTCTGCGTGGGCTTTGCTGGATGTCAGCAGACAGGCTGACCCTGGCTGTGCTGGCGCTTGGGCCCTGTGAGGCGTGGAGCAGCTGTACGTCAGCTGAAGGCCCTGCCTGCCTCACTCCCCATCTTCACTGCTGACTGTCTGCGAGCTGCTGAGCGGGCTCAAAGCCTCTGCTCTGTGCCAGTGATCCCAGCTGGGGACTGTGGGGTGCTCTGCCCTGCCCTTCGCATCATTGATCCAGCCTGAGTGAGGGGAGAGGGGGCTGCCCAGCTTCCCCCAGCACATGCAGACCCTCACGCTGCCGAGCGCTGGGCTAAGATGGGCTGAGATATCCATATCCTAAGGGAGATGGTTTAGCTTAGGACTGGAATGGTTGGACTTGATGATCTTTAAGGGTCTTTTCCAACCTTGTAATTCTGTGAAATCACTCACTGGCTCCTGAGCAGCTCTGGGTATCACTGTCCAGCTGTCTGGACGCACCATGGTGTGTCGGTGAAGTCACCAAGCCCCAGGGTTGGGCTCACCTCCTCATCCCTGCTTTATTCACCTCCTCATCCCTGCTTTATTCACCTCCTCATTTGTTGAGCTAGCTTGGCTTGTGCCTGACAGAGCATCCTCCACCAGCAGGAGAACCGAGCAGGGAGTGTGGGCCATGGGAAGCAACCCGCATGGCCCACAGCCATGAGCTGGACTTAGCACCAGACACTCTCACACCACCTCTTCTCCTCCCCAGACAGACCACAGGATTGTTGGGGTCATAAGGGACCTCAAGAACCCATTGAGTTTGTCCTGGTTCTGGCTAGGCCAGAGTTCACCTCCCCAAGCAGCCAGCACAGGTGAGCTGAGTTTGCCTGGGCTGTTTCCACCCCACCTGACTTCACTCCCCATAAAAGCAGCTGGTTGGGGAAGGGCAGGGGTTTGGTGCCTCCAGGACAGGCTGGTGTGGCTGGGATGGTTGGTTCCTTGGTCAGTCCTTGCTGGTGGGCAGCACTCTGTGTTATCATGGGTGTGAGTGTACCTGGCCACTCCTGTTCTACATTTGTGGTTATTTTTGTCAGTAAACTGTCTTTATCCCACCCCATGGAGGCTCCAGCTGTTTCCCCTCCAGGGGTGAGGGAGCAGCGTGTGGTGTTCAGCCATGGTCTGGAGCTGAACCACGACAGAGTCCCACCCCCTGCCAAAGCAGGGTCCCTGGGACAGGGTCTGGGATCTCTGCAGAGAAGGAGACTCCACACCCCCCTGGGCAGCCTGGCCCAGGGCTCCCTCACCCTCGGCAACAAGTTCTGCCCCACATTGGGGCGCAACTCCCTGGGCTCCAACTTGAGCCCAGCGCCCCTTGGCCTGTCCCCACAGACCCTGAGCAGAGGCTGCCCATGGCCCCCTGGCTCCCACCCTTCAGCTCTGGAGAACCAGGGAGCAGATCCCCTCTCAGGCTGCTTCTCTCCAGGCTCAACTCACTGGCAACAAGCTCTTCCCCAGAGTGGTGTGGAACTCCCTGGGCTCCAACTGAGGGACCCAGAGATTTGCCATCTTCTCTCCCCACCACAGCCGATGCTCCGGGTGCTTCTGAGCTTCCACCAAGAAGCTTTTCAAGATCCAAGTGACAGCAGCCAAGGTTTGTATGAATGGTACAGCTACAACACTGCTACAAAGGGTAGCACTCATGCTCCTCAGTGGTTTTTGTACTCCTGGCTGGATAAACTGGGCAAAAGGGGATTCTCAGGGAACTCTGAGCTTTGCTCTGTGCAGATGTGGGATGTTTGTTGTGGCAGCGATAGATGGAGCCACAAAACCCCTGGGGGTTTTAGAGATGTGGGGATTGGCAGCATCTTGAATCCTTTGTCTTCCAGTCCCTTGTTGGTCCTTCAGTCCAGTGGCGCTGGGCTCCCCGGGGCAGGAAGGACAGGGAGCTCCTGGAGAGGGGCCAGCCAAGGGCTGTGGGGATGCTGAGGGCACCAGGACATCTCTCTGGCCCAGAGAGCCTGAGGGACTCGGGGCTGGAAGCCTGAGGGGGATCTGCTCAGTGCTGAGCAAGCCCTGAGGGGTGGGCTCAGGAGGGGGGCTCAGCCTGTGTTCAGGGGGGCCCAGGGACAGGACAAGGGGCCGTGGGCACAGCCTGCAGCAGAGCAAGTTCCCCCTGAGCCTGAGGAGGAGCTTCTGTGCTGGGAGGGGGGCAGAGCCCTGGGCCAGGCTGCCCAGAGAGCTTGGGGAGTCTCCCTCCAGCTCTGGAGCCATCCCAACCCCCTGATCCTGGGCGCTGTCCTGTGCAGCTGGAGGGGACTCTGCTCTGGGGGGGTTGGATGGGATGATCTCCAGAGGATCCTCCAACCCCACCAGCCTGGGGTTCTGGGGTTCAGCTCCCTGCATCCCCACCTTGTTCAGAGCCACAGCCAGGGCTGTAGGCACCTGTGGGTCTTTGCTGGTGACACAGGGAAATGTCCTCACCTCTTTTTTTGGAACACCTTTGGAGGAACCAACCGCAGCTGCCCTGTGCTGCACGTTGGGGTACATGTGGATGGGCAGCTTCACGCTCTCTGTTCAGCACCTTTCAAGGTTTTAAACTTTGCAGCCTGTAAATATCAGGCCAGACACAGTGCTGGAGGCCACAGAGCTACGTCAGAGAGAAGGCAGCTTCTGGGGGGCCTCATTGCAGCCTTCCAGTACATGAAGGGACCCGAGGAACAGGAGGGGAATCAGCTTTTTAAAAGGGTAGATAATGTCAGGACAAGGGGGCTGGAGTGAAGCTGGAGGAGGGAAGGGGGAGAGGAGACCTTGGGGGGAAGTTCTGTGCAGAGAGAGTGGGGAGGGGCTGGCAGGGGCTGCCCAGAGAGGGGGTGGGTGCCCCGTCCCTGGGGGTGTTGAAGGCCAGGTTGGCTGGGGCCCTGGGCAACCTTGTGGAGCTCCAGGCCTGGAGGTTGGTGGCCCTGCCTGTGGCAGGGGGTTGGAGCTCTGGGACCCTTGGGCTCCCTCCCAACCCCAACCATTCTATGATAGTTCTATGATCAGGGGTAATTTTGGATCGGTCATTAGGCTTCCCTCAGCTGGCTGGACAGGAAAGATAATTATTTTAGCCAACACCAGCATTTAAAATAAATTAATATGCTGATTGCTTTCAGCTAAGTGTGTTTTCATCCTGAATGGCAATGGAGTGGCTCAGCACCCGCTCACAGGCCTGTGGGTGCTGAGCTGTGGGTTGCTGACACATCAGCCCTCCTGGAACAACAGAACTTGTCTTTTTTTGTGCCTTTCTATCAGTCTGAGCCTGATTTTCCTCTCAGAACAAGAGGCTGTCTGTCATCAGCTGCTGGAGGAGAGGTTGTGTCTCTGTTCTCAGTGCCTGAGCGCTCTGGCTGGGAAGCCCTGAGGGATTACCACAGGATGGCTGGGGAATAAATAGCTGTATTTGTAATATCTGGTTACAAATCACATCCTAATACTCTTTAATAACCGGTGTGTTTACCATCCAAATACAGTTGTCTCTCACAATCCCTCCGAGATTCCCCTTGATGTATCTCTTGATCTTCTAACCCAACAAGGAACCTTGGAAACCAAACTCACCCCTCTGTTCCTTCATCCTTCAGCCAAGTGAAGCTGCTGGTTCTCCTCTTCCAAGCTCAGGCCTGGCTCTGTGGTGGCACACGGTGGGTCTGGTGCACAGCCTTGTTGGCATCTCTTTGGGTGGGTGGGCGCCATTGCTGCAATGGAAGCCCAGGATTTGGAAGCTGCAGCCACTTGGGTGGTCAGCTCAGCTGGGAGGGCCAAGTTCTTCCCTGGCAGAGCTGTGGGGCTGTGGCCCAGGCTGCCCAGGGAGGGGGCTGAGTCCCCAGCCCTGGGGGTGTTGAACAGAGGGGAGATGAGGTGCTCAGGGAGCTGGGGCAGCACAGGACAGGGATGGGTGGACTCCAGGGGCTTCAAGGGCTTTTCCAGCCTTGGGATTCTGTGAGCACGGTTTCCATGAGTCCTCCTTCCCTCAGGGCTCTGCACCAGACCTGGAGACCTGACTGTGAAATGTCTTTGCTGCCAGGAGAACAAATAGATGAGAAAAAGCAGTGCAGACACTGCCCAAAGCTGATGCTCAAAGGCCACAAGCTGCAGTTGTTGGGGGTGTTTTTCCTGCCTATCTTTTCCACTCTGGCTTTAAAAAGAAACGAGAGCTGGAGGAGATGTGAGCAGCTCTCCTTGCTATGGGTGAGAATTCCCATTGAAATCCTTACTCTTCTCCCAAAACTGAGAAGGCTTCAGGAGAGGGGGGGGGAGGGACCCTGCTCTGGTTGCTTGGGATGGAAATACAACTCGTTCATACAAAGCCTGGAAAATAACCATAGTGTGATGAGGGGAGAACCTGGGCAGGAGGTGAAATTCAGGTTGGGAAGAAGGGGAGAGAAAGGACATGAGGCTGGATAATTTCAGAAGTTAAACTCAGCAAGAAGGACCCCCTCACAAGCCCCCCCCCCAGCTGCATTTCATGAGGGTTGTTGGGCAAAACACTCTTTGGGGGGAGCAGGTGGGTGTTTGGGGCGGCTGCTGGGGGTGGTTTGGAGTGTTATTCTGGTGTTTAATTTGGGCAGTTGAGTGGAATTCTCTCAGACAATAGCATGGTGTCTGACAGGCAGGAATTCAGGAATATTTAGGAATATTCCTGCTGTGAATCATATGGAATTGGAAGCATTCACCAGACAGATCCAGGCAAGCAAAGAGCCCAACTCGAAGCTGTATCCCTGGCAAGACTGCCTTTTAAGGGGAAGAAAACAAGCTCTGGAGGACCCAGAGCCCCCCTCCTCATCAAAACTACTCCTAAATGGTGTGATTTGAGGAAGGTTGGGGATAACTATGGGCATGAAACACCAGGAAATAAGCAAACCATTTGTGCTCATCAGAGGGGCTACACAGTCTCCATCAGCTCAGGCTGTGGGGAAGGAGTTTTTGGTCCTGAAGGGCTGAGCTCTGCCTTGCTGCTGACGTGACACTACCTTGAACCCGCAGAGAAGGCTTGGGCCCAGCCTAAAAAGATGGTTTTCCATGTGATTTTCCTCTGTGGCAGCTCACAGTTAAAGCTAAAGCACATAAACAAAAGCCACACGGGCTTTATTTGCATGTCTGAGTGGATGAGGGTGCAGGATGGGACCGGTGGTGGCCTCAGAGCTGGGGCTGAGCACCACGCACACGGTCTCTCCATCACACAGGGCCCTCAGAGGGCTCACACAAATGGACTGGCTGCCCAAACTGGAAGTAAACAACAGAAACTCCCTGGGAATTCTTCAGCCAGCCAAAGTGCTCTCAGCCCTGCTGAGGAACCCAGGGGAATTTGAGGGGAGCCAGGTTTCCAGAGCGACTGTATCATTTCTGAAGGGGAACTCAGACCAGATGTTGCCTCACCCTGACTTCTCCATGAGCAAAAGGAGCAATGTCTCAAAGATGAAGTGTAATAAAAGCATCAGAACACAGACAAGTGGTGTAATTGGTGCAGTCTTTCCAAAGCCAGTATTCATAGTCCTGTCTCATCCCACCACACCAAGCAAGCTGGAGAATCCAAGACAGTTCACCAAAAGCAGGGAGCTTGAGGACCTTGGAAGAAAAGAAAAGTCATAAATTCTGTGATGGAACCAGAGGAAATACTGAATGGCCAGGATTAAGCACAGCAGGAACCTTCCATTTCTTATTAGATGTACCACAAACCCAAAGGACGGTGAGCAGCACATCCCACCCCATCCATTTGCACAGGCACCGTGACGCTGCGTCGCTCGTTACCACAAGAAAGTCTTGCTGCTGGCTGGTGAGGACTCAGAAAGGGAGTGGACTGCTGGGTCCCAGGAGTACATACCAAAGTCATCATGAGGGGGGTGAACCTCCTGTCCCAGAGCTTCATCCCATCCAGCAAGCAGTGCACAGGGTGAGGTTCAACGTGAGGAGATGATTCCACATTTCGGTCTGGCTGTGCTGAACCAGCTAATTAGCTGGATCATCAGCTACCAGCAGGGACAAGGTACCACACCAGAAAGATGGGAGGTTGGGTTGCCTCTCATGATTCCCTCATTTTGTCCAAGCAATGACAGCACGTCTTGTACCCAGCATGGAACCCCCCTGAAACCACCCCCTTCACCCCACCATCTCCTGCTTCCAGCCTCTCAATGAGTGATCCAGACTCGCCCCTCTGCTGCTCTCTGTGCCTTATCTTGTACCTGGCCAACTGCCCAGGAGCCAGCAGTGTGCCCAGAAAGGGCATCCTGGCTTGTGTCAGAGGCAGCGTGGCCACAGGGCCAGGGCAGGGATTGTGGCCCTGGGCTGGTCCCTGGGGAGGCTGGAGCTGGAGTGCTGGGGGCAGCTGTGGGCCCCTGACTCCAAGAAGGCCATGGAGGGCCTGGAGCGTGTCCAGAGAAGGGCAACCAGGCTGGGGAAGGGGCTGGAGAGCAGCAAAGCTTGCGAGGAGCGGCTGAGGGAGCTGGGGGTGTTGAGGCTGGAGCAGAGGAGGCTGAGGGGAGCCCTTCTCCCCCCTGCCCTGCCCTGCCAGGAGGGTGCAGAGAGGTGGGCGCTGGTCTCTTCAGCCAGGGGCCAGGAGCTGGCAGGAGGGGCAATGGGCTCAAGCTGGGCCAGGGCAGGCTCAGCTCAGCTGGGAGGGCCAAGTTCTTCCCTGGCAGAGCTGTGGGGCTGTGGCCCAGGCTGCCCAGGGAGGGGGCTGAGTCCCCAGCCCTGGGGGTGTTGAACAGAGGGGAGATGAGGTGCTCAGGGATCTGGGCCAGCACAGGACAGGGATGGTTGGACTCGGTGATCTCAAAGGGCTTTTCCAGCCTGGTGACTCTGGGATTCTGGTGGTATGATGGAAGCCCCTGAGCCGCTCTCCTCAGCCATGAGGGATCTCACTTGCACGAACGCTCTGGAGGAGCTGTGGGGCCCATCAGCGCCGGGCTCTTCGGAGGCCACTTCCGCCTGAGCAGTCCCCTTGTGTCTCATCACCCAGCTATTGTCAGTCCTGGTTACATGCTCCATCTAATTTGGGCTGGAAGCTCCTTGGGGCCTGAAGTCCTCTTGTCCCCTGAGTGTCCCGTGCACCGGGAGCAGGATAGAAATAGCAAATCAGCATCAGGAGGAATCTGTGAGCTGCATGGTGAGGCAGAGAGTGTCTGAGGGTTCACCAAGGATAGCTGTGTGGAGTGGGGAATGGGATGGAAATCCCCTCTCTTCCCCCACTGAGGAGTTTGAGGAGGACAGTTTGATTGAAAGGCAAATCCTTTAATCTCCAGCCATAAATCAAGGGAATGGCAGAATTGCTGAGGGCAGAGCGCATCCTATGGGGCACGTGCTGTATGTCTTCCCCCTTAACCAACTGTGGGCCCTTCCAGCTGTTAACCTATTTCCAGGAGGTAACTCAAGGCTACTCACAGGCTCCTGGGGACATTTCAGCCTCTCGTGACAGCATGGACTCAGTTTTTCACCCTCATGATAATTGGGCTTCGTTTGCCAAGGCACAGGCTGGAGAAGAGCTCAGCCCTGCCATGCACGAGCTAAAAGCCCTCCCTGGTGCTGAGGAGCAGGATGAAGCCCTCCAGAAGCCCAGGTTGCCCTGTGCTTCCCAGGACAAGGCTCTGCTTAGACAAGGAGTGATGGAAACGTGGGGCCCTACAGCATGAGAATTGTTGGCTGGGGCCCTGGGCAACCTTGTGGAGCTCCAGGCCTGGAGGTTGGTGGACCTGCCTGTGGCAGGGGGATGGAGCTCTGGGATCCTTGGGGTCCCTTCCAACCCAGACCAGGCTGGGATTCTATGAGAAGCCTCTGCAGGGTGCCCTCCTCCTGCATGTGAGAGCCCATGCTCTGTGTTACGGGCTGTGGGTGGGACACGTCCTGCTCCCCAGTCACTCATGGAGGGACCTACGATGCGGGATGGTGGCTGGAGCTGGTGCTGCCACCACTGCAGAGCTCTCACCAGCAGGACTGAGTCCCCCAGGCTCAGCACAGCCACCTTCCTCCGCCTTGTCTTCATTCTCTTCATCCTCCTTGTCTTCCTTCTCCTCCTCCTCCTTCTCCTCTGTAGCCCCACACAGCAGGTTACAGCTGATGGGCAGATCCCAGATCACATCACCCTGTGTGCTGGCTGCAAGGCACATCCCATAATCACTCAGAGACTCAGCAGGTCTCAGGGATGGCGGGGATCCCTGGCCAGAATTCCCAGCTTTCCACTGCCCTGGAACCCCCTTTGAGGAGCGTAACCGCCCTGGCCAGCTGGTGAGTATCAGCCAGTGCCCCACAATGCTTTGCTCATCACTGGGGCAGCGTCCTGCCTGACTCTGACTAATTAGCTCCTATTTGCATGCCTAATTCACTCTAGGGATGAGGACCTGGCACGGAGACCGCAGTGTGGGAGTGGAAGGTGCAGGCTAGTTTGGTAGGAGTATTCCAGCTCCCCGACATGCTCGCGGGCATTCGCTTCCAAAACCCAGACTCCTGAAGATGAGTCTGCTGGGTGCTGGTCTGGGTGCTGGTCTGGGTGCTGGGGCAATGCTCTGCTCCACCAAAATGTGGCACAGATCTGGTTGCAGGGGGGGGTGTTCTATACAGAGGGCTCATGTTTGTTACTAACTGCAGCTGACAAGCACTCATTTCTGGCAGTGACCCCTCCAAAGGTGCCACGTGCCTGAAATGAGACAGCAGAGGGATGACAGTGACTCCCCTCAGCACCACACAGCTCTTTTTGGGTAGCATCCCCGTGGAGCTGGGCCAATCTCTGGCAGGCCTGTCCCACCAACTTCTCATGTTGAACCTTCTCCTTCATCATGTGCTTTGAGGAGAGAATGACCCACTCAGAGAAGGACCTGGGGGTGTTGGGTGACTGCAGGCTGAATATGGGTCAGCAGTGTGCCCGGGGGGCCAGGAAAGCCAAGGGCATCCTGGCTTGTGTCAGAGGCAGCGTGGCCAGTAGGTCTGGGGAGGGGATTGTGGCCCTGGGCTGGTCCCTGGGGAGGCTGGAGCTGGAGTGCTGGGGGCAGCTGTGGGCCCCTGACTCCACGAAGGCCATGGAGGGCCTGGAGCGTGTCCAGAGAAGGGCAACCAGGCTGGGGAAGGGGCTGGAGAGCAGCAAAGCTTGCGAGGAGCGGCTGAGGGAGCTGGGGGTGTTGAGGCTGGAGCAGAGGAGGCTGAGGGGAGCCCTTCTCCCCCCTGCCCTGCCCTGCCCTGCCCTGCCAGGAGGGTGCAGAGAGGTGGGCGCTGGTCTCTTCAGCCAGGGGCCAGGAGCTGGCAGGAGGGGCAATGGGCTCAAGCTGGGCCAGGGCAGGCTCAGCTCAGCTGGGAGGGCCAAGTTCTTCCCTGGCAGAGCTGTGGGGCTGTGGCCCAGGCTGCCCAGGGAGGGGGCTGAGTCCCCAGCCCTGGGGGTGTTGAACAGAGGGGAGATGAGGTGCTCAGGGAGCTGGGGCAGCACAGGACAGGGACGGTTGGACTCGATGATCTCAAAGCTCTTTTCCAACCTGGAGACTCTGGGATTCAAGATGATTAGACAAGGAAGCTGTCTGGTTCATCACCACTTCCCTTAGGAGGATGGACAAACCTCAGCTTCCCAGAGCTTTGGGATGGGGCTGCCCCCTCCTTCAGGGCAAAGGTAGCCGAGGGTGGACTCGGGGAGTCTGGCAAGGCAGCTGGCAAAGCCAGGGGAGAAGTAGGTTGTACTCTTTTGAGGGGTAAACAAAGATAAATGAGATGCTCTGAATTTTTGCATGGGGAGGTATGCGAGGAGGAGGCAAATGGAATCTGTCCTCAAGTTGCTCCTGTAAAGCAAAGAGCAGGCATCAGATTTTAAGTGAAAGCAAGGAAGTTTGGTACAGAACAGTGGCCCACAAAGAGCCCTGCTCAGCTTGGGTACGGTGATAAAGCACCATCAGTTTGTTTGGGGCAAGGTGGGCTCAATAGCACAGCAACAGCTGGGAGAACATCAGCCAAGTGCTCACCTGGAACAAGCTGGTTGGGAGTTCATCCTTTACCCTGATGATTTCCAAAGAGTCGCAGGAATTCATGTTACCTACCACCTTTCCTTCCTCCCTCCTAGTCAGGAGCAAGTCACTCAGATCCTTAGGTGTAACTGAGCAATGAAACACTCTCTCCCATCCTGCTCCTTCCAATGCTGATGATAAAAATTCAGCTGTTGGAAGCACAACAGGCTCCAAGAGAATGAGGGAGCTTAGTTCTCCAGGGAGCTACACAGAGCATAATGGGATAAATAAACCCACTACAGCTTAAGATGTGTGAAGAGCCTGCCCCTGATGACCAAGAAGACACTGGAGATGGGGATAGGACTCCCAGAATCTGTTCCCAGCTGGCAATGTGCATGGAAGAATCACAGGAGTCATCTCATCTCTCCACTGTGTAAAACCTCATCACTCCCTCCCAGCAGCTTGCCCACCTCTGGTCACCCTCCCACCCACAGAATCATAGAATCACAGAGTCACAGGGGTTGGAAGGGCCCCCCAGAGCCCCTGGGGTGCAACCCCCTGCCAAAGCAGGGTCCCTAGGACAGGGGCTGGGATCTCTGCAGAGAAGGAGACTCCACACCCCCCTGGGCAGCCTGGCCCAGGGCTCCCTCACCCTCACCTTGGGCAACAAGTTCTGCCCCACATTGGGGCGCAACTCCCTGGGCTCCAACTTGAGCCCAGCGCCCCTTGGCCTGTCCCCACAGACCCTGAGCAGAGGCTGCCCATGGCCCCCTGGCTCCCAGCCTTCAGCTCTGGAGAACCAGGGAGCAGATCCCCTCTCAGGCTGCTTCTCTCCAGGCTCAACAGCCCCAGCTCCCTCAGCCTTTCCTCCCAGGGGAGATGCTCCAGCCCCTTCAGCATCTCCAGAGCCTCCTCTGGACTCTCTCCAGGAGATCCCTGGCTGCTTGAGCCCAGGGAGCCCAGAGCTGGACACAACCCTCCAGCTGGGGCCTGAGCAGGGCAGAGCAGAGGGGAAGAAGAGTGATGGGAGGTGACATGCTACATGCCATGGCAACAGATGCACTTTGTTCCAGCAGAAGGAGAAGCCACAGCTCTTGGGCTGATGGCAGCCTTCCTCCCCAGGGCTTATGAATTTGGGTTTTGTAAAGAAGGAAGCCCTTGTGCTGTGAGTGTGGGGATTAGGGATGTGTGGATTATGGTGGATGCTGCTTGCTGCAAGAGACTGGTGACGATGGCCACTGCTGTGGGACTGAAGGGCTGTGACCTGCTCTGGCTGGGCACAGGGAGGTGTGCCTGGCCAGGACTGGGGCTGGTTAGCAACGCTGTCACCTGATGGAGGAAAGTCTGGACACTTCTGTCACCTTAAACACCAGGAGTTTGTCACCTCTGTGCCTTGAAGGTTAGACTTGGGGCTCTAAGTTTCTCTTTTTGGGAATAAATTCAGGGCTCAGTGAACAATGAGCAGTTCTTTTTGAAGCCAAGAGCAGGTCAGGCTGGTAGCCAGATGTACTCCCCAGCATGGTGCTGGAGAACCCCAGCCTGGTTTGGGTGGGCCCTCAGACCACCCCATGGGCAGGGACACCCCCTCCCTAGCCCAGGGTGCCTCAAACCCCATCCAACTCAGCCCTGAGCCCTGCCAGGGGGCAATTCTTGCTGTATGACACACGCTGTTATTGCAGAGGCGGAGGAATCCCTGTCCTGCACTAGAAGGCAGAGTCAGGTCTGCTCCATCTCAGCCAGCCCCTGGCAGAAAGGCTCCAGAGGTGGATTTCCTCAGGAGAGTGGGATCTTTAAGCCTCTGTTGATCTGAGGCCCAGGGTAGGCTGGGACAGCCCTGAAATTCAAACCATCACCCAATCCTCCCAAAGCAAGCCATTAGGATGCTATTTTATCTCAGTGCTTATAAATAGCAGGCGGTACCAGCAGTTGTTCTAGATATGCCTTTCATCAGGACACGGGATTTCCCCCCCCCCTCCATCATCCCCTTATGAGCTCCAGCCCTGGAAATGTACCCACAATGCCAAATTTGGGAGGCAGAAGCCTTGACTTTACCCAGATGGGGTGTGCCCCCCTCCCCAGCCCAATGCCAAGGGTGTTCCCTCCCTCCAGTGACCAGACAGAGGAGACACACCTATCTGTGGTTTAATTTAGTCACCAGGCTTTGATTTTCTTATCCAGCAGACTAACTTGTTGTGCACTTCCATGAGATTTAGTAGCTCTGTGGCTCCCTCGGGGCAGATGAGTGACACATCCACCCCTCAGGCACATCCAGGATCTCCTTCCCTTGCAGATTAACTCTGGTAATTAGTCATAATGGTTTTAACCATGAAGAATAAGGTTGAATATTCCTCCTGCGGGGCTGCTGTCACTCTACCTGTACCGGATGGTCTTGTCACCTTGCTTTTGTCTGAGGGGAGTCCTGGCCATGTGCACTACACAGCTTCACTGCGGGCAGGGTGACTGCCTGCAGTGGGGTCGTGGTGTTGGGGGATAAGGGAGGAGCGACTGAGGTTGTCTTGCTGGGCTTGTGCGAGGCATTTGGTGCTCTCCTGCACCATGTCCTTGTCTCTGAACAGGGGAGATGTGGACTTGAGGGATGGAGTGCTTGGGGGGTGAGGAGCTGCTGGATGGTCACACCCAGAGTCGTGGCCAGTGGCGCTGTGGGGGAGTCAAGGTGCTGGAGGGATGTCATCCAGAGGGACTCTGGAGAGGTGGGACTGTGTTAATTCTGTGAGGTTCCCCAAGGGCAAGGTCCTGCCCACGGGCTGGGGCAATCCCAGCATAGTTACAGGCTGGGGGGATGGATGGATGGAGAGCAGCCCTCAGGAGGACTTGGGGTGCTGGGGGATGAGAAGCCCAACCTGACCCAGCATGATGCTCTGGCAGCCCCAAAAGCTGCCCATGGCCTGGGCTGCACCCCCAGCAGGGCTGGGAAAGGGGGATTCTGCCCCTCAGCTCCGCTCTGGGACACAGACCCCCCGCAGTGCTGCCTCCAGCTCGGGGGTCCCCAGGACAAGGAGGACATGGAGCTGTGGTCCCCAGGAGCCCTGGAGATGATGGGAGAGCTGGAGCCCCTCTGCTCTCTGAACTGTGGGATTCCCTTCACCCTGTTTTCCATCATCCCCCTCAAAAATGTCTTTGAACTGCTCTGGTCCCCACAGGTGAGATGACAAAGCTCAGCTGCCAGGAACCAATACGTGCTGCTCGCTCTGGCTGTCTATCCTTGTGTGAGCTGCACTGCTGCTGCTGCTGGGGGGCTGCTTCCCCTGCCTGGGGCGGGGACCTGCTCTTAATCAGGGGATCACAAGATTGGAAAAGCCCTTTAAGCCCATGGAGCCCAACCGTCCCTGTCCTGTGCTGGCCCAGCTCCCTGAGCACCTCATCTCCCCTCTGTTCAACACCCCCAGGGCTGGGGACTCAGCCCCCTCCCTGGGCAGCCTGGGCCACAGCCCCACAGCTCTGCCAGGGAAGAACTTGGCCCTCCCAGCTGAGCTGAGCCTGCCCTGGCCCAGCTTGAGCCCATTGCCCCTCCTGCCAGCTCCTGGCCCCTGGCTGAAGAGACCAGCGCCCACCTCTCTGCACCCTCCTGGCAGGGCAGGGCAGGGCAGGGCAGGGCAGGGGGGAGAAGGGCTCCCCTCAGCCTCCTCTGCTCCAGCCTCAACACCCCCAGCTCCCTCCCGCTCACCGGGGCCGCGCCACGCCCCGAGCACCGCCACAGGCCCCCGCCCCGCCCGGGGCCTCCCCAGCGCAGCTCAGGCCCCGCCAGAGCCCCACATCCCCCAGCCCCGCCGTACCCCTGGGCCTCGCCCTGCCACCTCCGAGTGCCCCGGCCGCCTTCTGCCCTCGCCGCTCGCCCTCAGCTGCCTCCCCCCGGCCTCAGCGCCTCAGCTCCCGCCCTGCTCCCCCTCAGCCACGTCCCCTCAGCGCCACTCCCCGGCTCCCGCTCCCCCCCTCCTCCCCTAAGCCCCTCCGCACCCCATCGCCCCGCAGCTCCCCCACCGTCCCCCCATCCCGCCCCGTCCCTCCCGCCCCGCGGCCCCTCAGCCCGGCCCCGCCCCGCGCCGTGACCCCTCCGCGCCGCACCCGAACGCGCTGCCCTGTCACTGCAGCGCCGCCTCAACCCCGCCCGCCTCCCGCCCCGCCCCCTCGCCCGCCCGCGCTCTCGGGGATTGGTGGGGAGCGGGCGCGGCGCAGCGCGATTGGCGGAGCGGCCGAGAGCCCGCCCGCGGCGCTAGCAGGGTAGTGCGCTCGGCGTGAGGCCAGCGGCCGTTCCGTTCCCTCCTCCTCCCCCGGCCGGGCCCGCAGGGGAGAGTGACACTCGCCAGGCGGCTCCGTCCCGGCGGCAGCCCCCCGCGCCCCCCTCCGCCTCCGGTAAGGGCCGCCGCTGCGGGGCTCGGGTTGGGGGGCGGGTTGCGGGGATACCCCCTCCCTTCCCCTCGCTCCGCGCGGGGAGCGGGCGCGGCGCGCTGTGGGGAGATGGAGGGGCGGCCCGGCCCGGCCTGGGGGCTCCGGCCTCGCCCTTGTGCTGGGGGACGCGGGCGGCCTGAGGCCCGGCGGGCTGGGGCGGGGGCAGCGTGCTCCGAGCGGGCCGGCTGGCGGGGGGCTGCAGCGTCCGCGGGGCTTTTGTGAAGGGCGCGGCGGGGCGGAGGAAGGGGGGCGGCCGGGCTGCAGCGAGGGGCGGGCCGCCGCCGAGGGGAGTTGCGGGCCGGGACTGGAGGGGGCAGGAAGGAAGGAAGGAAGGAAGGAAGGAAGGAAGGAAGGAAGGTCCCGGCGCATCGGGTGAGCATCTGCCCGGCGCAGCCACCGCCTGGGTCATCCCGGAGGAAGTGGGAGCTGCCGGGGAGAGGCTTTGTTGCGGGGGCGGGCAGGGGGGGAAGGGGCCGGGGTGGGCCGGGGAGCGCTGCAGCCGTGCAGCTGTGCCTCACACGGGGCTCCCCGACAGCCCGCTCCCCGCCTCGCCTGGGAAACGCCTTCCTCCATCGCGGGCTGCACTTCTCGGTGGGACCCCGACAAACTTTCTGTAATTTGACTGTCTTTTCTGTAACTTGACTGGTTTTTCTCCCTCCCCCCCCCCCCCCCCCCCCCCTTCCCCTCGCCCCGCCCCACCCCTCCATCCTTCCCCGCCATCCCCCTGCTCGGGCGGGCTCCTTCCCTGCTTTGTCAGGACTGTCGTGGCGATGCAGCGCGGGGGGATCTCGGTACGGCAGGAGGGCTCGGTACTCTCCGAGCCCCAGCTCGCTCGCAGCCTGGCGCGATGGGTGTGGCGAGCCGGCTGGATGCGGCAGGCTCAGGGCCTCCGCGTTGCCCAGTCACCGGCAGAGTCACCCAGCATCGGGCCCGCTTCCCATGGTGGGCAGGCTTGTTCCGGAGGGAAGGGACCTGATTCTAAGTATTACGGAGCTGGGCTGGCTCAGCCTGGAGAAGAGAAGGCTGCTTCTGGGGGGGACCTCATTGCAGCCTGCCCGTCCCTGAAGGGACCCGAGGAACAGGAGGGGAATCAGCTCTTGGGAAGGGCAGAGCCTGGCAGGACAAGGGGGCTGGAGTGAAGCTGGAGGAGGGAAGGGGCAGAGGAGACCTTGGGGGGAAGTTCTGTGCAGAGAGAGTGGGGAGGGGCTGGCAGGGGCTGCCCAGAGAGGGGGTGGGTGCCCCGTCCCTGGGGGTGTTGAAGGCCAGGTTGGCTGGGGCCCTGGGCAACCTTGTGGAGCTCCAGGCCTGGAGGTTGGTGGCCCTGCCTGTGGCAGGGGGTTGGAGCTCTGGGACCCTTGGGGGTCCCTTCCAACCCAGACCAGTCTTTGATTCTATGACCATTCTATGATTAAACCCTCACTGCAGCATGATGTAAGGACGCTCCTGATAGGTTTACATTGGAGCCAGAGAAGTTTGTGGTTCCCAAGATGCTGCCAGAAGCTCTTAGGAAGTGTAGTGGGCTTTGTTGTAAGCTCCACATCTATTGGGGGGGGGTGTTTCAAGTGTAATCTGTGAACGTGTTAAACCTGAATATAGATGTTGGGTTTTGGGGGATGGTTTCATTAGGGTTTTGAGGTTGGTTTTTTTTTTTTTAGATTCTTCTTGATAATTCTGAGTTGGTCACTCCCTCTCTTTTTACTCTCTCCTGACTGAACAGCAAATATGGGTTTAACACATACACTAATACAGCCCTTCTAAAGATGGGGGTGCCTTTTGTGGGAGTTTTAATTTCTTTTTTTTTCTTTTTTTTTTTTCCTTAAGCTGGAATCTTATATTCAGTGAACTCTCTCCTTCCCAGCCTTCAATTTCAGCAGGGTATCTGAAAGGCTTCTTGAATAATATAATAGACATCTAAGTACTCTCTCAGTGTTTCAGCGTGTGGAATAGTGAGCTGTGCTCCGTGCCTCCTCGTGCCCTCTTCATGTGGGGCTCTGAGTGCGTGAACTCTGCTGTAACCTGAAAAGATGATGAGACTCTGCTGGAGCTTTCCAACTGGGAGGTTTATTTACTCCCAGCTAGGGCTGGACTGTTTCCCCTGGTAGTGGCTGTTTTCCTGGCATTTTATACACGAGGTGCTGTTGTAGCTGGATTAACTTTTCCTTTATCTGAGGGACACAAATAAACCATAACTCAAAAATACTCAGTGTAGCAGTGCTGTAGTGCTAGGAGCGGTGCTGGATGGTCAGAGCTGCCTCTGGTAGAATTACTTTAACTTTTTGTTTGTTGCTTTTTCCTTACAAGAACTAAGGGAGAAGCAGGAACTTCACTTTGGATGCATTTTGGAGGGGGGGATTCACAGGCTCCTTGTATTTTTAGCTTTTCTTGCCCCCTCCTCATATCCCAAGAGATGGGCTCTTTCAGTTTGCCAGGAGCTGACCTGCCTTGCCTTTGGGATAGCAGCAATGTCCCCTGCCTCCTCTGGCAGTAATCACTCGTTAGTGACAAGTAATGAGCTTGAAGGCAGAATGGCTGATCTGTTTGTGACTGTGATTGTTGACTCTAAAGCTGAAGGCTGGGGGTGTTATTAAATCTGCTGTGTGTGTGTGTCTCTGCAGAAATGACATCAGGGAAACCACCACATAACACAAAGACCTGTCAGTGGGCTTGAAGATCACGGCCCTGCGAGCTCAGCTACAGCACAGTGTTGCCATGGGTACAGTTCTTTGGGTCGACCCTTGTTTCCCTCCCCCCCCCCCCTCCGCCCTCCCTGAGTCCTCAGCTGATATTAGGAGAGGATTAAGTCACTCTTGTCCTTAAAGAACAAATGGAAGCCTGTCAGCAGTGCTCTTAGGCCGGCGGACGCCCGCTGAAGCTTTAGTATCTGACTTGAGCAGATTGTTTCTTAAAAGCTAATGGCCCTGTCAGTCAGGGTACAGTGATCCTTGGGCAGGCTCTGAGGAGCGCTGGGCACCATGGCTGGGCTCTGGGAAGTGCAGAACCTCACCCTGGCAGGGTATCTGGAGATCTGTTTTAACAAGTTGCCTGATTTGTCTGTGGGGAGCTTTGAAGGCTGTGAGCAGCCTGGTGGTGTGGGTGACAGCGTCGCTTTAGCCCTTGCCCACCTCTTTGTACCTGTGGGCATCATAGAGAGTGGAGCAAAGAGACCAGGAGGTGAATAATCACACATCAGGCTCCCATAAACTGTTGAAACCAACTTGAGCTTGTGCTGGTATCTGTGTATGCCGAGCTGTAGAGTGCTGGAAAGTGTCGCTTGAAGACGGCAGCGCTGCTTCTGAAGTCCCTGGGTTTGGAGTGCTCATTTGTTTCCCTTCCAGGGACACTCAAGTCTGGGTTTTAAATACCAAAGTGTTGCTTAAGCTGGTCTTGCTGCTGTGATACTAAACACGACCCCCACCTGCAACAGTATAAGCACCAGACAACCTGATGAACAGAAGTACAGTGGAAAGAGAATCACAGAATCATCAGGTTGGAAAAGATCTTTAAGATCAGCAAGTCCAACTGTCCTTGTGGTAAACCATCTCCCTAAGTACCTCATCTCCCCTCTGTTCAACACCCCCAGGGCTGGGGACTCAGCCCCCTCCCTGGGCAGCCTGTGCCACAGCCCCACAGCTCTGCCAGGGAAGAACTTGGCCCTCCCAGCTGAGCTGAGCCTGCCCTGGCCCAGCTTGAGCCCATTGCCCCTCCTGCCAGCTCCTGGCCCCTGGCTGAAGAGACCATTGCCCACCTCTCTGCACCCTCCCTTGAGGTAGTTGTAGGTGGTGAGGTCTCCCCTCAGCCTCTTCTCCAGGCTGAACACCGCCAGCTCCCTCAGCCTCTCCTCATACGATTTGCCTTCCAGCCCCTTCCCCAGCCTGGCTGCCCCTCTCTGGGCATCTCCCTTCTTGAAGGGCAGTAGTAAGGCTGTGGGGGAGGCGGGGATGTGGCTTGATTTCCAGTCTTGAGCTTGTCTGATGAAGTCTGATGAATACTGAGTTGAAACAGGCGAATTGCATATTCTTTCTGGTGTTTGTAAAAGGGCTGACACAGCTTTAATTTTGGCAAACAGAGCTATAATTACATCTGAGGTCCCAGCCCCTGTAGTATTTTAGTGGTTACCTCCTCTTCCCTAGAAAGAAATGAATCTGAGCCATTAATTGAACTCGAATTCTTGCAGCCTTTGGGTCTGGCTTGGCCCTGTTGCTGTTAGCACTGCTCTTGTGTGCTGCTCTTAAGTCTGCCTCCTGTTTGCAAAACTCTCTGGTGATCTCTTCTGCTCTCAACTCCCTGTTCAAACTCTGCTTGTCTCTGTGTGCTGACTTCCAAATTCTGATCTATGCCAAGCTTATGACTAAGGGAAACCACTGGTCAGACAGGGTGCAAGTCTGTCAAGGTGAATCCAAGCTACTTGCAATTCAAACGAAAGTGATGGTTACTTAAAAGCCAAATAACCTGTAATTATCTCTTGTTTTGGTCCAGAAAATTCCCAAATAATTTATTTTGCTTAGCCCAGATGTAGAGTGGAAGATAAAAATGCCAGACTCCTCCTCAGAGAACGAAGAGTTCAAGGCACCTTACTCATCGTGTTGTCGCTGGTCAGGTTGTAGACAGCAGAATTACACTGTGTGTATGTGCTGCTGGAGTTTGAAAGGCAAACTCCAAGGAGCTGATCGTGCTCTAAAAGGCAGATAGTTATTTCCTGCAGCTTCATGTTGATGCTTCCTGTCCCAACCAAAATAGATCAACATCTTCCTCAGTCAGATGTCTGGGTGTATGGCTTCCTCATGTCTTAGCAGTGCAGCAGAACTGATTTTATTTGCCTTTTTTTTTTTTTTTCTTTCTTTCCCTTGAAGGCAAATGAAATTACACACAACTGTAGATCAGAGAGATGAAGGGGGCTGTGATTACCACACAACAGCATGACTCCTGAGCCATCACTGCTGCCATCATCTGCTGCGGAGAGCTCATCTCCCAGAAGGATGAGATCTAAAGCACAGGATCTCACAGCTCAGCTCTCAGGTCCTGTGCTTTGGATCTCATCCCTTTGGGAGATGAACTCTCCATAGCAGATGAGGATCCTCTGCTTTGGTTCTCCTCCTTCTGAGAAATGAGCTCTCTGTATCTGATGAGGATCCTGAGATCCTGTGCTTTGGATCTCATCCCTTTGGGAGATGAACTCTCCGTAGCAGATGAGGAATCCTGTGCTTTGGATCAGGTTCTTGAGGAGGTGGTGTAAAAGCTGGGCTGAACAAAGGCCAGCCCATGTGAATAATGCCCGTGGGTTGGTTCACACAGCAGGCAAACCCCTCTTTACCTTGTGGTGAATTCCTCCTGCCTCCAGCCTCCTCCAGCTCAGAAGCCAAATTCACTGCTTGGTGCTTCACACATGAAAAGTATTTCTTGTGGGAAGAAGAGGTCAGTGGAAGGGGTTGCTGTAGACTGTACACAGATTAATAAAGCTTTTGAAATGTAAATGCTAGAAATGATTAACTGTTGAAGTTATTTAAAGTGATTGGCAATTCTAAACCCAAAGGTTTGCAGACCAGAGGCTGGCGTGGTCCTCAAGTTGCATTTAAGCTTTAGCAAAGGCTTTGATGGGGGATCTGTTCCCAAACAAGATTGGTCTTGGGCTCCTCTGTAAGTTGCTAAATTGTGTGTGTGTGTGTGCAAGCCCATATTTTGTCAGCATTGGTGTGGTTGGTAGCAGACCCTATGCAGTTACTGCTCTGGGAAGCACTGTGCTAGTGGGAAGTGTAAGCCTACTACTGAGGTGAAAAGTAGGTGTATGTGTAAGTGCTGATATACTCAGCCTCCCGAAATCCATCCTTGCCTTGAAATCCCTGCTGCTGGCTGGGGGGGATGGTGGGGTTTGGAGTCTGTTGGGTGCATCCTCACCCAGAAACAGGGAGGGCACGGTCTGATTCCTTCCCTGCCCACCCAGCCTCCTCGCTGGGGGAGAAAAGGGGATTTCTCTTTGCTCTCCTAATCCTGGTGCAGCCTCTAAGGGATCCTCCTCTGAGCGGCAGCCGCTGAGGTAGTAGCTCTTCCAGGGAATAGCAAGATCCTAGCTTTGAGATAAAGGTAGCAATGCCCCTGTGATTTGGAAAAACCTGGGGAAGAAGCTTGGTTGTAGCTGCATTATTCAGGTGGGTTTGTGTAATGCAATAGGCCCTGTATTCCCTTTCCTTGGCAGAGGTTGGATTTCCCAGCTCTCAGAGCAGTGACCGCTGCTGTCAAGAGCCTTCAGCATAGACAAACCCAGAGCAGGAGCCTTTGCACCCTCCCAAAATGACTGTGGTGGCACGGAGGAAGGTTTGATAGGTGGGTGGAGATGAGGTTAAGTATTGGGTATATCCTTGCAGGCTGGATGACGTGACACACGTGGTGTAGCTGGAGATTAAAATGGGCTGAGCGCTCCCCTCCGCTGCATTCTGGCTATCAAGCTACCTGGGTAGCTGCAGGAAGCTTCTAGGGAGAAGTATGCACTTAATCACATCCATTAGCATGATTAAAATCCTGATTAGCCTGTGTCACTCACTCCCATTTTCCACCTACACTTTTGCCCCTTTTATCTGGCAAGCAGGAGCGTAAGACAGGCCCAGAACAATGCAGGCCCCAGCCCAAGGGATGCTCCCTGGGATTTAAGGGGATTGCATGATTTTGGGCTTTGCATTGTTGGGACAGGTGAGTTCACAAAGCCTTGTAGGTGCTGTCTGAACACAGAGCCTTAAAAAAATCAACCCTTTGCAGGTAGGATCCCCAGCAAGACTGTCAGGAATCCAGCTGAACGTGAAGTAGGCCTGTCTTGCTAGTCAGTCCAGTGCTCCTCAGTAGCTTGCTGATGTTTCCTATCTAGCTCCTTACCAGCGTTTTGATTTCAACTCCTCCACCTGCATTTGATGATGATCTCTGCCTGGCAGTTGGGATCCAAGCTGCTCTTCCCTCCACTGGCCAGGGCTAAAGGTGGGCTGGAGAGCCATGGAAACATGGATGTGAGCCAGTGGGGGGATGATCTAGGGATCTGCCTGCACCTAGGCTGGCTGTGTTTGGCTGGCAAGGACTACTCAGAAGGGGAACAGGCGAGAAAGGGAGTTTGCTTTGTCAGTGCTGTGGGGTGGAACCTCTCCCTCTTTAAATCTTGACTCTCTGGGGAGATGCTGTCCATACTAAAGTTAGGAAAAGCAAGCTTCTTTCAGAGCATTAGGTCATAGGCTCCCAGCACATTCCTGCCTGGGAGTGAGTCATTGTTCCTTTTGTAAAATCCCATTAGAGCTACATCATCCCCAAAAGCTGTTTTTCAGCTGGATTGAGGGTGTTGACACTGCTTTAAACAAAGTAAAACTAGGGGAGCATTTATCAGATGGATTTCAAAGCGTGTTTACCTACTCTGGAGTTACCAGCTCCTGAAGTGCTGGGAGATGAGATCAATTCTGCCTTGTTAGTGAAACCCTTGGGTGCCAGGGCTGTGCTGTGTCTGCTCCCCCCCACCCCTGCCCTGTGAGCTGGTGTTTTGAACCCCTCCAGCGCTCAAGCTGAGGGTTGTAGCACGTGTGTTTGGTACGTATGTGACTTACTGCTGCTTGTGAAACACTCATAAGCCTCTGAAAGGGGCAGAAAAAACACAGAAACCCCTTTTACTCTGTCTTCTTTCCTCTCCCCCAGCTTGTCAGCCCAGTTTTGTGTCTAACTGGAGCTCTTTGCTGGAGATACTGCTGCAGCTTGTCCTTCCAGGAGTGTGATACCGACAAGTTGTTTCCATATTATGGATGTTTTTTCCTATAACAAAACAGGACTGAGGTTGCAGCTTCCTTCCACCTTCCCCTGTTTATCACTGTCACAGCCCTACGTGCTGTAAAACGGGCTGGGGATCAGGTGGGATTTCCAAAACTGGCCCTAGGACCCGTGTTGACTTGATTAAGGGGGAAGCAGAGGCAGGTAGTTGGAGATGGGGATGCTGAGCGTTCATCAAGCCAGCTTTCCCTTGGGGGAATGCTGATGGAGAAGCATTGTCAGTGCTATGGCTGCCTAAGAGCAGCACTGAGTGTTCAGGCTTGGGGTGCAAAACCCTCCCCCAAAATCTCTGTGCCTTGAATTGATGGGTGTAAGCTGCCAGGCATGCCAGTGGAAACCTGAGAGCTGTGCTCCAGCCAGGGTTTTCCTTTCATCCCCTCTGGAAAGTACCAGGCGGTTTCTAAGCTATGGGTGGTGTGAATTTGGCTGGGTGCTGAGGGGAAGAGGCTCGCTTCTGGGTGAGGGGCTGTTTGTCCTGGGTTGAGCTGGAGGCCCACCTGGCTGTGTAGGTGCTGGAATGCCACTGCTGCAGGGTCTGCTCAGGGGTCCCCCTGTGCTCTGGTCCCACGTGGGGATGATGTGTGGTGTGACCCACGCTGAGTCCTGTGGGGTTCCTGAGGATGGGAGGTGTGAAACCCTGTTGGAAATAGGGGAAGCCTCCCAGAAAGCAGTTCACATGTTAGCACTGCTCACAGCAGCTCCAAGAGCTTTATCCTACCTGCACCCTGCTCACTGTTCCCTTTCCATTGGATCGAAACAGTGTGAACACCAAGCCTGTGAGTCCTGACTTAGGAACTTTTTGCTCTTGTTTTTGATGGTTTTTAAGTTACAAACAATATTTTCCTCTCTGGTCCCTTTCCAGCCCTCCCCTTCTTGGTGTTGTGCATTTCATTTATTTTTTTAACCTTGAGTATTCTACTTCTCCCAATCTTCTGCCTCTCTAAAGGCTACTTATCTACTGCAGTTTTACTGGGTACAGTGCTTTTCTAAAGATGCTCCTGTGCTTATCTGTGCTGGTCTGAGGGAATCTCAGAAGAGTTTCTCAGTTGTCTGCAGGTAACTAATTAACAGGAGGGAAAGTAATTGGAAACTTCAGGCCTGTGGAGGAGCAAAGGCAAAAAGCCACAAAGCAGCTGCAGCTGAGAAGCAAAGAGTGAGACAAAGAACTGAGTCACTGGCTCTTCCTTCCTTCTGACTCTTGTGGTAGGAGTGAATTGTTTCTCTCTTTGGTCATGAATCGGAGCAATTAGAAGAAGGGTTGTAGATGTTAATGGGTGGATGATTCAGGCTTCTTACTGAGCAGGAGCTGTGGAGTTTCAAGTGAATTAGACCTGTGGTAGTAACTTCTGTTGTGACCTGTTACTGGACTCCTAATACCCTTACTGATGCACAGCTTCACAAGTGTTAATTTGATTCTAAATTTGTGCATGCAAATGTTTTCTTTTATCCCTGGAAAGGCAGGGAGAAACATCTGGAGAGAAAGGTGGGGTGAAAGGAAACCTTTATAATGATCATAGAATCCCAGACTGGTCTGGGTTGGGAGGGAGCCCAAGGGTCCCAGAGCTCCAACCCCCTGCCACAGGCAGGGCCACCAACCTCCAGGTCTGGAGCTCCACAAGGTTGGAAGAAGCAGCTGGAGAGATTCCAAAGACACCAGCTTTTCAGTTATAAAACTTTCTAGGGCTGGGGGACACCCTCCAAGACCCCAAAATATCAGGAAGGGCTTTTTCTGCTCCCATCAATTCTGGGTTCCTGGTGTGTGGAGTCAGAGAATCCCAGCCTGGGCTGGGTTGGGAGGGAGCCCAAGGGTCCCAGAGCTCCAACCCCCTGCCACAGGCAGGGCCACCAACCTCCAGGCCTGGAGCTCCACAAGGTTGCCCAGGGCCCCAGCCAACCTGGCCTTCAACACCCCCAGGGACGGGGCACCCACCCCCTCTCTGGGCAGCCCCTGCCAGCCCCTCCCCACTCTCTCTGCACAGAACTTCCCCCCAAGGTCTCCTCTCCCCCTTCCCTCCTCCAGCTTCACTCCAGCCCCCTTGTCCTGCCAGGCTCTGCCCTTCCCAAGAGCTGATTCCCCTCCTGTTCCTCGGGTCCCTTCAGGGACGGGCAGGCTGCAATGAGGTCCCCCCCAGAAGCAGCCTTCTCTTCTCCAGGCTGAGCCAGCCCAGCTCCCTCAGCCTCTCTCCGCAGGGGAGCTGCTCCAGCCCTCTCAGCATCTCCGGGGCTCCTCTGAGCCCTCTCCAACAGCCCCACATCTTCCTTGTGTTGGGGCCCCAGCTCTGGGCACAGGACTCCAGCTGGGGCCAGCAGAGAGGGACAATCCCCTCCCTGGCCCTGCTGCCCCCCCTCTGCTGCTGGAGCCCAGGAGCCCAGGATCCCATCTCCCTTCCCAGCTGCAGGAGCCACTGCTCTTGGAGACCTTTGGTCAGCCCAGCACTTGGTGCTTGTGTCTGGAGAGCCCGTGCTCCTGCTGAGGCTCGCAGAACGCAGCTCCTGGAGTGGAAGCTGGTTCTACCAGCACAGTTGGACAGAGTGATGGGACATCAGCACTGGGTTGTCTCTAAAACCAGTAATCATTGTCAAGACTTAAACCTCACATTAAATGCTTCTGGGATGACGTGTTGTCACCCTTGCCATCTGATACGTGTATCAGGTGGCACCACTGTGACACCACGATAAGGATGCTGTGGGTGGCTCAAGCTATAGTTTATATAACAACTCTGTATTTACTTTTGAAGCCACAACATACATAATCTGCAGTGTTCCTTTTCTCAGAGCATCTTCATGCTTAAAGCATACAAGTGATTGCTTTCTTAGGCTGTGTTTTAACCTCTTTAAGAATGAATGACCAGAGAATTAAAGGTTATGCCCATCTCATGTTCTGAGGACTGGAGGGTTTTTTTTTTTTCCCCCCATTTTTAGGCAAAATATATGTTGTTTTTGCACTGGGATTTGGATGGAGCATGTAGGGCAATAGGATCAGGCTATTGGGGATTACATATTTGTCCTGGTGTGACCCTCTTAGGAGTCTGCTGTGGTGTAATTGGTGAATGGCTGCCTGGATTTATAGGGATGTATAGCTGCATTAGCACCAGTTTGATGTAACTCTAGCTTATTTGCTTTTGGTCCAAACTATTTCCAGTTTGGGAATTTGCTTTTAAGGAGAGAGCCTATAATTTCCCTCAAACTAGTGTTTCTAGGCTGTATTTCCCCTTCAAACCAGTGGTGACTTGACTGGGAGTAACAGTTCTGTGTCTGAGTGCAAGAGAGCATCATATGGCCCTGTCTGGCTGCTGAAACCAGGTGTGTCCAGTAGCTGCATCTCTGAGACCTGTGGATGTCAGTGGGCTTGAAAAAAAATGCATCAGTTGTTGTTTTGTTGCTTCAGCAGTTGCTGTCTGGTTAAAACCACCACACCTCTTCCACTCATGGAGCTCTGTGTCCATCTGTGATTCTCTGCTGACAGCTTCTGTGAGATTTCATAGAGTCAGAGAATCTTTTGGATAGGAAGGGACCTCAAAGATTAAATCCCAGCCCCTGCCATGGGCAGGGACACCTCTCCCCAGCCCAGGCTGCTCAAGGTCCCAGCCTTGGACACCTCCAGGAAGGGGGCAGCCACCCCCTCCCTGGGCACCCTGTGCCAGGGCCTCACCACCCTCAGAGGGAAGAATTCCTTCCTGAGATCCAATCTAAATCTCCTCCCCTCCTATTCAAACCCATTCCCCCTCATCCTGTCACTCCAGCCCTTCTAAAAAGTCCCTCCCCAGCTTCCTTGTAGCCCCATCAAGAGCTGGAAGGTGCTGCAAGATCTCCTGGAGCCTCCTCTGCTCCAGGCTGCCCCAGCCCAGCTCTCCCAGCCTGGCTCTGGAGCAGAGCTGCTCCAGCCCTTGGATCATCCTCATGGCCTCCTCTGGCCCCATCCCAACAGCTCCATGTCCTCCTCATGTTGGGGCCCCCAGAGCTGTCCCCAGCACTGCAGGTGGGGTCTGGGGAGAGTAGAGCAGAGGGACAGAACCCCCCCAGACCTGCTGGCCGTGCTCTGGTGCATGCAGCCCAGGACACTGTTGGCCTTCTGAGCTGTCAGCACTCATTTCCCTCTCCTAGAATGAATAAATGTGAAATTGAAAGAGTTAGAGGAATGTGCAGAAACCCCTTTTGATTTCAGGCTTAATTTTTCACCAGCTTTTTACCTTCCCAAGTTACCAGTACCTACTGGTCCTGCTAAAGGTGTTCCCCTGTGGGCACGTCCTCCTGTGCTTGTCTCTAACTCGCAGGCTCCCCCGTGTCCCATCCTGGTTACCCCTGGAGATGGAACCTCACCAGGATTTGCCATGTTAACTGAGATGAGTGCTGGGGGCTGCAGGCTGGGGTTAAGGCACGTTCTTCTCTGCTGGGATGGTCTCCTGGAGCCCCGCTGGGGAGCGATGGATTCGGACCTGGCTGGGATGCTCTAGACAAGAAGAGCCGAGTTTGTCAGCTCACAGCAGCCAGCGGTCACGTCTGTTAAATCCCCTTCCCTCTCTGACACAGGCCTGTGGCTCTCACATGTTAATTTGGTTGGGTTTTGCTCTGAATTACCAGGAGCTGTGTTTGTGCTCCAGGTTCTGCCCTGCTGCTGCTGCTGCCCCTCTCTGCGTCCGTCGTCGCCGTGTCCGTATCAGCTCATCTCGTGTCCGACCTGTGCTGCTGTTTTCCTCCCTCACCTGTGTTTCTTGCTACCAAATCCTGTTTACAGGCCCCCTGAACGTATTGGATATCAGGTGCCTCGCTGCTTTTCCCTCCAGAGGCCTTTGTGAGAAGCTGTTAGAGGGTTGATTGGAGCATGTCATTTAATACAGCGCTCCTGAAAGCCTTAACTCCGGCTGGCATCAGCTGATGCTGCGTCTTATTCAAACGTCCTGCAGACTCCTCGATGTCTTTCCCCCAGGGGATTGACTTCCTGTGATAAAATGAGATTCCCTTTTAAAGTAGAGGGCTGTGGTTATATAATGAGAGGAGGAAATGGTCCAAAAGTGACACTGGGAGAATAGGAAAGTTATTTTGGTGTCTGACCGTTGGACGTGAGAATAGAAACCCCTCTCAGGAGCGTGCCAGGGGCTGGAGCTCTCTGGAAAGTGAGAGGAGAACGTGGGAGGAATTCTGTGGGGGAGTGGCCAGGTCAGAGCAGCGGAAGGGAGGTTGTGTTGAGGATGGAGTGGTACAGTGCACATCTAGGCTTGCTCTTCAGAGACTTAACTCCTCCCAAACCACCTTCGGGCTCCTTGGTGAGCTGTGGTGGTGTTCTGCAGGGTGGTGTCTCTGGGTCTGAACCCCAAAGGACCATGCTGCTTTTAACACTTGGAGATGTGAATGTAGGGTATGGGTTGTGTTGTGTGGTGGTTCTTCTTCCTGGTGATGCTGGACCAGGGAATTACCCTGTGCAGTGCTACAGGCTGGGGGCAGAGCGGCTGGAGAGCTGCTGGGGAGAAGGAGCTGGGGGTGTTGGGGGCCTGGGACTGCCCAGGAGCCAGCAGTGTGCCCGGGGGGCCAGGAAGGCCAAGGGCATCCTGGCTTGTGTCAGAGGCAGCGTGGCCACAGGGCCAGGGCAGGGATTGTGGCCCTGGGCTGGGCACTGGGCACCCTGGGCCAGGGCCTCCCCCCTCCCCAGGAAGGATTTCTGCCCCCCAGCCCCTCTCCATCCCCCTGCTGCAGCTGGAGGCCGTTCCCCTGGGCCTGGCCCTCCCTGCCCTGGGCACCAGCCCCTCTCCAGCTCTCCTGGCCTTGTTTGCCTGAACCTTTGGGGTCCTTCCCAGCCAAAACTCAGCACCCCCCAGCAGCTGCTCCAGTGTGGTGGCTCCAAGAAGCGACCCCCAGTCCCTAAAGCTGTTTCTAGAAGCTTCAGGCCGTTTTCAGCTGGGGGTGGGGATGGAACCATCGTCCTGTTTGGGTTTGTAGGAAGAGGGAGAGTTTTTCCTGCAGACCTGGGACTGAAGAGGTGCTGGGTGCTGCAGCTGGAGTGCTGGGGGCAGCTGTGGGCCCCTGACTCCAAGAAGGCCATGGAGGGCCTGGAGCGTGTCCAGAGAAGGGCAACCAGGCTGGGGAAGGGGCTGGAGAGCAGCAAAGCTTGCGAGGAGCGGCTGAGGGAGCTGGGGGTGTTGAGGCTGGAGCAGAGGAGGCTGAGGGGAGCCCTTCTCCCCCCTGCCCTGCCCTGCCCTGCCCTGCCAGGAGGGTGCAGAGAGGTGGGCGCTGGTCTCTTCAGCCAGGGGCCAGGAGCTGGCAGGAGGGGCAATGGGCTCAAGCTGGGCCTGGGCAGGCTCAGCTCAGCTGGGAGAGCCAAGTTCTTCCCTGGCAGAGCTGTGGGGCTGTGGCCCAGGCTGCCCAGGGAGGGGGCTGAGTCCCCAGCCCTGGGGGTGTTGAACAGAGGGGAGATGAGGTGCTCAGGGATCTGGGGCAGCACAGGACAGGGACGGTTGGACTCAGTGATCTCAAAGCTCTTTTCCACCCTGGTGGCTCTGGAATCCTATGAATTGCTGTTTTCCACCTGCACCTTCTGCTCCCCCTTACCCATGTTCCCACCTTGCAGAGAATTACTCAGGAGTCAAAACTGACTTTCTATGGTCAATACTGCCAGCGAGGCAATATTGAAACTCCTAAATCAGGTTACCTTCACTCAGGGGGATTGGTTAAGAGGCAGCAAGAGAGACTCGTGGGGAAGCCAACTGGATTTGGACAAGGGGTCACTAACCTTGCTGCCCCTTCCCAGGCTGTCTGAGTTCACATTCAGAGCTGCATGTGTGCTGTGGCTCCATCAGGCTGGCAATTCTGATGCTCCTATGGATTTAAACTGGAATATTTGTTGTGATTTTTTTTTTTATAAGTTTCTTTTAAAGACCTTTAAGATTCATTAATTCCAACTATTCCCATTTCATTATCTAATGAGCTGGTTTTCCTCTCTTCTTGCTGGCTGTGTTTTGGATTTGTTGTCACTTGTTTTCATGGTTTGTGCCTGTCCTTGTCTGGGAGGAGGGCCACGTGCTGGGGGGGGGGGGGAAGGAAACTGCCATTAATTTAAGTTCTCAGTTCTGTTTGTTTCTCTCCTGCTTCCTCAGTAACCTGTGCTAAGGGCCCGAGCTCTGAGACAGCACCGACACTTCACTGCCTCTGCCAAAATAAATGGGGCACTTGTCTCCTCTGGAGCCAGGATTTCAGGCTGAGGGGAGGTAGGGCAGCAGGGGGCTGTGCTGGAGAGGATCCATTTCTAGCTCCTGGGGTACAGTCTGAGGCTGGCACACCTTTGGCAGAGCTCAGGTGTGCTGGGAAGCTCCAGGACACAGGCTATGATTTTGGCACAGCTTGCTTTTTTTTTTTCCCCTGTATTTTTTCCCTGTGAGAAGGGATGTCCTCATTTCCATAGGTGGAATAGATCCAGGTGTGAGGACCAGTTTGAGAGCTCCAGTGCCCTTGTAGGCGTTGGCCAGTCGTTCTGGGATCCCACCCCTCTGGCTGCCCTCTACAATCCTTTTCTCTGTCAGCTTTACTGAAGAAATTGCACATGGGGAGGAAGACAGATTGATCTGAGCCAAATCTTCTTGGCAGAGCTGCTCAGCTCTCAGGATGAAACCAACCCTCTCCATCCTGCACCCGTAGGACCGAAACACGCAGGATGGGGGAGCTTCCTCAGGCCAAATCCCTGGTGCTCAGCCTGGACCCCACAGCTTAGTCTATCCCAAGGTGATGGGTGAAGTGTCTGCATTTATGTGTGCCTGGTTCTGAAAGGACCCTCAGCTGCTCCTTGTCCACGCCATCCCTTGTAACAGCCTTGAAAATGCCCCAAACTGATCAAAATCAAACCATTTCTCTTCCATCCCCTCGAGTCTGGGGGATGTTTATTTTCTCTACTATGCAATTTATCTGCAGCCTTATTTTTCAGCAGCCAAATCTGCTGACTGTGCCTGTTTGGCTTCCCAGATGAAATTCCCTGGCGAGCCTCACATCATCATCTAATATCATTTTAGGGTGCTGATGTAATCAGATGGCTGCACAGGGACTGAACAGGAAATTATACAGTGCAAAGCTTGCTCCTAAAATCTGCCTGAAATTAAAGCTCATCTGTCCATGTTAAGTATTTTTACAGTAGGTGTTTGTGGTATTTGGAAACTTCACTTTTTTTAACTGAAGAAATGTCAATTAATTGAGTGATTGAGGCTGGAGGGGGGGGGATTGAGGCTGGAGGGGGGGGGATTGAGGCTGGAGGGGGGGGATTGAGGCTGGAGGGGGGAGGATTGAGACTGATGCTGCACGTATCCTTAACAAAACTTGAGTGGGAGTTATTTTTGCTGCTCCCTTTTAATAATTAACCATTGGGCTGAAGTAATTTCACAACTGGGAAGGGGATAATGCAAGGAGAAGGCAAAAAACAGGTAGTGTGAGTTGAAATTGGGCATTCTGATTGTAGAACTAGAAAACCATGGGGGTTTTCTAAATGGTTGGAGCTTTACTGGGAAAAAAAAAAACAAACAAAACCCCACATGAAAAAGCAGAAGTCAAACAGCTTCACAATTTAGAAATTGAAGAATAAAATATAAACAGAGATTTACAGTGATCTTCTGGAATAGGAAAGTAGAACAGAAGTAGCCTCTGACCTTGAGTAGCTTATCTGGCACATGCAGATCCCCCTCAGCATATTGGTCACCATACTCACTTTTAACCCCCCACATTCAGTGGAATGTGACTTTGTAAGTGACTTCTGTCCTTAAATTATTATATTTTTCAAGTTAGAGATTGTTGGATCTAATTATTTATGTAACAAGTTTTGGGTTAAGCTGGAAGATGTTGCTGGGTTGCAGAGAGAAGTCAAACTATGAAGGGACAAAGTCTGTCCATGGGCTACACCTCTCACTGATGCCAGGCTTTTCCCAAGTAGGGCTCTTCCAGCAGGTTTTGAGTTGGATTTGGGAGTAGGAAAAAGAAAACACATGTCAGAGGGATGAATGGAATGTATTGTGGGGAAGTAAAAGCAAATATTTCAGCATGAAGAGCAGAGGAGTAGGACAAAGTCACTACTGCTGCTTGCAGATGACACTGAGCTGGGAGGACGCGTGGATCTGCCCCTGGCTGTGTTTAAAATGAGGGTAGATGAGGTACTTGGAGATGTGGTTTAGCACAGGACAAGAACAGCTGGACTTCATGATGACCTTAAAGGTCTTTTCCAACCTTGTGGTTCTGTGAAGCCAGCCAGTTGTTTGGATGGTTAGTTGTAGGTCAGAAGGCAGGGAAAGGCTCATCTGTGTGGGTTTGTGCAGGAGTGTTCTCTGTTCTGCCCTCAGTCCAGCTCCTTTTCCATGCTCAGGTGATGGTACCTGTGTGCTGCCTGCCCTTACCTGTCTCTCTGGAGCCTGGGGCATCGATCAGCAGCCTCTGCCCCGTGTGTGGGTCAGGGGCCATTCTGTCTGCTGGTCAGATGCACCATGAGGCTTCTTCAGAGGCTTCATTTCTGCTCCCAGCTCTGACCTGCAACAAAACCCACCTTTCCTTCCAAGGAGGCAAACAGGCTGTAACCCAACAGGCAAGCACTGGTGCTGCTGAGGAAATAGCTGGCTCAAAAGTCTCTCTCCTAATGTGAAAGGTTATCTCTAGTTACTGCTGCTACCTCAGGCCTCTTGGCACAATTCATCACACTTGTAGCTTGCACATCACACTCAGCACTCTTGTGTCCCTTCTCTCTCTCCTGAGGGTTTTTCTTGTAACCTTTCAGAGTACAGGAGCTGTAAATTCCAGGTGAGATGCTTTGTGGTACACTTCTCATAGACTGGGCTGGGTTGGGAGGGAGCCCAGGGGTCCCAGAGCTCCAACCCCCTGCCACAGGCAGGGCCACCAACCTCCAGGCCTGGAGCTCTACAAGGTTGGAAGAAGCAGCTGGAGAGATTCCAAAGACACCAGCTTTTCAGTTATAAAACTTTCCAGGGCTGGGGGACACCCTCCAAGACCCCAAAATATCAGGAAGGGCTTTTTCTGCTCCCATCAATTCTGGGTTCCTGGTGTGTGGAGTCAGAGAATCCCAGCCTGGGCTGGGTTGGGAGGGAGCCCAAGGGTCCCAGAGCTCCAACCCCCTGCCACAGGCAGGGCCACCAACCTCCAGGCCTGGAGCTCCACAAGGTTGCCCAGGGCCCCAGCCAACCTGGCCTTCAACACCCCCAGGGACGGGGCACCCACCCCCTCTCTGGGCAGCCCCTGCCAGCCCCTCCCCACTCTCTCTGCACAGAACTTCCCCCCAAGGTCTCCTCTCCCCCTTCCCTCCTCCAGCTTCACTCCAGCCCCCTTGTCCTGCCAGGCTCTGCCCTTCCCAAGAGCTGATTCCCCTCCTGTTCCTCGGGTCCCTTCAGGGACGGGCAGGCTGCAATGAGGTCCCCCCCAGAAGCAGCCTTCTCTTCTCCAGGCTGAGCCAGCCCAGCTCCCTCAGCCTCTCTCCGCAGGGGAGCTGCTCCAGCCCTCTCAGCATCTCCGGGGCTCCTCTGAGCCCTCTCCAACAGCCCCACATCTTCCTTGTGTTGGGGCCCCAGCTCTGGGCACAGGACTCCAGCTGGGGCCAGCAGAGAGGGACAATCCCCTCCCTGGCCCTGCTGCCCCCCCTGTGCTGCTGGAGCCCAGGGTCCCATCTCCCTTCCCAGCTGCAGGAGCACACTGAAGTGGATACCAGAAAAGGGGCTGTGTACTGAGGGAACCATTCCTCTCTGCCAAACAGGGGCGCAGACTCTTGTGGGACCGACTCAAACCTCGTGTTTCCTAGTCTGGAGGTTGCCTGAGGATTGTTTTCTCTCCCAGTATTTTACTTTTTACTAAAACTAATTAGTCTTAGGGGACTAATACAGGAGTATGTGAGTAAAAACCAGTCTCCTAACTTTTTCTTTTTAAAAATTCTTTTAAACCCCTCAGAGTTGAGCTGTGTTCAGGATGCTCACTGGGTTGATGTGATTAAAGGCAGTCCCTTCCTTTCACGTTTCTCTTGTGTAAACTCCAGGTTCATTAAGTGACTCATTCATTCCATCTGCCTAAAGCTGGAAGGCTGCAGGGGCGAGTGAATTGCAGGCAGCAGCTGCTTGGGTGAAAGAAGAAACAAACCAAGCACGGGGTGAAGCTTTGGCAGGCATCTGTGCTTTCTTCTGGGAAGGGAGAGGAGAATAGACAGCCTGAGCCTTGCTGGAGACCTGAGAGTTGGTCATGGCATGGAGCATAATTTGCTGCTTCTAATTACTTACTGCACCACAACTTGGAGTATTTGTTCTTAGCTCCTGTGATCAAGCCATTAATGAATGCCACTGCTTTTAGCTTCCACTTGCATGCTGTAAGATGCCAAATTTTACCTCTACATCCCTTTTCCTTTTGTTTCTTGGGGCTGAGATGAGAATCCCTGTGTGGCTGGAGTGAAATGATGAGGAAGATCTAGAAGGAGGTTCAAAGACTGGTGTGCTCAGCTGTCAGGAGCTGTGGGTTCTGGCTTACAGGCCTTGGAGAGGCTCTGGTTTTAGCCAGCAAGACTCTTGTGTGAAACACAGAATTGGTTCCTGAAACAGGAGTCAAACCTGGAATGTTTAGTGTGTGTGTGTGGAGGGGGGGTGAGGGCCTTTGGGGGCTGGGTGAGGATGCAGAGTTAGGGATGTAGAAGGTGCTGGATACTGCTCACACCATGGCCAGTGCCCTCAGACAGGTCCAACCCCAGAACTCCAAACCCCAAATGAAGATTTGTAGGGAGAACTTGGCTGTCCAGAGTCTGTGGGCACCAGAGCAGCCACCTGACCTTTCAGCTGGTGCTTTGAAAGGAGCTCTGAGCTCCTCTGAGCTGACCACTGGGAGCCCAGGGACGGTATTAGGATGCTGTGGGGGTGGAAGAAGGAATGGTACCGTGGCTAAGTTGATTTTGCTGTGATTTTCTTGCTCGTTTGTCAGCAAGGGTACCTTGCTTGGTAGCCACCTTCTCCTTGGGAGCAGCATATTCTTCTCTTGCTTCAGCCTGATGCTGGCTGTGGGAAGTTCAGGAAGCTTCTTGTCACTTCTGGAATCAATGTGAAGTGTCCCTGAAGTGATTTTTTTGTAGACTCTTAACAGCATTTCTTCTTTCAAACACCAAGGGGAAAAACCCCAAAGCCAAAAAGCCCCTGGAGCTGCTGAGAAATCATCCTGGTGTAGCTGTAAGCTGCTGGGGCAAGCTGCTAGAGGAGCCTCAGGGGTGTTCTGAGGGTGAAGTGGGAGAAGAATTGGGGGGCTACCCAATGTTTTTGGGGTAATACAGCCAAGCTGGCTTTCTGGAGTCCAGCAGCATGTAACAAAAAGCTTTTTGATGGAGTTTTGCGGGTGGGAATGATCTCATCCTGGAGACCAAGCAGCCCCTGTGCAATGTCCAACTATTTGCCACAACAAAAGCTTGCAGCGTCGGCTGGGCACCCAGTGACCTGTTGGGCCGTGCTGGAGGGGGCTGGGTGCCCCTTCACCTGCCCTCACAGGGTGCCAGCAGGTAGGAGATGCTGCCTGTCCAGCTGCTCGTGGCAGTTTAGAGATGAGAGCTGGACTCCTGGGGTGGGATGAGCAGGAGCCCCTTTCTGTGAATGGGATGGGCTGCTTTTTCTGGGGATTCTGCTCTTTTATTAAAGGCCTCTATCATAGAGCCACAGAGCTGGAGGGGTTGGAAGGGACCTCAAGAGATCATTGGGTCCAACCCCCTGCCAAAGCAGCTCCCAGCTCATATTGCACAGGTTGGTGTCCAGATGGGGCTGGGATCTCTGCAGAGAAGGAGACTCCACACCCCCCTGGGCAGCCTGGCCCAGGGCTCCCTCACCCTCACCTTGGGCAACAAGTTCTGCCCCACATTGGGGCGCAACTCCCTGGGCTCCAACTTGAGCCCAGCGCCCCTTGGCCTGTCCCCACAGACCCTGAGCAGAGGCTGCCCATGGCCCCCTGGCTCCCACCCTTCAGCTCTGGAGAACCAGGGAGCAGATCCCCTCTCAGGCTGCTTCTCTCCAGGCTCAACAGCCCCAGCTCCCTCAGCCTTTCCTCCCAGGGGAGATGCTCCAGCCCCTTCAGCATCTCCAGAGCCTCCTCTGGACTCTCTCCAGGAGATCCCTGGCTGCTTGAGCCCAGGGAGCCCAGAGCTGGACACAACCCTCCAGCTGGGGCCTGAGCAGGGCAGAGCAGAGGGGGAGGATCCCCTCCTGTCACCTGCTGCCCACACTCCTCCTGATGCCCCCAGGATCCCAGTGTCTCTCTCAGCCCCAGGACACACTGCTGGCTCATGGCCACCCTGTCCCCCAGCAGCACCCCCAGGTCCTTCTCCACAGAGCTCCTCTCCAGCAGCTCCCCCCAGCCTGGCCTGATCCCAGCAGTTCTTCCTTCCCAGGGGCCAGACTCTCCCCTTGCTCTTGTTGAGCCTCCTCTGGTGTCTCCCTGCCCAGCTCTCCAGCCTGGCCAGGTCTCTCTGGAAGATTTCAATTAAAAATGATGTAACGGTGATCCCTGGGCTTGTGGAGTTTGTGGAGTGTGCTGGGGTGAATGTGTGTGCCTTCTGCATGGGACTCACCCAGCTGTGTCTTGCAGTGAGCTTGTGTCTTGCCAGAGTAAGAAACGAAACAATCTCTGAAGTGGGTTAGAGAGTTTATCCAATGTTTCCTTTGGATTAACTTTGTCAGTGGCTTGCACAAGGAAAATGGTCAGTGACAGCCAGTGTTCCCAGTGAACCTATTGGTGCTGCTGTGATGGGAAGTCCTCTGGCCTCCAAACTGCCCCTGTTGTGAGAAGACCCATCTCCCCACAGCATGGCATGTCACCATGTGCCAGGACACTTAGGGTAGAACCACAGACTGGGCTGGGTTGGGAGGGGACCCCAGGGGTCCCAGAGCTCCAACCCCCTGCCACAGGCAGGGCCACCAACCTCCAGGCCTGGAGCTCCACAAGGTTGCCCAGGGCCCCAGCCAACCTGGCCTTCAACACCCCCAGGGACGGGGCACCCACCCCCTCTCTGGGCAGCCCCTGCCAGCCCCTCCCCACTCTCTCTGCACAGAACTTCCCCCCAAGGTCTCCTCTCCCCCTTCCCTCCTCCAGCTTCACTCCAGCCCCCTTGTCCTGCCAGGCTCTGCCCTTCCCAAGAGCTGATTCCCCTCCTGTTCCTCGGGTCCCTTCAGGGACGGGCAGGCTGCAATGAGGTCCCCCCCAGAAGCAGCCTTCTCTTCTCCAGGCTGAGCCAGCCCAGCTCCCTCAGCCTCTCTCCGCAGGGGAGCTGCTCCAGCCCTCTCAGCATCTCCGGGGCTCCTCTGAGCCCTCTCCAACAGCCCCACATCTTCCTTGTGTTGGGGCCCCAGCTCTGGGCACAGGACTCCAGCTGGGGCCAGCAGCACTGGAGCAGTTTTTGGGGTGGGGGTGATGGTGAGGAGGGGCCTTGCTCCCCACATGAGTGGGGGAGGGACACGCACACAGGTACCACTCCTGTTCCATCGAGCACTGTGTGTGCTCTCTTATTCCCAGGAGCTGGGAGGAGAAGGAATGAGCTGGATGAAGTGCAGAGCTGGAATGCAGTTGTCTTGGTACCTCAGAAGGATTTTCACGTGGTGGTTTTTTCCTTCAGCTGTAGTAGAATCCTTATTCACAAAGCTTTTGGTTTCTGAAGCTGTTACCTGCTGTTTTTAGAGCAGTCAGTCTGTGTGCTCATGAACTTGGTCATGATGTAAAGCAATGCCATGTTGTGCTGCCCTGGTCTGGATGGGAAACTTCTGCTCAGCCTTGGAACACCCCCAGAGCAGGTACTGCTTCCCTTGGGACTGACCAACCACCTCTCAGAAGTGTCACACCTTTGTTGAGGGTGTTGTTGGCTGGTAACATGGACAAACTGCTCCCCTGTCTCAGCAGAACAGGATGGGGTCTGTGGGAAAGGGATCTCCAAGGTGCTGCTCTCTTCCTTCTCCTTTCTCTGCGTCCAGCTCTGGAGCCCTCAGCACAAGGAGGACATGGAGCTCTTGGAGCGGGGCCAGAGGAGCCCCGAGGATGATGCTGGGGCTGGAGCAGCTCTGCTCTGGAGCCAGGCTGGGAGAGCTGGGCTGGGGCAGCCTGGAGCAGAGGAGGCTGCGGGGGGACCTTAGAGCCCCTTCCAGCCCCTGAGAGGTTCCTGTAGGAAAGCTGGGAAGAACTGTTCCCCAGGGCACGGAGCGCCAGGACCAGGGGCCATGGGTTCAACTCCAGCAGGGCAGGGGCACAGGAGACCTGGGGAAGAAGCTCTTCCCTCTCAGGGTGGGTGGGTGGGTGGGGAGACCCTGGCCCAGGCTGCCCAGAGAGGTGGGGGAGGCCCCATCCCTGGAGACATTTGGGGTCAGGGTGGATGTGGCTCTGAGCACCCTGCTCTGGTGAAGATGGCCCTGCTCACTGCAGGGTGGGATGAGATGGGCTCAGAAGGTCCCTTCCAGCCCTGCATGCTCAGTGATTCTCTGATCAGTTCAGAGCCTGTCCATGGCAAATACACTGACAGACATTGAGCCTCAGAGCTTGAAACCATTTGTTCTTCAGTTCTGCTTCAGCACAGCTGTCTGCACCTTGTTGTAACCTGTCATCACCTGGTGTTGGGTACTAAGTCTCCATCCCACTTTTTCACGCTGAATTGAACCCAACTATTTTTGGAGGCAGTTGCACAATGGGAAATGAATGTTCTTCCTGTGCCAGGTCAGCTGGTGTTAGCTTTAGGCTTCCTTTGAAACCTTAGTTACTATTCTGTGGTTGCAAATAAACCTCTGAGAGATCTGCAGGGGAATTTCAAGGCCTGTCACTTTGGTCTTGGCTTTGTGGAGGGGTGATGCTGTGTTTTAAAGCCCCTAAAAAGCAGCAGGTCTGATGCTGAGTATGTGAATGTGTTCCAGCTCCAACCAAATGGTTAATCTCTTTGCAAACTGGCTTTGAATCCTACTCCAGCTGGGTGGGTTTTCCCCCCAGTTGTAAAAAAGGGGAATTTCCCTTTAACAGATTGACTTTCTCTGGTTGGTTGGTTGGTTTTTCCAACGTGAGTCCCAAGGGCTGCTCCTCGTGGGGAGATGATGCTCTCTGTGGTGGGGCTTAATCTGCCCTCCCCACATTGCCTTAAAGTGCTCAGACTTATGGAAAACCCCGAAAGCTTGGGTGAGATGGGCTCCTTTCTGCCTTGGAAATGTGATATACAGCTGAAAGGGAAATAAGGAGATGTTAATGATCCCAACCCTACGCTGGTGTGACCTTTATCTCCCCTTCTTCCCTTTCACCAGGTGTGGGGATCGCTTTCTGCTTGCACCTTGCAGGACAAATCCCCTCTCAGCTGCTCTGATTGCAGCTGAAAGCCTTAAACGTTGGTGCTGGATGCTGACAGGATGCCCTGAGCCTTGGCTTCCATGAGCAGCACACGGCTTGGTCTGCATCTTGGTGGTTGCTCCGAGCTGGCCTAAACTCTCTCAGCCCCACAGAAGGGGAGGGGAAAGGATGTTTTGAGGCTCCTCCTGAACTAACTGGGAGAATGTGGGACATTCCACAGGTGACTTCTGCATAGCTGGAACCTTGATGAGATCCTCAGTCAGGAGCTTCGGTGTCTCAGGGCACAGATAGTGTTTTGTGGATGTGAATCTGGTCTTTTCCATGTGCAGCTTTTGAGCAGCAAGTCCTCTGGCAGCTGCTGGAATAGAGTTGTATGCTGAATGGTCTTGCTTTTAATTGATTATAGGACTTTACAGAGCCTGTAATGATTTTGAGTGTCGTTACCCTCTCAGTTAGGAGGTGCCCTCTAGTCTAGAAGCAACTGTTTTGGTATGGAGTGAAGTATCTGGTCTCTGCTCTGCTGAATAGCCACAGCTCCTGCAAGGAGCCACACACCCTGATACCAAAGCACAGGGCAGAGCCTCCCTCCTGGCTCCATCTCTTGTCACTCTTCTAACCAGACATAACAGTGACACTGTCAGGAGAAGGAGGGGATCATCCCCTGCACAGCACAGGGCAGCAAGAGAGATCTTTCCTCTTCCCCAAGGGGCAAAACAGCAGCAAGGAGCAGGAGGAGCACAAGGAGAAGGGAAGAAAAAGCCATGCACATCCATGCCCCTGGAGCACTGGAAGCCCAGGTGGGCTTCTGTTTGCTTGCTGTGGAACGTGCCACCGAGCTTTAGGAAACCCAATCTTCCTGCACCCTCTCTTTCCCTCCTCTCACACGAGCACCACAGGCTGCTTTCCAGCGCCCTGCGGCTCCCTTACAGAAACCGGAGCCCCGGTTGACAGGAGCAGGAACAGCTCTACAGGGCACCACCAGCAGGACCGGTGTCAGAACAGCCAGATAAGAGCTTCTTAGAAACACCTCTCGCTCCTCATTAGTCACAGGTGAGCAGAGGCATCCCCAGGGCAAGTCACCAGCACGCTGGGTCTCAAAACAAGTGGAAGTAGGGAAGCAGTGTGTCCTTCACCTGCATTAGAAAGGGGAGATGGAAACCATTGTTCCCCCTGGGGGGACTTTGGCCCCAGCTCCCTCAGCCTCTCCTCACCAGGAAGGGCTTCCACTCCCTCCATCCCCTTGGTGTCCCTGTGCTGGGCTCTTCCAAGGAGCTCTGTGTCCTTCTGGAGCTGAGGGGCCCAGAACTGGACCCACCATTCCAGCTGTGGTCTCACCAGGGCAGAGCAGAGGGGGAGCAGGACCTTTCTCAACCTAAACACCCCCTTCTAACACACCCCAGGGTGCCACCAGCCTTCTCAGCCACGAGGACACAGTGCTGGTCATGGCCACCCTGCTGTCCCCCAGGATCTCTTTCCCTATGCTGCTCTCCAACAGGTCCTTGAGCGCTGGGGGCAGCTGTGGGCCCCTGACTCCAAGAAGGCCATGGAGGGCCTGGAGCGTGTCCAGAGAAGGGCAACCAGGCTGGGGAAGGGGCTGGAGAGCAGCAAAGCTTGCGAGGAGCGGCTGAGGGAGCTGGGGGTGTTGAGGCTGGAGCAGAGGAGGCTGAGGGGAGCCCTTCTCCCCCCTGCCCTGCCCTGCCCTGCCCTGCCAGGAGGGTGCAGAGAGGTGGGCGCTGGTCTCTTCAGCCAGGGGCCAGGAGCTGGCAGGAGGGGCAATGGGCTCAAGCTGGGCCAGGGCAGGCTCAGCTCAGCTGGGAGGGCCAAGTTCTTCCCTGGCAGAGCTGTGGGGCTGTGGCCCAGGCTGCCCAGGGAGGGGGCTGAGTCCCCAGCCCTGGGGGTGTTGAACAGAGGGGAGATGAGGTGCTCAGGGAGCTGGGGCAGCACAGGACAGGGATGGGTGGACTTGATGATGTTAAAGGGCTTTTCCAACCTTGTGCTTCTGTGATGAGGAGAGCTGCTGTCTGTCCATGCTAACCTCCTGATGGGTAACTGGTGAAAACCAGATGTGCCAGGCATTCAGTTTAGAGACAAAGAACCCTCTAGAGCAGTGAGGTTTTGTAAAAGACCTTCTAGAAACCAGCAAAAACGAATAATGCCCAGTGTGCTGTGTGTTTATTGGTAAAAGGCTTTGGGAGGGAACCTTGCAGACCCTGCTTCTTCCAGCAGCAGGCTGGGGACAGTTTCTGGGTGGTAGGTTCTTTCATAGTGGCAGATGAGGATGAGCTGGACTGTCAGAGCTTCCAGGGATCCAGGAGGATGTGAACATCAAACCAAGTTAGTAAGTAAAAGCTTTCAGGGTCCAGTATCTCCGGCTCTACCTGTGCTGGGGAGTTGTGTGGTGCTGGGTGACTCCTGGCAGTGCAGCGTCTGGGCTAGTTGGTTTTGGGGTGTTTCCTGTTGCAGTCTTGGGCCTGGGGGCAGAAATACTCTCCCAGGCTCTGGTGGATGCTGTTCAAGCCCAGGAGCGTTCCCAAGAGCCGTTTGCATGTAGCCACCACCCTGCTTGAAAGACTGAAGCTTCCCAAGTGGGACTCCAGCCCTTTCCTGGGCATGGTTCAGTCCTCTCCGGTGCTGAGCTCGGTAGTGGGGTGCAGCCTTCGTGTTCCTTTGACTGCAGGGAGCAGGGTTGGTTTGGCAGCCTCTGGTTAGAGGATAAGTGAGATTTGAGTAGTGAAAGCTGCTTTTTCTCTCTGCCCCCCTCAAGTGTGGATGGTAGTGTTCAGCCCCAGCTGAGGCAAAGCTGCTGGAGGAGCCCCAGTTGTGTTTGGTTTAACTGGAGTTCAATCCTCAGTCACAGTCCAAGACTTGACTCGGGTCCTTACAGCTCCTCTCTCTAATGTGGGTGTAGCTGGGTCTTGATGAACCTCTGTCTCAAGTAGTTTGTGGAATGATGAGGGCTGGCAGGATCCTCTGGAGATCACCCCATCCCAGCCCCCCAGAGCAGGGTCCCCTCCAGCTGCACAGGACAGCGCCCAGGATCAGGGGGTTGGGATGGCTCCAGAGCTGGAGGGAGACTCCCCAAGCTCTCTGGGCAGCCTGGCCCAGGGCTCTGCCCCCCTCCCAGCACAGAAGCTCCTCCTCAGGCTCAGGGGGAACTTGCTCTGCTGCAGGCTGTGCCCAGGGCCCCTTGTCCTGTCCCTGGGCCCCCCTGAACACAGGCTGAGCCCCCCTCCTGAGCCCACCCCTCAGGGCTTGCTCAGCACTGAGCAGATCCCCCTCAGGCTTCCAGCCCTGAGTCCCTCAGGCTCTCTGGGCCAGAGAGATGTCCTGGTGCCCTCAGCATCCCCACAGCCCTTGGCTGGCCCCTCTCCAGGAGCTCCCTGTCCTTCCTGCCCCGGGGAGCCCAGCCCCACAGCCCCTGTTCCCCAGGAGGCCTCCCTGGGGCAGAGCAGAGGGGCAGGAGCCCCTCCCTGCCCTGCTGCCCACCCCTCTCTCCACACCCCCAGGGTGCTGTTGGCTTTTGGCTGTGAATTGTCCCCTTTCAGAGTGCCTTCCTCTGCTGTAGCCTAGCCAGCAAAGCCAGCAGGTTGTTGGGTGACACTGTTGTGGGTGCAGGTCTGTCTTTGACAGAGCCTGTGACAGGCGTCACGCTGGATCTGTATCGATTTGGGAAGGATTCCTGAATCCCCAGTGCCTTTATTTTTAGCTGGAAGTTGGCTCTGCTGCACACTTACCCTTCACTGACTTGTTCCAAAAATAAATATTTCAGAGGAAGATTAAACTTGAATGTGGAAGGCAGAGTTTCCTTATGCCTCAGTGGTCCCGGATGGAGCTGCTCAGAAATCCCTATTCTCCTTAAACTTGCATGCTCTGAATCCCAGTTTAGAGCTGTCTTCACCACTGCTCCTCAGCCAGGCAGGGGGCTGGAGGTGCTGCTGGGATTACAACCCAGGCTGACAGGTCATTTTAGCTGGTTTAGGCCTGTGGGAAGGAATTTGGGTCTCACTTCAATCGCTTTCCCCTGCTGAGGTCCTGCTGGGAAGGGCTGAGCCTGGTTACTTCTCACCAGGGGCTCCTCTGCCTCAGGTTTGGTGTGGGGCTGGGTGTCCGTGGGCTGAGGTGTGGTCTCGTCCTCCCCCATCCTCTTCAGATACAGCTGGAAGACCGATGGGAAGGCTCAAAGATCCCTTCTGTGGTAGGATTTCATCTTGGCCCTCGCTGGGTGTCTTCCCATCCCATTGCTGTGTGTACTGGCTACTGCCTTGCACACAGTTGCCTACTCCCTCTCTCCTCCCCACACTCTTATCACACCCTGCCTAAGGAGGGACCTCTGCCTCCTGGAAATTCCCTCCTCATTAATGATTTTTGCTCTATTTGGCCTTTCTGGCTCATTCCAGAAGGTCCTTGGCTGGTTGTTAACACTGGTGATAGAGCAATCTGTGCAGAGCTTCCCTGGCTTTCCAGAACCCCTGTGTGGTATTTCTTCAGAGGGCTGGAGCAGCTCCCCTGCAGAGAGAGGCTGAGGGAGCTGGGCTGGCTCAGCCTGGAGAAGAGAAGGCTGCTTCTGGGGGGGACCTCATTGCAGCCTGCCCGTCCCTGAAGGGACCCGAGGAACAGGAGGGGAATCAGCTCTTGGGAAGGGCAGAGCCTGGCAGGACAAGGGGGCTGGAGTGAAGCTGGAGGAGGGAAGGGGGAGAGGAGACCTTGGGGGGAAGTTCTGTGCAGAGAGAGTGGGGAGGGGCTGGCAGGGGCTGCCCAGAGAGGGGGTGGGTGCCCCGTCCCTGGGGGTGTTGAAGGCCAGGTTGGCTGGGGCCCTGGGCAACCTTGTGGAGCTCCAGGCCTGGAGGTTGGTGTCCCTGCCTGTGGCAGGGGGTTGGAGCTCTGGGACCCTTGGGCTCCCTCCCAACCCAGCCCAGTCTCTGATTCACCTGCTCAGAGAGGGGGTTGAGTCCCCAGCCCTGGGTGTGTTTAGAAGAAGGGCAGCTGAGGTACTTAGGGAGCTGGTTCAGCACAGGATGGGAACGGTTGGACTTGATGATCTTAAAGGGCTTTTCCAACCTGGTGCCTGTGTTCTGGGATGCAGTGGAACTGCTCTTGCTGTTTGGAAAGCTGCAGAGCTGGGAAAGCAGCTCCCCCAGCGTATTCACCATCTGCTTGTAGGACCCTCACTGCCCTTTAAGGTTGTAGCCCGAACTCCTGCAGCAGCTGGTGGTCAGAGCCTGTCTCCTCGCAGAAGGATCAGTGTTATTGCCGAGCAGCATCCGCTTCCCTCCCAGCTCTCCCTGCAGTTGGGAAGTGGGATCCCTGCACATCAACAGGGGTTGCGTGACTGTGCTGAAAGCCTGACTGGCTCCTCATGAATGTTTCCTGAGCAGGTTCCTCGCTCGGAGAGTTCAGCAGGGCTCTGTCTGGTGTTTTGAAGAGTCTTTAAGGTATTAGTCTGACTTCAGTGCTCCCCTTGTCTCTTCACAAAATCACAGGGTTGGAAAAGACCTTTAAAAGATCATCAAGTCCAACTGCCCCTGTCCTGTGCTGCCCCAGCTCCCTGAGCACCTCATCTCCCCTCTGTTCAACACCCCCAGGGCTGGGGACTCAGCCCCCTCCATGGGCAGCCTGGGCCACAGCCCCACAGCTCTGCCAGGGAAGAACCTGGCCCTCCCAGCTGAGCTGAGCCTGCCCTGGCCCAGCTTGAGCCCATTGCCCCTCCTGCCAGCTCCTGGCCCCTGGCTGAAGAGACCAGCGCCCACCTCTCTGCACCCTCCTGGCAGGGCAGGGCAGGGCAGGGCAGGGGGGAGAAGGGCTCCCCTCAGCCTCCTCTGCTCCAGCCTCAACACCCCCAGCTCCCTCAGCCGCTCCTCGCAAGCTTTGCTGCTCTCCAGCCCCTTCCCCAGCCTGGTTGCCCTTCTCTGGACACGCTCCAGGCCCTCCATGGCCTTCTTGGAGTCAGGGGCCCACAGCTGCCCCCAGCACTCCAGCTCCAGCCTCCCCAGGGACCAGCCCAGTACTTCTTAGGAGAAGCTCTACCCAAACCCCTGGACTCAAACCTCTCCCAGACTCTTTCAGATGCAGTTGGCTTTGAGATGCCTCATGCAAATGTGGGACCAGAAATTCATTGAGTCTTTGGCAGTGGCACCTGTGAAGGAAGCAATGCCCATCCTGTATTCTTGAATGAACTCCTGCTGGAAGGTCTCAGTGGGTTCAGGTACAGGCAGGGAGACAAAATGGGGGTTTGTGGCTACAACAATGTTATTCCTCGTGTCAGGGTGTTGTAGTTGAGTTCCTACTGGTTGTATTCCTCTAGGAAAGGGCTGGGATGAAAACCTGAGATGCCTGAAGTCCTGGGTTTCATTGCCACTGTGTATATATAGCTCAGGGTTTACAAGATGTTGTGTATGAACCTGTGGCATTCCCAGCACGATGCTGCTTTGCCAGGGGAATGCTGTAGCTGCAGTGTGTGCCACCCCTCTCAGATCTTCCCACCAAGTGAGCTTCATGTCCTGGGCATGTTTAAGACAGGAGCTATTTAAAGGAAGCAGTTGGGAGTTGGAAACAAAGTATGAAGGATGAGAGACAGCAGAAGGGAAAAAGACTAGGGAGTGAGAAGCTGGCCAGGAGCCACCCATGTGCATCTGCAGCCCAGAAGGCCAACCCCATCCTGGGCTGCATCCCCAGGAGTGTGGGCAGCAGGGCCAGAGAGGGGATTGTCCCCTCTGCTCTGCTCTGCTCCGGGGAGACCTCACCTGGAATCCTGCGTCCAGCTCTGGAGCCCTCAGCACAAGGAGGACATGGAGCTCTTGGAGCGGGGCCAGAGGAGCCCCGAGGATGATGCTGGGGCTGGAGCAGCTCTGCTCTGGAGCCAGGCTGGGAGAGCTGGGCTGGGGCAGCCTGGAGCAGAGGAGGCTGCGGGGGGACCTTAGAGCCCCTTCCAGCCCCTGAGAGGTGCCTGTAGGGAAGCTGGGAAGAACTGTTCCCCAGGGCACGGAGCGCCAGGACCAGGGGCCATGGGTTCAACTCCAGCAGGGCAGGGGCACAGGAGACCTGGGGAAGAAGCTCTTCCCTCTGAGGGTGGGTGGGTGGGTGGGTGGGGAGACCCTGGCCCAGGCTGCCCAGAGAGGTGGGGGAGGCCCCATCCCTGGAGACATTTGGGGTGAGGGTGGATGTGGCTCTGAGCACCCTGCTCTGGTGAAGATGGCCCTGCTCACTGCAGGGTGGGACTGGATGGGCTCAGAAGGTCCCTTCCAGCCTCACACACTCTATGATCCATGAAGATGGGTGGCTTTCTCTCCCAGGATACAGGAAATGGCTGTATGGATTTTCTCACAGCCCAAGGAGAGGTGGTAGTTGACTCCATCCTCAAAAGGGCTGCCTCTGGCAGCTGCCACAGACGAGGAGTTGTTGCTTTAAGTAGTAAGAACCTTCCCAATGATGAAAAGCAGAAATGAATTGTTAATGTTTGCCCTGGAATATGCAGATGCTTTGAGACCCCTCAGATAAGCCATTGTATTATGGATGGGATGGGCTTGGTGAGCTCTCTCAGGTGAGAAGAAAACAAGGTACAACACTGAGTAGTAAGCAGAAAGTAGTGTGCTAGCAAGATATGGGTACATTGGGGAGGGGTGAACCCATTTATGTAGAAGACTGGGTAGAGTTAGAGAAGCCCTTGGAATTTTTATCACTAAAACTGCAAGGAGCTTGGGATCCAGAAGAGCCCAGGAACAAGAACTGGTGGTGCAGGAGGTGAAGTTGGGCGTTAGGGGGTGGCAGACGTGGTGGGACGCTGTGGACTGGGTACTACCTGTGCTCTGGAGGATGCCAAGGAAGCGTGGGGGTGGGGTGGGATGGAAGTGGGATGATGGGTGGCTTTTCCTCTCCTGTGTTGCTTTTCAGTGGCCCATCATTTGGGGCATGAGCTGTTGGAGAGGAGTTCTGTGGAGAAGGACCAGGGGTCCTGGTGGGCGACAGGGTGGCCAGGAGCCAGCAGTGTGAGGGCCAGTGTCAGAGGCAGCGTGGCCACAGGGCCAGGGCAGGGATTGTGGCCCTGGGCTGGTTCCTGGGGAGGCTGGAGCTGGAGTGCTGGGGGCAGCTGTGGGCCCCTGACTCCAAGAAGGCCATGGAGGGCCTGGAGCGTGTCCAGAGAAGGGCAACCAGGCTGGGGAAGGGGCTGGAGAGCAGCAAAGCTTGCGAGGAGCGGCTGAGGGAGCTGGGGCAGCACAGGACAGGGATGGTTGGACTTGATCTTAAAGGGCTTTTCCAACCTTGTGACTCTGTGATACTTGGTGTAATATCCAGGTGGGTGGCAGCAACAGCCCTGGGGTGAGCTCAGCAGGGCAGACCTTGGGGCTGTGCATGCAGGGCTTGATGCCTTCAGAACTCATCTGGGTGGTCATCGGTTGGGAGTAGCTGAGGACAAGGAGCCCAGTGCCCCCATTTATCCCAGCCTGCAAACACTGATGTGGGAACAGAAACCCAAGGATCACCACTTGTTAAACCCCAAATTAGGTTCTTCTCACTGGTTTGTTTTCTCCTGGAACCGAAAGCTCTGACTCTACTTCCATTTACCATGACATGAGCAGGGAGAGGAGCGAGCGGTGGGCTTCTGGTGGGACTTGGCATTGATAAGCAGGTGGAGGGATCATGTTTGCTGTGGGGCTGCCTGGGTTGCTTGCTCCATGAAGAACAGGTTGGATGTTCCTCTGTGTGGATTGCAATACTTCACTGACTCAGGGCAGCTTAGTTTATGTTCCCTGCTCAGCACAGCGTGGGCAGCATAAGGACTATTAGTCTGACTTCTTTTTTTTTGGTTAAATGTGCTTGCTTTACAAAGAAAGAAATATTAATGAACAAGTAATTAAAGTACTGAATAGGAAAATCGTGGGTCCCAACACCCAGCAGGCAGGGAGGTGGTTCCCTGGAAAGGTGCTGGGTTTAGATTCACTGAAATCCCCAAAAACCCACAGAACTGCCTGCTGTGTGCACCTGACATGCAGTTCCTGGCTTATTTCTTTGTAAATCTTAAAATATTCATCCAAGGGCCACTAATGTGATCAGTCATGGGTGACTGTGCTCTTCTAGTGGAGTAACACACCCAGCAGTACCTGTGGGTTTGGCTTTGTGACTGGGTTAACAGCTGTGGGACAGAGCCTGCTCTGAAGGTCAGCAGCATGGAAGGTGGCACAGAGCTCTGTGACCTTTATTGGGTTTAAAAAGCTTCATCTTCACATATTCACTTGTCCTGGGCTGAAATGGGACAGTTGTGGTGTAGGAAAGTCTTGTGTGGTGGCTCTGTGTAGTAATAACAGCTGATCAGAGAATCCCAGCCTGGGCTGGGTTGGGAGGGAGCCCAAGGGTCCCAGAGCTCCAACCCCCTGCCACAGGCAGGGCCACCAACCTCCAGGCCTGGAGCTCCACAAGGTTGCCCAGGGCCCCAGCCAACCTGGCCTTCAACACCCCCAGGGACGGGGCACCCACCCCCTCTCTGGGCAGCCCCTGCCAGCCCCTCCCCACTCTCTCTGCACAGAACTTCCCCCCAAGGTCTCCTCTCCCCCTTCCCTCCTCCAGCTTCACTCCAGCCCCCTTGTCCTGCCAGGCTCTGCCCTTCCCAAGAGCTGATTCCCCTCCTGTTCCTCGGGTCCCTTCAGGGACGGGCAGGCTGCAATGAGGTCCCCCCCAGAAGCAGCCTTCTCTTCTCCAGGCTGAGCCAGCCCAGCTCCCTCAGCCTCTCTCCGCAGGGGAGCTGCTCCAGCCCTCTCAGCATCTCCGGGGCTCCTCTGAGCCCTCTCCAACAGCCCCACATCTTCCTTGTGTTGGGGCCCCAGCTCTGGGCACAGGACTCCAGCTGGGGCCAGCAGAGAGGGACAATCCCCTCCCTGGCCCTGCTGCCCCCCCTCTGCTGATGGAGCCCAGGATCTCATCTCCCTTCCCAGCTGCAGGAGCCACTGCTGGCTCCTGATAAACGGAGCCACTGATGTTTTGGTGCCTCTTTGGGCTTTGTTCTTCTCCAGCCAGATAAAAATCAACTGGGGCCTTGGAGGTGGCAGGTGGCTGTGCAGGTGTGTGATGCCTGACAGGGACTTGGAGAGCTTCTAATCTGTCATATGAGCACCTGAAATACAGCTTAGTGGAGGGATGTCCTAATCGCCCTGGATTACTTCAGCTTTAATGGCCTGTTTGTAAATAGCTATTAAGGTTGTGATGGGGGAAAATCACTCATGTTTTTTCTGGTGTAGCCTTAAGAGCTCATGCAGGTGTTGGTGGGAAACCATAGTAGGTAGGGGGTATTCCTGGTGAAATCTGCCTGGATGAGTAGTGAGGTGGGACCACAGCAAAACTCCTCAAGATTTCCTTAATTTTCAGTGGCATAAACTGTCTCACAGAGTTGTAGGGGTTGGAAGGGACCTTAAGTCACAGACTGGGCTGGGTTGGAAGGGACCCCAGGGGTCCCAGAGCTCCAACCCCCTGCCACAGGCAGGGCCACCAACCTCCAGGCCTGGAGCTCCACAAGGTTGCCCAGGGCCCCAGCCAACCTGGCCTTCAACACCCCCAGGGACGGGGCACCCACCCCCTCTCTGGGCAGCCCCTGCCAGCCCCTCCCCACTCTCTCTGTAAAAACCTTCCCCCTAAGATCTCATCTAACCCTTCCCTCCTTTAGCTTTAATCCACCCCCCTTGTCCTGCCAGGCTCTGCCCTTTTAAAAAGTTGATTCCCCTCCTGAGATTCCCTTCAAGAGATCACCAGGTCCATTCCATCCTGGCTGCTCCTCAGTGCTCTGGATCTCCCTGACCTCCCCTCACCTGTGCTCACCTTGTGTTTTCCAGAGAAGCTGTTTCTGAAGACTGCAGGACCTGCTGAAGGGGACCCCTGCTTTTGAGGTACGACTTCTCTAATGTCCCCACACGAATTCTTTCATTGAAAGCTGTGTGTATGCACAGAAACTCCCCATCTGTTTTGGAATATCCAGGAATCACTGAGAGCTGTGAAACAGCTGACTCCACCAGAAGCTCAGGAGCAGAGCAGCCTGCCTGGGACAAGTGGGGTGTGGAACAGACTTGGGGAGAGCCTGCTTCCTTTCAGGGGCATTGCACAAAGTCCTGTGGAGTAAACACATCCAACATGCACTTACCTTCCTGTTAAGGTTAAACACTCCATTTACTACTCCCTTTGCATCCTTCCTTTTGGGTATTTGATAAATAACATTCTCAGGCTTCTGTTAGAGATAGCAGGGCTGGTGTATGGCTCAAGGGATGCCTTGTCAGGCCAGTTGGACCTTTGTTAGGCTGTAAAGGGCCAACTGCTTGTTTAACTTGGTCACTCAGATCTTTTATCAGAATAAGAGGACCACAGAAATGAAAAGGGGCAAACTAAGCTAAGAAAAAGCCAAGTCTGATTGGATTTGTTGGGGGTTTGGAGGTGTGGGTCAGCTGGGTTTCTCATCCTGTGTGGAAGGCACCACGGAGCAATGCTTTCACTCGAGCCTGTTGTCAGGTCAGTGGTCAGAGGATCTTTGAGGTGCAGGTACTCAGATAACAACATGTTTTACTGGAGGGTTTACAATCCCTTCATGGTATTTGCATGGACTGAGTTACCCTGGTGTCTTCTGCACTACAGCTTGATCAAGGTGTCAGTGACTGCTCTGCAACGCTGCTTGGTTTGAGTCCTGGGAGCGGTATCGGCTTCAGGCTTCCTCCTGCCTTAGCCTAAAGCTAGCCTGGGATGCCAAGCAAGGAGACAGAGGGCACAGGCTGGTATGGAAGTGCCCAAGCTGTTACTGTCTGTCAGTCAGTGTGGGATGGAAAGAGCACGGGGGGATCAGATGGGTGCAGCTCTGTTACAGCTTGTTCAACCATCACCGGTGGTGATCACATCTGTGATTCACTAAACCCATCCTGAAGCAACAGCAGCCTCACATCTCTCCTAAAACTGTGTTAGGGGACAACATGGTTCCTAAAATGCCTTATTTGGTCTCCTTGGATAATGTCCTAGGTGCAAAGTTCTGCCTCCCAGTTGGGCCGGTGCACCCGTTGCTGATGTGACCGCAGCCAGGCGCGGCGAGGGGCAGCCACCACACTGGCTGTTTATGCTCTGTGCTGTGGCCACCTGCCAAAGCATCTTAAGTCTCTCTCTCAAAGCCTCTTGACTAAAAGCCAAGTAAGATGGCTTATCTCCTTCTGGGTGGGATGGAGGGAGGTGCTCAGAAGCTGGGCGTGCTTTTCGCTCTGCTAAAGAGGTCACTGGAGGTGGACTGTCACCTTCCCCAGGGAGCCAGCACCATGAGCAGCTGAACGGAGAGGATGAGGGAGGAGTCTAGGTGCCCATCTTGAACTCCTTTCCCTCCCCATTTCCACCTCACTTAGCTGTGATAATGTCATCTTCAGTCAGCCAGGCTCCTTGGATGTCTGGAATTGATCTGTGATGTTACTTGGTGATGTTGTTAACTCCCAAGCTGTCTCAGGGGGTGAGCTTGCTATGTTAGACTTCTCCTCCTTGCTTTTCTCCCTTATCCAAAAATGAGAGTTAGGTGAGCCAGCCCCTCCAGCCCCAGGAATCTGTGGAGTCGAAGCTCTCCATGCTTCTTGTTCCATGGTTTCAGGACATGGAAACCAAGCAGGTGTTTCCCACAGACCTTATTCAGCAGCTAAAAATGCTTCCTGGAGTAATTTATTTGGGAACATTTAATCTGTGCTCATTGACTGCCTGGATGAATAAAGGCAACTTCCTCCCCAACATCCTTCAGAGGAGCCCGGCAGAGCAGGCAGGAAGGAGGGAGTGTTTGGCTGAGCCTGGAGCTGGCTGGTTGGCTTTGGAGGAGCTGAATGAAGAATACCTTGGGTCCTTCACCAAGCAAGAACCTGTTATCTTGGGTTGTCCCCCAGAAATAGATGGGTTCCTGCTTAGAGCTCTTTCAACCAAGCAGAGTTGTGTGTTTGCTCATCTTACTTAAACTACAAATATTGGCTATGACTTGTGGCACCTGGAACTTAATTTGTGTGTATAGGGTGTGTGTGGGGGGAAATGGGTCTAAAAACATCTGCTAGATTTTATATTTGTTTAAACTGGAAAGAAACACAGCCCCCATCTTTAGGATCAGTGTTACTGGTGAGAAGTGAACTGAACTGGGATTGCTGCCATGACTGTGGTAGGAACGTGGAGGAGTGACTCCCTGCTCCCCTCCTGCAGCTGAGCTCTGCTTGCAGCCAGTTCTGCTTGGTGAAGGCAAGCAGGTAAGAACAGGCTTCCTCTGCTTTAGCACACCAAGGGGGACTGCTTGTCCTTGGAGGGGGGGGGCTGGTGCATTATCACCCCCCACCTTTAAAAGAGGGTTTGAGGAATCACATGGCTGTGAGTGCAGAGAGCAGAACTGAAAAGATTCAGCACTTGAAGTAAGAGAGAACCCTTGGGAGGAAGGTAATACTCCACCACCTACAGCTTTACTTCCTCACTGATGTGGGCAGAACACTTCATTTTAATTAAAATAAATTAAAAAAAGGTGGTTTGTTTTTTCTTGGGGTTTTTCTCAGTGCCACACTGAACAATTCCTTATTTGGGCCCTTATCTTTCCTGTTTTGGAAGGGAAGCTGCCTGTGTCGAAGGGCACAATCCTGTGAGCCTGACTGCTGCAGCCCTACCTGCAATGAGGAAGTGAATCATTCTCTAAAGAAACTAATAGTCCTTATGTGATAACCTCACAGGAGACCTGCAGTCTCTTTTATTGCTCTTTCTGTCAGGAAAGCTCAGCCTTTGTTTCCTAACCAGGGCCTTGTTTTTCAGCCAGGGTTGAAGGTATTCGTTAGTGAGCGTGAGGAAATGCAAATACAATAGTGGCTGAAGTGCAGGAGCTGCTCCCTCCTTCCTCCCCTGGCTTCCTGCGTACGTCCTGGAAGGTGGAAGTTGTTCTTCTGGGTTAAATAATTTCAGAAGAGGGTTCTTCCCTCTCTTGCCATCCCACTGGGTTTCAAAACCCAAAGGGTGTGAGCAGAGAGAAACAACTGCTCTCACACTGGTTCCTTGGGACTGAGAAGGAACAGGAGGCCTCTTGCTGCGTCTCCTTTTGGCCTTGTCCCGTCCTCCAGCCTGGTGAACAGGGCATCTTGAGTTTCTCCTTTAACCAGATGAGCCCCATGGACATTGTTCTGGATGAACTAACTGCACTCGTCTGCTTCCAACGTTTGAGCTTGTTTCTTGGAAAACCCCCTAAAAATGGGAGCAGTGCCTTTGCTGACTGCGTGCCTTGCTCCTGGCGTTGATGCTTGTAGTTAGTTTGGAGAGTCGCTTCCTAACCGTGGTTCTACCTGGTCTAGTTGGGTTGGTAGTCGCTAATGTTGGTTGCTTCCTCAGGCTGGAATTCTCTCACTAAAAACCAGCTCAAGGTAATGGAAAGGCTCAAACAGTGGGATTTAGGGCCTGGAACAGGCTGCCCAGGGAGGTGGTTGAGTCACCACCCCAGGTGTGGTTAAAAAAAGGGTAGATGAGGTACTTAGAGAGATGGTTTAGCATAGGATGGGAATGGTTGGACTTGATCTTAAAGGTCTTTTTCCAACCTTGTGATTCTGTGATTTGGTCTGCGGAGGATTTGGGTTCAGCTGTTTGACAGCATGAGCAGTTCATATGACCTCAGATAATGGCTGTCACGTGCTTTTATGAAGCCTGTCATGGCAGTAACAGCTCTGGGAAGAGTTGTTTACCTGCAGTTACCCAGGTCTTGCATAACCTGCCACCTTTAACGTTATTCCTGTGTCTCTACCACGCTAATGCTGCTCCCTCCTCAGAGCTGAGGAGCTCTGGGATGCTCTTATGGCGCTCGGCCAACTGCACGGCCTAACTTAGCTAAATAAAAATCCCTGGGATCCTCGCTAAGAATAAACACCACGTGAGAGCAGGAGTGTTTCCCTGCTCTGGGAGAAGTAAAATGGCGTGCTGGGGAGGAGCCGCAGTGGTGGCGGCTTAAGGGCTGGGCTCACGTCCCTCTCAGGTGGACAAGGGTAGGCCCCAAGTCTGGGGGAGGCCCAAACGTCTGGCCTGTAACCTTCAGCTGGCCTTGCTGTTGAGTTTGTCCCTTTGGGGTCACAGGGTTTTATAACCTGAGTCTGATAATGGCTGTGAGAAGGAGGCGGGAAGGCACCTGCTTGATGTCTTCTGCTCTAGCAGGGCCTCCTAGCTGTAGCCTCCGCCTGCAGCTCAAACACTGTTAATCTGTGATCAGGCAATTTCTGTGTGTTCCTCTGGGCCTGTGTGTTTGCCTCTATTCCCCTGGGTAGTGGGGTGATCCCAGGGCTGGCACAGGTGGCTGGTGTTGCCTCAGGCGGGCCTGTGTGTGGTGTGGGTGCTGAGATGATGCCATCTTGGGAGGCAAGCCCTTGTTGGGGGGAATGGCTCTGCTCTGCTGGCCTGCGGAGCGTGGCATGGTGAGGCACACTTGAGTGTGCCTCCTGTTCTGTGGCGCCTCGGAAAAGCATGTTTGGGACACAAAGGGGCCATGGGCAGCCTCTGCTCAGGGTCTGTGGGGACAGGCCAAGGGGCGCTGGGCTCAAGTTGGAGCCCAGGGAGTTGCGCCCCAATGTGGGGAAGAACTTGTTGCCCAAGGTGAGGGTGAGGGAGCCCTGGGCCAGGCTGCCCAGGGGGGTGTGGAGTCTCCTTCTCTGCAGAGATCCCAGCCCCTGTCCTAGGGACCCTGCTTTGGCAGGGGTTTGGACCCCAGGGGCTCTGGGGGGCCCTTCCAACCCCTGTGACTCTGTGATGTCTATCGTGGAGTTACCACAAGCTGAACAAAACCCAGGCACTGGATGGCAAAAGGCCAGGCTCCTGACAAAAGAGCCAGGCTCCTGCCCAGGATGTTCTAGTAACACACCAGTGTGTGGGGCCAGGCTGGGATATCCCAAAGCTGTGCTTAACAGCGTGAGGAGGAGCAGGCTCCACAGCTCCAACTCCTTGAGCTGTCCTCTGCTCCCACCCCAGACGTGCCCAGGGACTTCCCTCAGACATGGCTCCATGGAAACAGAGGGCCTGAATTTCATTCCAGCCTGAACATCTAACGCGTGCAAAGCAAACAGAACGCTGCCAGAGCTCGGTGAGCGGACACGTTCACTGCTTTTCCTACACAGTTGCAGGGTTCTGCTCTGGGTGATGCTTGAGAACTTGGCTGGGTGCTAGCAGAGCATTTGTTTCTCCATTTTTAAACATCTGCTTCCATAACACTTTGTTGTGGTGTTTGAGGCAGCCTCAGCTTCGCCATGACTTCGGACGGGGCTGTTCTGGTTCTAGGTTCCTCTGTGGGTTCTGGAAAGCCTGAGGGGAGGGCACAGCTTGGCCATCAACTGGTTCCTGGCTGTAGCCAAGGCCTTGCAGAATTTGAACTCACTAAAACCAGTTTCTTAGTTTCTGACCTTTGTGTAAGGAGGCTCTTCAGAGGGACCTGAACAGGCTGGAGCCATGGGCTGAGCCCAAGGGGCTGAGGTTGAAGCAGGCCAAGGGCAGAGAGCTGCCCATGGGCCATCCCCACCCCCAGCAGCGCTCCAGGCTGGGGGCAGAGCGGCTGGAGAGCTGCTGGGGAGAAGGAGCTGGGGGTGTTGGGGGCCTGGGACTGCCCAGGAGCCAGCAGTGTGCCCGGGGGGCCAGGAAGGCCAAGGGCATCCTGGCTTGTGTCAGAGGCAGCGTGGCCACAGGGCCAGGGCAGGGGTGTTGAGGCTGAGGCAGAGGAGGCTGAGGGGAGCCCTTCTCCCCCCTGCCCTGCCCTGCCCTGCCCTGCCAGGAGGGTGCAGAGAGGTGGGCGCTGGTCTCTTCAGCCAGGGGCCAGGAGCTGGCAGGAGGGGCAATGGGCTCAAGCTGGGCCAGGGCAGGCTCAGCTCAGCTGGGAGGGCCAAGTTCTTCCCTGGCAGAGCTGTGGGGCTGTGGCCCAGGCTGCCCAGGGAGGGGGCTGAGTCCCCAGCCCTGGGGGTGTTGAACAGAGGGGAGATGAGGTGCTCAGGGAGCTGGGGCAGCACAGGACAGGGATGGTTGGACTTGCTGATCTTAAAGGTCTTTTCCAACCTGTGACTCTGGGATTCTGTGAAGCTCTGAGATGTTGTTTGCTGTTCCGCTCCCCTGGCACTGAAACATCAGGGCAGTGCCGAGCTGTCGGTGATGAAAACAGTTTACAAGTCACCTTGCTTATTTTGCAGCTTCCAGATCTCTGTCCTGATCAGCAGGTTCTCATGCTACATAATTAAGATGCTTATTTTTAATTAAACAGTACCGTAGGTGTTCTCATCTAGTTGCTAACGTAAGTGGAGTTACTCTGGATAGGTGAAGGAGTAAAGCTTGCGTGTAAACGGGGCTCCTGGAGGCAGTGACTGGCTGTACTGGTGTCAGACAAGCTGCTTCTATAGCTGCTGCTCTGTAATCTGGGATGGTTTCTGCTCCTTGCTCAGATTTGACCTTCCTTTGTGTAAGGCTGGCTCACATGTTCCTTGTGAGGCTCTGCAGATGGCGTCCAGCCTTCTCCTGGGTGTCAGGTTGTGTTTCTGAGTAGGAGAAGACACATCTCCAGGAGCTCTGCTTCATGAGGCTGTAGAATCAGAGTCATTTAGGTTGGAAAAGACCTTTGAGATCTACTCCAGCCACTGAACGGTGTCACTGAGCACCCCATCTACACAGCTTTAAATCCCTCTTTAGGGACCCCTCCCCTGCCCCAGGCAGCCTGTGCCAGGCACTGATGCCCCTTTGGGGAAGCCATTTGCCTTCATCTCCAGCCCAAACAGGGGGTTGGAGCTCTGGGAACCTTGGGGTCCCCTTCCAACCCCAACCAGTCTGTGATTCTACGATGGCTTTCTGGCTTTTCCTACGGAGCCCTGTCTCTCAGGAGGAAGGGAAGCTGCCATGGTTCTCATGGCAGGTCAGTCAGTAATTCTCATTTCAGTTGGGTATTTCCTACCTCCTTGTTCTTCCTGCAACACCATCTCTCAGCCTTGGCCTGGAAAGGATTACTGAGGAGCCCATGAGAAGGGAGAAGTGTCACTACAACAGCTCACCTTGGTCACTCAGCCCTCACATCAGCCATCCCACCCCACAGCTGGCTGGGATCCACTGCTCCCAGCATCCTGGGGCTTTCAGCTTTCATTCCAAAGATGCCTTCTGCTGCTTGGGAAGAAGCACCTACAGTGTGACCACTGAAACCACAGACCAGGAGCTGAGGAAGAGCTCAAGTCACACTGAGAAAAGATGATTTTTCAGAGATCCACCTTAATTAGGGTTGTAAGTCACATCACTGCAAAGGCCCTCAATACCTCCAGGAACTCACAGCACTTTATTTATATATCTACATGCACATCTGAGAGGGCAGGTGGGAAGTGAAGAACACAGAGGATGCACATTCTGGAACTGAGATAAGAAAAAAGCTCTCCCCAAAAAGCACACAATAAGCAGCCATTAAATCATAGAATCATGGAATGATCTTAGTTGGAAGGGAGCCCAAGGGTCCCAGAGCTCCAACCCCCTGCCACAGGCAGGGCCACCAACCTCCAGGCCTGGAGCTCCACAAGGTTGCCCAGGGCCCCAGCCAACCTGGCCTTCAACACCCCCAGGGACGGGGCACCCACCCCCTCTCTGGGCAGCCCCTGCCAGCCCCTCCCCACTCTCTCTGCACAGAACTTCCCCCCAAGGTCTCCTCTGCCCCTTCCCTCCTCCAGCTTCACTCCAGCCCCCTTGTCCTGCCAGGCTCTGCCCTTCCCAAGAGCTGATTCCCCTCCTGTTCCTCGGGTCCCTTCAGGGACGGGCAGGCTGCAATGAGGTCCCCCCCAGAAGCAGCCTTCTCTTCTCCAGGCTGAGCCAGCCCAGCTCCCTCAGCCTCTCTCCGCAGGGGAGCTGCTCCAGCCCTCTCAGCATCTCCGGGGCTCCTCTGAGCCCTCTCCAACAGCCCCACATCTTCCTTGTGTTGGGGCCCCAGCTCTGGGCACAGGACTCCAGCTGGGGCTAGCAGAGAGGGACAATCCCCTCCCTGGCCCTGCTGCCCCCCCTCTGCTGATGGAGCCCAGGGTCCCATCTCCCTTCCCAGCTGCAGGAGCCACTGCTGGCTCAGGTTGAGTCTCTCCCCCACCATGACCCCCAGGTCCTTCTCCTCAGGGCTGCTCTCCAGGAGCTCCTCTCCCAGTCTGTCCCTATGGCTGGGATTCCTCCAGCCCAAGCACAACACCTGACCCTTGGCAGTGTTGAACCTCATGAGGTTCACCCAGTTCCAGCCTGTCAGGATCCCTCTGGATGGCTTCCTGTCCTTCTCTTGTGTCAACCACACCACTCAGCTTGGTGCCATCGTTTGCTGGGCTTTGCTGCTGGGGCTGTAGGAGCTGCTTTCCCTTCTGGTGCCCGTGCTATTCAAGGCGAGCAGCTGCCGGGACAGCTGCTGGCTGGGCCTGTTTGCTTTGGGGCTTAGCAGGGCCCTACACACCAGAGCAAAGCAAGATCTCTGCTACCAGGCAGTTTTCATCCCCTGCCCCCACTTTGCCTGCCTTTCCCTCTGGCCTCTGCCAAGTGCAAACAGGAGGCTCTTCCCCCCAGGATGAATGGAACTGGCCTTTTTTGGTGCTGCTTCTCTGGTGTGCTCAGGCTCTGGCGAGGCGGCCTGCAGACAGGGAGGGCTCTGGGCAGGGGTGGGGGCTTTCAGAGGAGTTAAGGAATGGGGCATTTTAGGTCTGCAGCTCTCTGCACAAGGTGGACAGACCCCATTGTTAAGAGAAGCACATCTGATTTTTGGAGATGACACACTGGCCTCTTTCAGGTCTCTTCTCTTTCAGTGCTCGAAGGCCTGTGTGGAGCTCGGCGCTCCAGAGTCCCTCACAGTTATTATCTATGAACTCATCTTCCATGTGGCTTTTTTGAAGGCCAGCCAAGACCATTAATCCCCACCTTCTAGAGTCCCTAATCCCTGCTGGGGCTCAGAGGAGAGTTATTCTTGTACTCCTGGTGAAGCTGCTCTGGCAGGACATCCAGCCCGCTGTAACCTAAGGCGGGTTTATTAATGGGACTCTTGATCAGCTTGGAAGCGGTGCAGCCCGTAGGGACCTCACTTGGACAGCCCTGCCCCATGAGTGGGTGATGGGAGTGAAGCTCCCTGAAGGGAGGGAATGGGTCTGGAGGTGTTCTCTCACCTCGCTGTGCCTCCTGTAGCTAACAGCAGTACAGTGCTCTGCGTGCCCTGTCTATTTTTGGGGAAGAGGTGCCAGCAAAGTCTGGGTTGGATGTGGCCTGGACTTCAGTAAAGCCTTTGACATGGTTTCTCACAGCATTCTGAGTGAGAAACTGGCCACCCCTGGGCTGGACAGGGGGACCCTCAGCTGGGTTAAAATGTGGCTGGATGGCTGGGCACACAGGGGGGTGGTGAATGGAACAAAACCCAGCTGGGGGCCAGACATGAGGCATCCCCCAGGGCTCAGTGCTGGGCCCAGCTCTGCTCAACATCTTTATCAGAGACCTGGGTGAAGGGACTGAATGTTCCCTCAGCCAGTTTGGGGGTGACACTGAGCTGGGAGGGTGTGTGGATCTGCCTGAGGGTGGGGAGGCTCTTCAGAGGGACCTGGCCAGGCTGGAGCCATGGGCTGAGCCCAAGGGGCTGAGGTTGAAGCAGGCCAAGGGCAGAGAGCTGCCCATGGGCCATCCCCACCCCCAGCAGCGCTCCAGGCTGGGGGGCAGAGCTGTGGGGCTGTGGCCCAGGCTGCCCAGGGAGGGGGCTGAGTCCCCACCCCTGGGGGTGTTTAAAAAAGGGCAGATGAGGTGCTCAGGGAGATGGTTTAGCACAGGAACAGTTGGACTTGATGATCTTAAAGGTCTTTTCCAACCTGGTGAGTCTGTGATTCTGTGATGGGCTGCTCCTGGTGGTTCTGGTGACGTTGGTCAGCTCTGCCTAGGGGAGATCTTCTGCCTGAGGGGTTTATTAGTGGCTCAGGGCTGTCAGGGAGCTATGCTGCCTCTCTACCGTGGGGGGACCACAAAATGCACTCCAGGCTTTTAGCCAGATTCCAAACAATTCAAGTCTGGCTCCCCGGGAGGTGGTGGAGTTACTCTCTTGGGGGTTCCCCCCTCTTCCCCCACCCCAATCCTTTACTAGGGAGTAACTGTGAGAGAAGAAATACCAGGCTGGAGGTGTGGAAGCCCACCAACCAAAATTGAGGAGGAAAAAGCCCCTTTCACGTGGCTCTTACCTTCCTTCTGTTTCAGGAGGCAGGAGTTACCTTGCTGCATCCCAGCTGATGGCCAAGTGTCACTGCAGGGTTGGGCTAGGACCTCATCGTGGTCTGTGGCTTCCTGCTGAGGGGAGGTGAAGGGGCAGTGCAGATCCCTCTCCTCTCTTTGAGGAGCAGGGACAGACTGGGGGAGGTTTAGGCTGGGTGTCAGGAAGAGGTTCTGTGCTGAGAGGGGGGGTCAGGCGCTGGCACAGGCTCTCCAGGGAAGGGGTCCCAGCCCTGAGGGCAGGAAGCATCTGGGTGATGGGCTCAGTGCCACGCTCGGGCTGGGCTGGGCCTGTGTGGAGCCCAGAGCTGGTCCTTATGGTGTCCTTGTGGGTCCCTGCCAGCCCAGGAGATACTGGGATTTTAGGATTGGGAGCGTGGTGCTGTGGGCAGGGAGCTTGATGGGGCCCAGCAGCTCCTGACCCACGCGCCTGCTGCTGTTCCAGCCCCATCGGTTGGTCAGGACGGGTCTGGTGGCAGCATGTGAACAAAAGCCCAGCTACTCCCAGGTGTAGTGACCGTGTTGGAGCTTTTTTAGATAATATTTGCTTCCCAAGCTGCATTTTCCTGTGTCTTTCTGGACAGGGAGGAGGTGAGGAGGAGTGAGAAACCTCACACAGGGAGTGGGGAGGGGCTGGCAGGGGCTGCCCAGAGAGGGGGTGGGTGCCCCATCCCTGGGGGTGTTGAAGGCCAGGTTGGCTGGGGCCCTGGGCAACCTTGTGGAGCTCCAGGCCTGGAGGTTGGTGGCCCTGCCTGTGGCAGGGGGTTGGAGCTCTGGGACCCTTGGGCTCCCTCCCAACCCAGCCCAGGCTGGGATTCTCTGACTCCACACACCAGGAACCCAGAATTGATGGGAGCAGAAAAAGCCCTTCCTGATATTTTGGGGTCTTGGAGGGTGTCCCCCAGCCCTGGAAAGTTTTATAACTGAAAAGCTGGTGTCTTTGGAATCTCTCCAGCTGCTTCTTCCAACCTTGTGGAGCTCCAGGCCTGGAGGTTGGTGGCCCTGCCTGTGGCAGGGGGTTGGAGCTCTGGGACCCTTGGGCTCCCTCCCAACCCAGACCAGGCTGGGATTCTATGAAAGCTAACATCTTGTGTTTATACCTGAAATCCCTGCTCTGGGAGCTGTCCTTCCAGGTTAATTCTAGTTGTCTTCATAGCTTTTTCAGGTCGAGCTTTTCTTGCTGTTTAGACTCCTGGCCTCGTGCTGCAGGTAAACTGAGGCAGCTGCAGACCTGTAGTAACCTGTGGGTCTGTTGAAGCAGCAGGAGGAAGACCTCTGTGCATTGGTGGCTGCCTTTCCATCACAGGACTAATTAGCTCTTAAATGAAGAGGAAGGGAGTTACCTGAGCCTGTGATTGGGCAGGACTGGCCATTGTGTGTCAGAGATGTACGTCCTGGAACTATTCCTCACCTTTTTTCCCCACATAGCCTTGTTGTACAACCTGAAGCCACAGTGTGGACCAGATTCCCCATCTACTACAGGACTGTGCTACTGTGAGCTCTCCAGGTCGCTTCAGCCTCCCAGTCTGGGCCAGAACTGGATCCTTTCTGAACCTCCATGTGTGGTTGTGAGGGTTGGGTTGGTTTAAGGTGCAGAATGGAGGCACTTTGAGCCTTGTCCTGCTCAAAGGCTTTTGATCATGGGTTTCAGAAATCAGGACAGTGGGCTTCAAGGAATGTCAGTCACAGGATGGCTGAGGTTGGCAGGAACCTCTGGTCACCATCTAGTCCATCCCCCACTTAAAGCAGCTCATCAGGAGCAGGTTGCCCTGTGTACTGCTGAGTTTTGACCCTCTCCAAGGGTGGAGAATCTACAACCTGCAGCTTTTGAGGTCTTAGTCAGAAGGAGCTGTACCAGTAGGGTGGGTTGTGTGGGAGAGGACTGACTGATTCCTGCCTGACAATTCTCAGGCACCATCCTAAGAGGCAACCCAGGAGATTCCTGTCACCCAGATGTTTGCCAGGGGTGAAGTGCTCTCCTCTTTAGTAAAACCAAAGATGAAGACAGCTCAAATCAGTGATGCCATGTCTTTATGGATGCTTCCTGATCCATCCCTGGGCAGTGTCATGTCTGCAGGCACCTCTGTACACATGTGTGTGTTGAGGCAATGTGTAAACAAGGAGCCTCACTGGAGCTCTTTCATCTGGGAGTTCCTTCTGCCTTGATCTTTGATGAAGCTCCAGCTAATTAGCTTTGCTTTGCATAAGTGCTGAGCATGGACTTTATTTTTAAACTGCTTTTACTTAATTGCAAATAATGTTAATAAGGGGCATAGAATATGCATGTTACCTGCCACTGGGATCCAGAGGTTCCTCCAAGTCTCCAAGTGCTGCTGTTTCTTTATTAATTTAAATCCCTCCACTAAGGACAGATCTGTCTGTAGGGCTCCCATAATAACTGGGAGTAATGCAACCAGTCCTCTCCAGGAGGCTTTACTGGGGCAGAATGGCCTGCTCTCTGTGGGAGAGGAGGACATGAAGTTGACCGTGGTGGACTCCATGGGAAGGTGCCTACCCTTGCAGGTGATCTCCAGCCAGGAGCCTGCCTGTGTGGCTGCCTAATCTCTTGGTGCTTGGAAGTGGATGTGTAGTGGGAGGTGTTAAACAGCAGGATGGGAAGCAGCAGGTCCATCAGACAGCAGGCTGAGAGGTGTTGGGCTGTACTGTCATGGGCTGGACCACCAGAGACTTCTGTGGTGTTGAACTCTGATGAGGCTGGTTCCTGTGCTGAGTCACAGCCAAGAGAAATGTTGGACTGACCCATCATCCTTGTGGATGTTCTCTGCACAGAACTTCCCCCCAGTCACTCCTCTCCCCCTTCCCTCCTCCAGCTTCACTCCAGCCCCCTTGTCCTGCCAGGCTCTGCCCTTCTATAAAGTTGATTCCCCTGTTTTGAAACCCCTTTATTTTACAGAGAAATGCCTTATTTTTGGTTAAATCAAGCACAGGTGACTCTAGTGAACGTCTGCAGCTGAGAAGAGCTGCTATAAACTGAAACGAAGCTCCAGTGAACCTGGGGAGTGTTGGACTGTCACTTGCACACTGGCTTTAATGAACTGGTGAGGAGGAGATCCCATGTGCAGAGGGGAGTCGCTGGACAGCTTTGCTTGGGCTAGGTCAGCATTGCTCCCCAGCCATCTCTGGAGACGTTACCATCTTCACAGAGTCACAGGCTGGAAAAGCCCTTGAAGCCCCTGGAGTCCACCCATCCCTGTCCTGTGCTGCCCCAGCTCCCTGAGCACCTCATCTCCCCTCTGTTCAACACCCCCAGGGCTGGGGACTCAGCCCCCTCCCTGGGCAGCCTGGGCCACAGCCCCACAGCTCTGCCAGGGAAGAACTTGGCCCTCCCAGCTGAGCTGAGCCTGCCCTGGCCCAGCTTGAGCCCATTGCCCCTCCTGCCAGCTCCTGGCCCCTGGCTGAAGAGACCAGCGCCCACCTCTCTGCACCCTCCTGGCAGGGCAGGGCAGGGCAGGGCAGGGGGGAGAAGGGCTCCCCTCAGCCTCCTCTGCTCCAGCCTCAACACCCCCAGCTCCCTCAGCCGCTCCTCGCAAGCTTTGCTGCTCTCCAGCCCCTTCCCCAGCCTGGTTGCCCTTCTCTGGACACGCTCCAGGCCCTCCATGGCCTTCTTGGAGTCAGGGGCCCACAGCTGCCCCCAGCACTCATTGTGAGGTGTAACCTCTCCAAGCCATGAATGTCTGGAAAGCAGGAAGAAAATAGAAGTTGCCTGAAATCTCCAGAAAAAGGAGACTCCTTTGAAGGTTGCAGAGGAGGTGAGGACAGGGGGAGACTTTCTGCTGCCTCACTTGCTGTCCCAAGAGTTGCATATGGTGGAACCATCCTTCCTGGGCTTTGTTACCCCTCTCCTGAGGGAAGCCTGCTTGCTGAAGATGCTTCAAGCTTACGGAGCAGAGGTGGTCATTAAAGACTCCTATGCAAGCTGGTTGCAGGGCCAATTATCAGCAGTACTAATTAACAGCAAAGCCAATGCTTTACTTGAAAACCCAAGCCCTTGGCAGCTGGAGCTCGTTGGGTCCCAGTGCCTCTCCCTGTCGCAGCCTGTGGCCTGGCTGCGGCCGCTTCCCTTCTGCTCTGACAGTTGCTCTTTGTTTACTCCAGATCTTAAGGTGCCCCTGGAAGAGGATGAGGAACGGCGCTAAGGAAGCGCCCTTGGCACAGGCTGCGCTCGCCACCCAGCCGCTCGCAGCCCCCAGCCTGCAGCCGTCCTCAGCGTCCTCTGTGGAGTCACTTCAGTGGCCTCGACTCTTCACAGACTCACAGGGGCTGGAAGGGCCCCCCAGAGCCCCTGGGGTGCAACCCCCTGCCAAAGCAGGGTCCCTAGGACAGGGGCTGGGATCTCTGCAGAGAAGGAGACTCCACACCCCCCTGGGCAGCCTGGCCCAGGGCTCCCTCACCCTCACCTTGGACAACAAGTTCTTCCCCACATTGGGGCGCAACTCCCTGGGCTCCAACTTGAGCCCAGCGCCCCTTGTCCTGTCCCCACAGACCCTGAGCAGAGGCTGCCCATGGCCCCCTGGCTCCCACCCTTCAGCTCTGGAGAACCAGGGAGCAGATCCCCTCTCAGGCTGCTTCTCTCCAGGCTCAACAGCCCCAGCTCCCTCAGCCTTTAGGTCCCAGCACAGACCAGACTGGTGTCCCAGTTTCTCTCTGTGGCTGTTCCCTGGGAAAGTTCACCAGCTTCACAGGGAGCTGGGTTGGTTTCCCTCAGCTCTGTGTGTGGATCAACGTGCAGCACTCAGAGCCACGTTGCTAAGGTGATTAACGAACATACTGTGATCACCCTCCTATGTCATCATCCTGTGGCTCTTGGGTTCATTGTCCACTTTCTTAGGCTTGTTTCCTTTCCATAGTAGGTAGATGTGTGTGTTCCACACAGGATTCTACCTAAAACCAGCGTTCCTGCTCATATTCCTGCCTACCCCCAGGTTTACCCCACCCATCCTCTCCCAGCTGAAAGACCAGCGGTGTTTGGAGCACTCATTTGGTTCCTCCTTGGCTCTGCCTTGGCTCTGCCTTGGCTCTGCTGTGGCTCTTTGTGTGCCCAGCGTGCAGATTCAGCTCTCCAAGGAGGCCACAGACAGCTTGAGAATCTCCAGGGCTGTTCTGGTGCGTGTGGAGTGTCACTGGGAGCCCGTTCAACCTGCTTGGTGGTGTAGGCTTCTCACTGGAGGGAAGGGAGCTGGAGGCACACGAGCAGCCTGACTCACGAGCTGAGGGGAAGGTTGGTGCTGAGCTGGTAAGTGGAAGCAGTGAGATACAGGAGGTGGAAGAGGAAACAGCTCTGAGCAAACTGTCTCACAAGGAAGCAGTAGCTGGAGCTCTGCCCTGGCTCTGAGATTTCCTTGATGAGCTGAATCTGAACTTGGTTAAACCTGTGTGAAGCAAGAGGCTACAACATGGTGGTGTTCATCTCCTGTGTGGTGTAAGCTGCTCAGGGAAGTGCACTGAGGTTTGCAGTGAGGCTCTGGAGCTATGGGATGGGTGTTAGTGTGTCGGTAAGGGGTGCTGACTTCTGTAGGTAAGCTTGGACTTCTGGGGGACACCTTGCTGTGTCCCCAAAGTGCCCTCGCCTCCATCACTGCTTCCCAGCTCTGAACCACACAATCACCAGGTTGGAGAAGCCCTTTAAGATCATCAGGTCCAACTGTTCCTGTCCTGTGCTGAACCATCTCCCTGAGCACCTCATCTACCTCATCAGGTGAGGCATCCCTGCCTGTGGGATGGATAGTGTGTGCTGCCTCTTAGGAGTCCAGACTGGAAACACCTCCATGGGCCTTGTGTTTCTCCATGGAGGCAATAACGGGTTCTCTTCCCCTTAGTTGGCCACTTCTTGACTTGGTATCTATAGAGCTGGAGGTTGTGGAACCTAAAGCATCCTGTGTACTTCATATTAGCCAGAAAGCTGTTGGAGAATCCGTGCTGAGGAGGGAAACAGCCCTACAAGCACTTTGCTTGTCGTAGCAGTCTGGGTGTAAACCCATCAGGTGCTGCAGACACACCTTTGGGCAGGTCCTGAAGTCGTTCAGATCCTGGTTGGAAGCTGTCCTGCTGGGTTATGTACTGTCTGAAGGAGAGCATGGCTCTGTACCACTGGAGTCTTGCTGGAATCCTGATGTTGCTGGAAGCCCAGAGGTGCCTTTGAGATGAGCAAAAACGTGTTCTGTGTCGTGCTTCATGTAAGGGGACCCTCAGTGTGAGACCAGGGTTGGGAGTGCTGAGGGTGGGGTGGCCTGGAGCTGGGAATGGTGCTTTGCTTTAGCCCACAGCACTGGGGGGGGGCAGCTGCCAACTGCTGTTTCAACTCCTTGGTTGAAATTTGGTGCTTGATGTGATTTGATTGACAACCTGAACTTTCTAGAGCCTTCCACTTAACCGCTGGTGTGCTGGTGTGTGTGTGGCATGGTACTTACACCTGCTAGTGGATCTGCAGTGTCTGGGGGTGAGTGTACACCATGGGACTGGGGTTGTGGGGAGCTCCTCCAAGCAGACTCCCTGCCTGGTGGGAAGTGTTGGTTTCCAAGGGATTTGAGCAGGAATTAGTAAGTGATGTTGGGAAGGCTGAATAACCAGTTCCTGACCCACATCTACCTCTGAGCAGAAGCTTCCAGTAGGAATATGAATGATTCGGGTCCAGTTTTGTTCAACATCTTTATCAGTGACCTGGGTGAAGGGACTGAATGTTCCCTCAGCCAGTTTGGGGGTGACACTGAGCTGGGAGGGTGTGTGGATCTGCCTGAGGGTGGGGAGGCTCTTCAGAGGGACCTGGCCAGGCTGGAGCCATGGGCTGAGCCCAAGGGGCTGAGGTTGAAGCAGGCCAAGGGCAGAGAGCTGCCCATGGGCCATCCCCACCCCCAGCAGCGCTCCAGGCTGGGGGCAGAGCGGCTGGAGAGCTGCTGGGGAGAAGGAGCTGGGGGTGTTGGGGGCCTGGGACTGCCCAGGAGCCAGCAGTGTGCCCGGGGGGCCAGGAAGGCCAAGGGCATCCTGGCTTGTGTCAGAGGCAGCGTGGCCACAGGGCCAGGGCAGGGATTGTGGCCCTGGGCTGGTCCCTGGGGAGGCTGGAGCTGGAGTGCTGGGGGCAGCTGTGGGCCCCTGACTCCAAGAAGGCCATGGAGGGCCTGGAGCGTGTCCAGAGAAGGGCAACCAGGCTGGGGAAGGGGCTGGAGAGCAGCAAAGCTTGCGAGGAGCGGCTGAGGGAGCTGGGGGTGTTGAGGCTGGAGCAGAGGAGGCTGAGGGGAGCCCTTCTCCCCCCTGCCCTGCCCTGCCCTGCCAGGAGGGTGCAGAGAGGTGGGCGCTGGTCTCTTCAGCCAGGGGCCAGGAGCTGGCAGGAGGGGCAATGGGCTCAAGCTGGGCCAGGGCAGGCTCAGATTAGACACCCCCTTCCCCCCCAGCCCAGGGTGCCCAAGGATGACACAGCATGTACCCATTCCCCGCTCTCCTCTTCCCTTCGAGCCCCTGCTCCTCAGGACAGCCTCATCTAAGAAAAGCAAGCTGACTTAGGGCAGGAGCAATGGGAGTTATGACCGAGCTGTCTGTTCCTCCAGGCAGGATCTTGTTCTGTGTGCTGTTAGGAGCTAATTTTAAAGGAGCAAGTGGATCTGATGCAGTAACATCCATGCTTCTCCTAAACCTGCCTGTCAGTGTCGCCTTGGAACAGGCAAGCAGCAGGGAGGAGCTCTGTGTCGTGCCCCTCTTAGGAGTGCTGCTTGGACGGGGTCTCTCTTACTCCTTTGGTGTAAGGGCTGCTCAGGATTGGGGTGGGTGGGAGGATACGTGGTTAATTCCTGCAGGGATAGAGCCTCTGACCACCAGACCCTGTGTGAAGTGAGGGATGGAGCCTGAGCATCGCTCCCTTGGAGCAGGACAGACAGGCAGCAGCGGGAGCGGGTGACGCTGTGTCAACCGCCGGGCTGTCACCGCCTCAGCGGCTGCCAGCGGGTGGTACCTGTGGTGTACACACTTCCCTGGGAGAAGCCAGCTCTTCCTCCTGCCAGAAATCCGAGGCCAGACAGGCAGCCAGCACCTCTTGCCAAGTGGGGTTCTGTTCAAACAGGTTTTGCAGGGGTTTTTGGGGTGTGTTGGGTTCGTTAGGGGCAGCACCCTGTGCCCCCACTCACCCCTCTTCCCATCCCCAGCCGAGATGCACGGGGCCTGGGTCAGAGCCATCCTCACTCGGAGCTCAGAGCCTGGCACGGCTCAGGAACCTACAGAGTGGAAATACAGAGTTCAGGGAAGAAATTCCACTCTTCCCTAGATGGGAAGCTGGAGACAGAGGCTGACGCAAGGCGGGGTTGTTGTGCTCCTGCTGCTCTGCAGGCCGGCACCATCAGATGATGTTTCTGGAACGTTACTCCCTTAGGTCACTTAAAGTTAAACTTCCACAAGGAAACAGCAGGCTGATTTGTTGGGATCCCCAGGATGGTGTCAGGCTGGGACTCTGGAGATCACCCCATCCCACCCCCCCAGAGCAGGGTCCCCTCCAGCTGCACAGGACAGCGCCCAGGATCAGGGGGTTGGGATGGCTCCAGAGCTGGAGGGAGACTCCCCAAGCTCTCTGGGCAGCCTGGCCCAGGGCTCTGCCCCCCTCCCAGCACAGAAGCTCCTGCTCAGGCTCAGGGGGAACTTGCTCTGCTGCAGGCTGTGCCCACGGCCCCTTGTCCTGTCCCTGGGCCCCCCTGAACACAGGCTGAGCCCCCCTCCTGAGCCCACCCCTCAGGGCTTGCTCAGCACTGAGCAGATCCCCCTCAGGCTTCCAGCCCCGAGTCCCTCAGGCTCTCTGGGCCAGAGAGATGTCCTGGTGCCCTCAGCATCCCCACAGCCCTTGGCTGGCCCCTCTCCAGGAGCTCCCTGTCCTTCCTGCCCCGGGGAGCCCAGCCCCACAGCCCCTGTTCCCCAGGAGGCCTCCCTGGGGCAGAGCAGAGGGGCAGGAGCCCCTCCCTGCCCTGCTGCCCACCCCTCTCTCCACACCCCCAGGGTGCTGTTGGCTCTCTTGGCCCAGGGCAGGGTGCTGCTCACGCTCAGCCCGGGGTCCCCCAGCGCTCCCAGGGCTCTTCCCTCAGCGCTGCTTCCCAGCAGCTCCCCCCATCCCTGTCCCGGTGCCGGGGGTGGTTCCCCCCTGGGTGCAGGACCCTGCCCGTGCCCTGGTTGCCTCCCAGCAGGTCACTCCCTGCCCAGCTCTCCCTGGATGGCTGCACAGCCTGCCAGTGTGTCAGCCGCTCCTCCCAGTTTGGGGCCAGCACAGACTGGGTGAGGGGTCTCCCCATCCCTTATCCCATGGGTGGTGGAGACATGGAGCAGAGCACAGGCTCTGTAGCAAAGCTCAGCCCCATGGGTGTTGCACGTAAGGTGGTGGCAACACCCAGAAAGAGCTCAGGCTCTGTCAGTGGGTAAGTAGTAAGAGTTGAGTTTAGCTGTTTCCTAAATAGCAACAGGAGTGAGATGCTGGGAATGGGGGTCTGAGAGGGGGGAGGAAGAGATGCAAATAACCTCCCTCTGTTTTTCAGCTCAGCTGACAGGAAGATGGGCTGTGCTTGTGGGACCGAGCAGGTTACTCACTGGGTACACAGAGATTCTGAGCACAGAACTGAACAGATGGGGAAATGCTGCCTGTACCCCATCAGCTGGTGCTGGAACACAGAGTCCAAGCAGGAAAAGAACCCCCAGAGCTGTGGGTTAAGGGAGTAGGATTGATCTGCTAGAATGATTTGAAGGTTTCCTGGAAGTGGTTGAGGAATGTCTGGGTACTGGAGAGCTCTGCTCCTCCTGGTGGGACAGGTAGGGCTTTGCTCTGTCCCTCCAAGCAGAATACTGGCTCAGCTGGGTGTCCTTGAGGGAGGACTCAGCTGGGTGTCCTTGAGGGAGGACTCAGCCATCCTCTGAGGCTTCTCCAGAGATGGAAATCTTGAGTCACATGGACTGGTCTTACCCCATCACTGCTCTTCCTCTCTGCTCCTTCCCATCTCAGCAGCTGAAGAACCAGTAATTAATTTTTAAATGCTGCCTTCTGCAACCTCGGTCCTTCCTCAGTTTCACCTTACGAGTGAGCAGCAGAATGTGTATCCCCTGAGCTCTGGTAGTGTCTGATTTGCAAGGCTGCATGCTAAGGTAGGTCCTGGTGAAGAGCCTGGGGTGGTCCTTGTGTGTAGCTGGCTTTGCTGCATGGGAATGGTGGAGGCAGCATCTCAGTGACCCGGGGGGCACGTGGATACACGGTAGGGTTTGCTTTCTGCTTGTGCCCAGCATGAGCTCCCTTTGTCTTGGGTAACTCCCTGAGCCTGTGTCCAGCTCCAGACTCCAGGAATTGGAGCAGTTTGGCTGCTTTAACACCAGAGATGGTGTTGAAGTCTAGTGGTGCTCCCCAGCCTGGTTGCCCTTCTCTGGACACGCTCCAGGCCCTCCATGGCCTTCTTGGAGTCAGGGGCCCACAGCTGCCCCCAGCACTCCAGCTCCAGCCTCCCCAGGGACCAGCCCAGGGCCACAATCCCTGCCCTGGCCCTGTGGCCACGCTGCCTCTGACACAAGCCAGGATGCCCTTGGCCTTCCTGGCCAAAGAGAGATGGGCCAGGGTGAAGATAGAGCCTGTAGAAGTGACTGACTTCATGGGCTGACCCTCAGGGGCTGGACCAAATGAGGGGGTTGGACCCCCTGATCTGTTGAGGTCCCTTCCAACCCCTATGACTCAGTGATCCTGTGCCATCAGTGGGGCTTGAAAATAGCCATGACCACTACCTGAGAGGCCCTTTCTGAGCAGCCTCTGAAGATGGGTTGCTTTGGGTGAGAATGGGCTGTGGGACCCAGCTCAGAGGGTCTTGATCAGTGGAGCAGAGTCTGGCTGGAGGCCTGTGGCTTGTGGTGTCCCCCAAGCTCAGGGCTGGGTCCAGTCCTGTTGAACATCTTCACTGAGCCCTTGGTGAGGGGACAGCACCCACCCTCAGCCAGTGTCTGATGCTCCAGAGCTGGGAGGAGTGGGTGACACACAGGACACTGCGCTGCCACCCAGAGAGACCTGGCCAGGCTGGAGAGGTGGGCAGGGAGACACCAGAGGAGGCTCAACAAGAGCAAGGGGAGAGTCTGGCCCCTGGGAAGGAAGAACTGCTGGGATCAGGCCAGGCTGGGGGGAGCTGCTGGAGAGGAGCTCTGTGGAGAAGGACCTGGGGGTGCTGCTGGGGGACAGGGTGGCCATGAGCCAGCAGTGTGTCCTGGGGCTGAGAGAGACACTGGGATCCTGGGGGCATCAGGAGGAGTGTGGGCAGCAGGTGACAGGAGGGGATCCTCCCCCTCTGCTCTGCCCTGCTCAGGCCCCAGCTGGAGGGTTGTGTCCAGCTCTGGGCTCCCTGGGCTCAAGCAGCCAGGGATCTCCTGGAGAGAGTCCAGAGGAGGCTCTGGAGATGCTGAAGGGGCTGGAGCATCTCCCCTGGGAGGAAAGGCTGAGGGAGCTGGGGCTGTTGAGCCTGGAGAGAAGCAGCCTGAGAGGGGATCTGCTCCCTGGTTCTCCAGAGCTGAAGGGTGGGAGCCAGGGGGCCATGGGCAGCCTCTGCTCAGGGTCTGTGGGGACAGGCCAAGGGGCGCTGGGCTCAAGTTGGAGCCCAGGGAGTTGCGCCCCAATGTGGGGAAGAACTTGTTGCCAGTGAGGGTGAGGGAGCCCTGGGCCAGGCTGCCCAGGGGGGTGTGGAGTCTCCTTCTCTGCAGAGATCCCAGCCCCTGTCCTAGGGACCCTGCTTTGGCAGGGGGTTGCACCCCAGGGGCTCTGGGGGGCCCTTCCAACCCCTCCAGCTCTGTGATTTTCTAGTAACCAGAGTTCACTCACCAGTGACCCTGTGGAAGGGCTGAGGGCTCCAACCCTTTCACCCCCAGATTCCACTCCGTCCTGATTCTTCAGGGCCTTTATCCAAAGCCACAAAGCCACCAGCTGCTGCCACAGTCTGCCCTGGCTCCAGGCCTGACCTTTGCTTGTTAAAGAAAGAAAGGAAAGGCTTTAGCTGAGGGAGTTTCCACAGTGCAGCCGGTGCAGTTCCACACCCAGCAGCGCCAGGGCCCTGCCATTGTGTGCAGGAATGTGGAGCGTGGCCCTGCGCTCTCGGGGTGCTGCTGGCTGGGTGCTGCTGGCTGGGTGCTGCTGACGGAGCCTTTCCTGGAGTTCAAGGAGTAGGAGCCTTTGTGCTGCAGGAACAAGAGGGGCTGTGTTCCACCATCACACGCCGGCCGGTGCCCCTGGGTCAGCCCTTGGGTCAGCCCAACGTGTTGGACAAACGCCTGCTCTGTTTTCTTGTCCAGCTCGGGGGTCCCCAGAACAAGGGGGACATGGAGCTGTGGGAGCCAGTCCCCAGGAGCCCAGGAGATGATGGGAGGGCTGGAGCCCCTCTGCTCCGGAGCCAGGCTGGGAGAGCTGGGCTGGCTCAGCCCAGAGAAGAGAAGGCTGCTTGTGGGGAGAGCTCCCAGCCCCTTCCCATCCCTGGAGGGGCTCCAGGAGAGCTGGAGAGGGGCTGGTGCCCAGGGCAGGGAGGGCCAGGCCCAGGGGAACGGCCTCCAGCTGCAGGAGGGGGATGGAGAGGGGCTGGGGGGCAGAAATCCTTCCTGGGGAGGGGGGAGGCCCTGGCCCAGGGTGCCCAGAGAAGCTGGGGCTGCCCCGGGATCCCTGGCAGGGCTCAAGGCCGGGTTGGATGGGGCTTGGGGCACCCTGGGCTGGGGGGGGGTGTCCCTGCCTGTGGCAGGGCGGCTGAGGGCCCTTCCCCACCCAAACCAGCCTGGGGTCTGTTGATGTTATGATCATTCTGTGTGTGTGTGTGTCTGCCTCTGCAGTTCTGTATCATCAGCTCTGCTTATTTTTTGCCTGACGTGGCTTGGTGACTCCTCTCCAACCCCGTGAGAACTGGTTGTCAAATAACAAATCTCTTCACCCAGGCTCCTTCTTACCTTTTTGCTTGGATGGATTCCTTGTTGGAACTCACAACTCCACTTCCACATCCCTGTTCTCTGCTAATTCCCACCCAGGCACTGCTGTGTTGGCTTGTGGCCTCCTAAAGCAGAGCAAGGCTTCCATGAGGTGTGTGTCTCATAGTGAGTGTCACACAGGCCAGTATCAAGCCAGCAGGGCTGGGGGGGTTCTGCCCCTCTGCTCTACTCTCCTGAGACCCCACCTGGAGTCTAGCTCTGGGAGCCCCAACATAAGGAGGACATGGAGCTGTTGGGATGGGGCCAGAGGAGGCCATGAGGATGATCCAAGGGCTGGAGCAGCTCTGCTCCAGAGCCAGGCTGGGAGAGCTGGGCTGGGGCAGCCTGGAGCAGAGGAGGCTCCAGGAGATCTTGCAGCACCTTCCAGCTCTTGATGGGGCTACAAGGAAGCTGGGGAGGGACTTTTTAGAAGGGCTGGAGTGACAGGACGAGGGGGAATGGGTTTGAATAGGAGGGGAGGAGATTTAGATTGGATATTAGGAAGGAATTCTTCCCTCTGAGGGTGGTGAGGCCCTGGCACAGGGTGCCCAGGGAGGGGGTGGCTGCCCCTTTCCTGGAGGTGTCCAAGGATGGGACCTTGAGCAGCCAGGGCTGGGGAGAGGTGTCCCTGCCCATGGCAGGGGCTGGGACTGGGTGGGTTTTGAGGTCCCTTCTGACCTAAACCCATCTGTGGGTCTATGTAAATGTCTCTTATTTACGTGTTTGTTTCTTCTCCTCCTCCCCCACCTCCCTCCCCAGGCTGTGAAGCTGCTCAAGCATGGCTGACCTGGACCACAACCTCAGCCTCGCCGATGCTCTGACAGAGCCGCCTCCCGAGATTGAGGAGGAGGTGAAAAGGGACTTCATTGCCACTCTGGAAGCTGAGAAGTTTGACGATGTGGTGGGAGAAACAGTGGATAAAACAGACTACGTTCCTCTGCTGGACGATGCCGCTGCCAAGGCCGGGAGCCAGGAACCAAAGAGCAAAGCCCCCGCGGACGGGATTCAGGTGGAACGTGAGTGTCCAAAGCACGAGGCCAGGAAGCCACAGGGCCTGAGTCTTCAGTTTAAAAACAGAGCTTGAGATCAAATCCCATCTCTGGCTTTTCTGCTCTGCTGTCTGTCCACTTCTTCAGCCTCTGAGATACGCTACAGCCCGGCCCACGGGAGAGGCTCTCAGGACCTGGGGGTCATGGTGGGGAGAGACTCAACCTGAGCCAGCAGTGGCTCCTGCAGCTGGGAAGGGAGATGGGATCCTGGGCTCCATCAGCAGAGGGGGGGCAGCAGGGCCAGGGAGGGGATTGTCCCTCTCTGCTGGCCCCAGCTGGAGTCCTGTGCCCAGAGCTGGGGCCCCAACACAAGGAAGATGTGGGGCTGTTGGAGAGGGCTCAGAGGAGCCCCGGAGATGCTGAGAGGGCTGGAGCAGCTCCCCTGCGGAGAGAGGCTGAGGGAGCTGGGCTGGCTCAGCCTGGAGAAGAGAAGGCTGCTTCTGGGGGGGACCTCATTGCAGCCTGCCCGTCCCTGAAGGGACCCGAGGAACAGGAGGGGAATCAGCTCTTGGGAAGGGCAGAGCCTGGCAGGACAAGGGGGCTGGAGTGAAGCTGGAGGAGGGAAGGGGCAGAGGAGACCTTGGGGGGAAGTTCTGTGCAGAGAGAGTGGGGAGGGGCTGGCAGGGGCTGCTTGGTGTTAATAAGAGTTAATAGCTGTAGAGGAAACTAATAAAAGGAGAGATTGAAGCAGCACTTGCTTCCCTGGCTGAGGAAAGGGGAAAGCTGTGAGGTCTGGGGGTCACCCTTTAGTCCAAATGCTCCGTGTCTTCACCTCTGTGCTGTGTCCCCCTCACCCAGGTGGGACTGGTCCCCTGGGACAAGTGGTGCTTTCACTGTTTCCTTCCTTGGCTTTGATCTAAGCTATGGAAAGGAAGGAAATGCCTGTTCCTGGACAGGTAACCTGGTGGCTTCTTTCAGAAGATGGGTTTTTTTTCCCTTTTTTTTGGCTTTAATCCTGATTATTGGTGGATTATTGCTGGAAGTGGGATGTGCAGAGCTCCTCTGGCCCCACTCAGGGTCACAGCACCTCCTGGGTGACAGTGCAGGGAGTCACACAACAAGGGTTTCTGGGTGCAGAGGTCTGTGGGGTGCCCTGTGGTACAGAAGTTTTCCACACTAACAGAGCTCAGAAGAGGTGACAAGCAAGTAGGAGAGATAGAGGTGGGCAAAGAGATTGCTAATGCTCTTGCACATGGTTTAAGGACACTTTAAACACTGTTTTGTTCTAGAAGTTTCCAATTCTGGGATGTTTCAGTGCTGGAATTCCTCAGTTGGTGTTCAAGTCATGCTTGTATTAGCTGGAATGCAGTTTTAGCTTGAAGTGCTGTGGAAGCTGTCTCCTCCCAGACCTGTGTCCTTTGAGCATTGCCAGCATCACTCAGCATTTCAAACAGCTGCAGATTCCTGGAGCAGATAGAACGAGGCCTTTTGGGTTTGCTTAGTAATTAAAACTGGCTGAACTGCCTGCTGAGAGACCAGCCAGTTCCTGGGTGCAGCCCTGGGGCGGAGATTTTGGGGTGCTAGCACAGGTTACCCCCAGGCCAGACTCTTCATCTGCATCTCCTGGCTTCTCAAAGCCCCTTCCCTGGCTGGACAGACGAGCTGTCTGTCTGCTTGAGCAGGGCTTGTGTCCCTCCTGCATGGCAAGAGGGGGATGCAATTCCTTCTCCTGGGCTTGGAGGTTTGGATTTCCCATTTCTGGGATCACTGGAGAACAGTTACTTTATCTACAACTCCAGCAAGGTGAAAGCAAGACCCTACCTGAGGAATCAGGAGAACTTGGTGGCCTTGGGTGTGTAAGACAACCTTTTCTAGCTTTCCCATCTTGTTCCAGAAGGGGAAGAGCTCTGGCTCTGCAGTTTAGAGCAGCATCAGCTTACTCCAGGTGTGGTGTGATCCTGGTGCATCTTCACTTGTCTAATTCACATTGGGGAGGCTGGAGCTGGAGTGCTGGGGGCAGCTGTGGGCCCCTGACTCCAAGAAGGCCATGGAGGGCCTGGAGCGTGTCCAGAGAAGGGCAACCAGGCTGGGGAAGGGGCTGGAGAGCAGCAAAGCTTGCGAGGAGCGGCTGAGGGAGCTGGGGGTGTTGAGGCTGGAGCAGAGGAGGCTGAGGGGAGCCCTTCTCCCCCCTGCCCTGCCCTGCCCTGCCAGGAGGGTGCAGAGAGGTGGGCGCTGGTCTCTTCAGCCAGGGGCCAGGAGCTGGCAGGAGGGGCAATGGGCTCAAGCTGGGCCAGGGCAGGCTCAGCTCAGCTGGGAGGGCCAAGTTCTTCCCTGGCAGAGCTGTGGGGCTGTGGCCCAGGCTGCCCAGGGAGGGGGCTGAGTCCCCAGCCCTGGGGGTGTTGAACAGAGGGGAGATGAGGTGCTCAGGGAGCTGGGGCAGCACAGGACAGGGACGGTTGGACTTGCTGATCTTAAAGGGTCTTTTCCAGCCTGGTGACTCTGTGGTGTGAGTGATGAAGATCTTTTAACACGCTGTGGGCAGCAGCTCTGGGGCTTGGTCCAAGCACCCACGTTGCCACGAGGTGGCTCTGCTGACACTGCGGGACGCTGCTGGGCAGACGCTGTGCAGCAGAGCATCGCTCTCCTCCCCTGCAGCCAGACCCGGCACGGCTCCCGAGCCTGAACCCGCAGTGCTTCCCTGCCCTTCACCCCCTGCCCGTGCAGGAGCCAAAGCCCCTTTCCTGCAGCCGGCAGCAGCTTGGCTTTTGTGAGAGGAAGTTGAAACGCTTCAGATCATTCGAATCAGGAGATGGGGGATGTTCCACGGGCCCCAGAGCTTCAGAGGGGTTTAAAAGTCAGCAAATGATGCTAAGGTGCTTGTGTCTTTCTCTCATAGGATACAGAGAATGCTACAATCCCAGCCTGGTCTGGGTTGGGAGGGAGCCCAAGGGTCCCAGAGCTCCAACCCCCTGCCACAGGCAGGGCCACCAACCTCCAGGCCTGGAGCTCCACAAGGTTGCCCAGGGCCCCAGCCAACCTGGCCTTCAACACCCCCAGGGACGGGGCACCCACCCCCTCTCTGGGCAGCCCCTGCCAGCCCCTCCCCACTCTCTCTGCACAGAACTTCCCCCCAAGGTCTCCTCTCCCCCTTCCCTCCTCCAGCTTCACTCCAGCCCCCTTGTCCTGCCAGGCTCTGCCCTTCCCAAGAGCTGATTCCCCTCCTGTTCCTTGGGTCCCTTCAGGGACGGGCAGGCTGCAATGAGGTCCCCCCCAGAAGCAGCCTTCTCTTCTCCAGGCTGAGCCAGCCCAGCTCCCTCAGCCTCTCTCCGCAGGGGAGCTGCTCCAGCCCTCTCAGCATCTCCGGGGCTCCTCTGAGCCCTCTCCAACAGCCCCACATCTTCCTTGTGTTGGGGCCCCAGCTCTGGGCACAGGACTCACAAGGTCCCACCCCACCGTCCCAAGATCTCTTGTTTAATCCTTCCACACCCCAGTCCTGCTGTGGAGCTGGCTGTGGGCCTGAGGGTCAGAACGTGCTGGTGGTGGTTACCTGGGGTGGCTGCAGCTGATCAGGGTTTTTCCACAGGCTCTGCCCATTTGCTTGAGATTATCGGTTTAGCAAATGCTGCCTCAAATTTGTTTATATAAAACCAATCCTTTGATCCAGCTGCAAATACTGTCTTGTGATTCTGCTGAGGATTATGGGCTTACAACATCTTGACATGGGTTTGGGTTTTATGCAATTTGGAAGATGAGGGGAGGACACCCGACCCTGGGAAGGTTGCTGGGGACTTGGGCTCTAGGTAACTGGAAGAGGTTTGGTTTGCTATGGAGGAGCCAACCCTCAGGGCTGTAAACACAAGGCTGAATATGAGCCAGCAGCGTGCCCAGGGGGCCAGGAAGGCCAAGGGCATCCTGGCTTGTGTCAAAAATAGTCTGGCCAGTAGGTCTGATTGGGCTGGGCATTGGTGAGTCCATATCTTGAGTGCTGGGTCCAGTTCTGGGTTCCTCAACATAGGAAGAACATTGAGGTTCTTGAGTGAGCCCAGAGAAGGGCAACCAGGCTGGGGAAGGGGCTGGAGAGCAGCAAAGCTTGCGAGGAGCGGCTGAGGGAGCTGGGGGTGTTGAGGCTGGAGCAGAGGAGGCTGAGGGGAGCCCTTCTCAGGGCCTCCACAGAGAAGTGACCTTCTTAGGTGGCTAAGAGGACCTGTGGGCTCCTGGGGGGTGTTGAAAGGAGCGTTGCCAGCAGGTGACAGGAGGGGATCCTCCCCCTCTGCTCTGCCCTGCTCAGGCCCCAGCTGGAGGGTTGTGTCCAGCTCTGGGCTCCCTGGGCTCAAGCAGCCAGGGATCTCCTGGAGAGAGTCCAGAGGAGGCTCTGGAGATGCTGAAGGGGCTGGAGCATCTCCCCTGGGAGGAAAGGCTGAGGGAGCTGGGGCTGTTGAGCCTGGAGAGAAGCAGCCTGAGAGGGGATCTGCTCCCTGGTTCTCCAGAGCTGAAGGGTGGGAGCCAGGGGGCCATGGGCAGCCTCTGCTCAGGGTCTGTGGGGACAGGCCAAGGGGCGCTGGGCTCAAGTTGGAGCCCAGGGAGTTGCGCCCCAATGTGGGGCAGAACTTGTTGCCCAAGGTGAGGGTGAGGGAGCCCTGGGCCAGGCTGCCCAGGGGGGTGTGGAGTCTCCTTCTCTGCAGAGATCCCAGCCCCTGTCCTAGGGACCCTGCTTTGGCAGGGGGTTGCACCCCAGGGGCTCTGGGGGCCCTTCCAACCCCTGTGAGTCTGTGAAAGATTTCTTGACACATTTAGCACGAGTGAAGGCTGGAGGAGACTCAGGTGGCCTCTGTTACAGTGACATCATCAGCCACCTTCATTAACCCAGTGTTACAGCATCCATCTGAGCAGCACTTAAGACAGCTTGTAAGTCCTGTGCTTGGGCTGAGCTCCAGGGCTCTGTGGTGGAAGGCTCAGTGAGGGCTGTGGAGCTCTGCCCAGTTCCTTGGAGATCTCTTCCTAAGAGCCAGTTACTCCACCAGATCCCCAGCAGCTGCACTGCTCGCTAAACTCACCCAGTTCCTAGTTAAGCCAGTTCTGCTGTTCTAGCAAATACCAGACCTTGAAAAGCCTGACAGCAGGAGGAGCTGGTGTGTTTAACTCCTGGGAAACAGGGCCAGGGATCCCTGTAGTATTTTCAGCTACTTGTGAGGATGTAGGTGGATGTTTCTCTGTAAGCTGTCTGGCAAGTTCCTGTTGAGTTTTCCTGAGGCACCAGGATGAGCTGCTGGAGGAACTGGGAAGGTTTTGCTGTTTGCTGCCCTGTGGGTTGGACTAAGCCCTGGGGTGCTGTGCCTAAAGCTGGGCTGGAAACCTGCTGGAGCTCAGGGGAGGGCAGCAGCAGCTCCAGGTAACCCATGTGTGGCTCTTGGGGAGTGATTTGAGTTTATTTTTTAATCCCTTGCCCTGAGTCTTCACCATCAGAAGGCCATGGAGGGCCTGGAGCGTGTCCAGAGAAGGGCAACCAGGCTGGGGAAGGGGCTGGAGAGCAGCAAAGCTTGCGAGGAGCGGCTGAGGGAGCTGGGGGTGTTGAGGCTGGAGCAGAGGAGGCTGAGGGGAGCCCTTCTCCCCCCTGCCCTGCCCTGCCAGGAGGGTGCAGAGAGGTGGGCGCTGGTCTCTTCAGCCAGGGGCCAGGAGCTGGCAGGAGGGGCAATGGGCTCAAGCTGGGCCAGGGCAGGCTCAGCTCAGCTGGGAGGGCCAAGTTCTGCCACTCCTCCTGGTTTGGTGTCACCTGCAGATGCTGAGGGTGTGCTGCTCTCCACCAGTCAGGCCGTTAATGAAGGTGTTAGCAGTACTGGCCCCAGTGTCACCAGCTTGGGGGGGACTTTGTGCTCTCCATCCCCACTCTCTGAGCCCAGCAGCTCAGCCAGCTTTCCATCCACCTCCCCACGTGTTGTCACCGTGTCCTTGAGGACATTCTGGGAGGTGGCATTAACCTCACCAGCACCAGCTGCCCTTGCCTCTCAGCCAGCAAGCTCATCCATGTTTATCAGCTTGGCTAAGCTTGAAGGAGATCCAGAGTCATGGTGGTCTTGTGCTGCCCCTCAGCAAGGTTTGCTTTGAAGTCATGGTGTGAATCCATAAAGAACCTTCTAGAGTCCCCATCATGGGACTGGATTTCCTGTGCTTTAACCCTTTGGGTTTCAGGCTGTGGTGCCTCAGTGCTGGGTGGGTACAGCAATTCTGGGGAAACCCCCCACCCTCAGCTCTGTTTGGTGACATGGTGTTGTCCTTATGGTGGTGCTTGGAGGGTTTGGAGTAAGATTAACTTCACCCAGTGCTGACATGGCCTTTGATTTCTTCCAGATACTTCAGCTTCTGGGCCAACAGTTATAGAAAACGGTGACCATGGACTAGAAGATCACCGGGCAGGTACGTGCTTCATGCCTGGGGGGAACATGGCACCTGCTTGATCTGTTACTGGACCAGTAACACCTCGTTGTGACAAAGCACATCTTCTTTTTGAGTTGCAGTTTCCCAGAGAGGGTTGTTTTGGGGTTTTTTTATGAGCTTTCCAAAGAATTTGTAGAGTTTTCTTTGAAATGGCTTGTTCCCCTCACTGAGGACATCGTGTGCTTCACCCATGGTGAGCGTTGGGAAGGCAACACCTGGGGCAGTGATACCTCCAGGGCTTTCCAGTGGCTCCTCATATTCCCAGCTGAACTCTACCCAACTTCTCCTGCTCCCTGTGAGCCCAGCAGGGATGTTTCTTCTCTGAGCACACCCTCCTTTCACGCAGGCTTTTTCATTCATTAGTTCTTGGCAGCTTCTCCTCCTGTAAACACCTCCTGAGAGGTGCTTTAGCAGTGCCTGAGCTGCAACCAGGGTCTTCTGGACCTTGTTTTCAAGTAGCACGAGGATAGCTTTGCCTGCAAGAAACTTCTCCTGACCAAAGTGGCCCAGTACTTGAGGCTTGTGAGGCAACTGGAAAACAACTGACCTTTCCAGTCCACTGAGGTCAGTGTCTTTCAGCAGGTCAGGGGATGGTAAGCACCAAGTCACAGGTCCCTTTCCTCCTGTGGATTTGGTCTCCTACCAAATCCCAACTGGACCAGTTTGGATGGGTTTGGATCTACCAAACCCTGAGCCTGGGGCTTGTTCCCTGTGGTGCTGAGGACCTTGAGAGGCCACACTGGAGCACCTCTCTGTTCTTGGGGGATGAAATGTTCAGAGGGTGATTGTCACACTGGTGTGGGTCTCCCTGTTCATGCTCTCCAGCTCAGCTTTAGCAGGACAGATCATCACTGAGACCCCCTGATGTTCCCAGCCAGTCCAGAGCTGCAGCCCCAAGAAAACAAAACTCCAGAGGAATAACAGTGAGCAAAGGGGGGTGGGAGCAAGGGCTGAATCAAACCCTTCTTTGCCATAATTCTCTTCAGAGTGTGAGCAAATCTCATCTTCTTCTTGAGGATGGGAATAGAGAAGTTGATCCTTGCACTTAATTTGCTGTCATGCACGTGGCTGAAAGGAAGCCATGCATCCTGTGTAATTCCACATAAAGCTGGGATTAAGAACACCTCTGAACCTTCCTACCACCTCCCTCTTTCTGTCCCACCTGCAGCTAAAAGGACACGGTGATAAAACCAGATTTATGATGCTCCAGGTAGGACTAATTAATTACACTGGGATTATTCTTTTTAATCAGCCTGAATCCTGCTGAAAAATCCCTGTTGTTTCCTTCACATGAGCTTTGTGGAGCTTTAACCCTTCACACACCTTTGATCAAAGGTGCTTTGATGTGGCTGAAGCTTTTTAATTTATCTGTGGGGTGGAGTTGGGGGAGGGGTTCTTGCTGAAGGCTGAAGGTGGCATCAAAGGGGTAGGAACAGCGTGTCACAGGCATGAGCTGTGACAGGCATCCAGTTAACGAGGGGTTTCAGCCTGACAGGAGATTTCTACACCACCACTGTGTCAGGGAGTCTTTCCCCCACCCTGTCTCTGTGAAGCACTTGAAATATCCATGTGGATCCACTGGAGAGTCAGGGAGAAATGCTGCTTTATCATTAGCTAATAGAGGGGGTTTTCCACCCTGCTCTGCAGGGATACAGGCAGCTTGTTCCAAGCCAGGTGATGGACCATGGGAGTGCTTGGCTCTGCCCAAATCCTCGTGGCCCTGCCCTGAGCCCCCTTTGAGGGGCTGGTGCTCAAGGAAACCAGCTCTTTGTTACAAAAAGCAGTGTTAGGAGCAGCTCCTGTTGAGGTTTGACTCAGGACTGAGCTCTTGGTGCTGCTCTGGCAGCCTGAGCCGCCTCCTGACCGGCCACCCCGCTCCCAAATGCCATTAACATACCCAGTGGCCCCAATCCAACCCAAACACAACTCAGGACACCCCCTGTGCTGACTCTCCAGTCGGTTTTGTTTGTATTCAAATGGTTGGTGCTGGGATGCTCATCCTGAAACGGGGAAAACACGTCCAGCTGGCTCCACATCAGCTGTGTACTGAGGGTGTAAACCCCCTGCGCCCCCCAAAAGGGAGAGAGGGGCAATTGCTCTGCGGGGTTCAGCCCTCACAGCCCTGAGCACTATCTGGGGGTTGTTTATTTGCTTCAGGGGGGGGTTTGAGGGTTGGTTTTTTGAGACCTTGAGAGCTACAGAGTGGGAGCTCTGGCTGGGTACTCGGCACGCAGACGGCAGCTCCCTGGGAAATCTGCTCTTCCTTACAAGGGGAACTGGAGGAGCGGTTGGGGCGGCGCTGGGAGGGGAGCTGTGAGCATCTGGTGCAGCTCTGGGGAACCAGTGAGGCTTTGGGAAGTTGGGAGCAGCTTCCTGATGGCACCCATGTATTGGGGTGGGACACCCAGCCCTGTGGTTCCTGATGCTGAGGGTGGTGGTGGTGGTGGGGGGGGTGCCCAGTGACACCTAACAGCAACCAAACTGTCACTTGTGAACAGTGCAACCTTTGCAACTCTGTACTGCAGGATATTTGCCTAGAGTTGAAGGGAATTGTGTATTAAAAACCCCAAAAAAGGCAAATTTCTGGAAAGAAAATCCATCATGGATGGTCCCAGGGTCCGGTGTGGCCACATCTCATCCCAGGAGCCTGTGTGGCACCTCGCTGGGAGCTGAGAAGTGCCCTGGGGAAGCGTCACTCCTGGGGGTCCACGCTCTCCCCAGCTGGACTCTCTGCACCCAAGCCTGTTTGTGGTTCTCCCACCTGAGGTGAGGCCGCAGCAACGTTCCCTCAGTGCCGTGGGTGCAAATCATGCCCTTGGGAGGGCCCCTTCTCACTAACCTCTGCCTATGGCAACTAACCCCTGGTGTGGCACCGCGTGGTGCCGGAGGGCGAGCGGTGCTTTATGTCCAGCCCCTTCCAAAGGCCTGATCCCACGTGGCTCTACCCTGGCTTGGGGCAAATCTCCTGCCTGTGCTGAGCACAGTGTTGCTTGCTGTCAGTGTGCTGCCTCCCTGTTCATGTTTACTAATGACTTGCGCTTTCTTGCCCCCTTTCCCCTGTCCCCTTTTCCCCTCTCCTCCTTCTTCTCCTCTCTTCTATTTTCTCCTCCTAGAAGCCTAGACTGTCTCCTAACACTGGGGCTGCCACTGATCCAAGACCAGTGTCCTTTGCTACCCACTTCTAAAACCTGCAGCATTTTCCAGAGCTCTTGCTTTCCATCCCTTGGACTTTACGTGTAGAAGAAACCAAAGGGTAGCGGTGCTGTCGGCCGATCAGCCCTCCTCCTCCTCCTCCTCCTCCTCCTCCTCCTCCTCCTCCTCCTCCCTCTCTGCTCTGCAGTGCTTGTTGAAACCTTCCTTTCTTGGTGTAAGCTCAAAGGGGGACGGGGTTTCGGTGCTCCCACCGGGTTTCAGTCGCAACCTCAGCTCTGACTGGGAGTCCCACCACTTCTCAAGTGAATTTCTATTAAATCGTGGATGCTTCCTAACAGAGGGGTTGGTATTGAAGTTGGGCTTCCACAGTGGATGGGTCCACCATGACTGCAGCTCCTTTCCCTGCTCCCTGTAGTAGCCACAGCCCCGCTGTCCCCCCGCTGCTTTGAAACCTCCTTGGAGGTGGTTCTCCTTCCTCCAAACAAGCTGAACCCGGTCGCTGAGGAAGGAGCAGAGAGTCTCTGCTTAGAGATGGGGGGAATTATGGGGTTCAAGCACCTGCCATCAACTGGGGAGTGTACAGGACACCCTCCCAACCCCCCAATTCCTGCCCCAGGAAGCTGCTGTGCTGCTGAGCTGCCTCCCTCCAGCCTTGGTGGTGAGGAAGAGCTTTGACCACCCTTCTCTAGCTCTGTTTTGGTGACAGCAGCCTCCTCAGGTACAGCTTCACCCTCCCTGCAGAGTAACCTGTCCCTGAGAGACACAAGGCTGAGGGCAGCCAGACCTGCCCTGAATAATAGTGCTGGTTCCCAACATCACCAAAAAGGGCCTGTTTCAACCCAAACCAGAGCGATGAGATGTGGAAGAAGGGGAGAGGCTGCTCAGTGTGTGACGTGAGGCAGGCTCAGCCTGGGGTTTTGAGGAGCAGAGTGTGTTCCATTGGAGGGTGGTTGTGTTGTGTAGCTAAGGTGACTTTGCTTACACCACCAGACAGAAGCAGGGGGTCTCTGACCCCTGAGATAGGGCAGGATTCTCCCTATTGCCAGAAACACCTGGTATCCTGCTAGTATCCTGCTAGTATCCTGCTAGTAGCCACAATTACACTGTGGTACCAGTCTGCTGATGTCTGGCAGGGTGGTGCTGTCCCCAGAGAGGATGCTGCTGCCAGTGCCACCCCCAGGCTCTCTTTAGTCTTGGCTTATGTTTTATACCTGAGACCTCCCATGCTCCCCCCAGGTGACAGTGGCCAGAGCCGCTGTGGTACATCATGTGTAGTGATGTGTGTCAGGGCTCAAGGCTTTTCTTCTCTAATTTGGGGGTGGGTTACTGCTCTGCCCACTGTCCAGAGCCTCACTAGGAGCTGACATCCTCTCTGGGCCAGTTTCTGAGCTGGCATCTCCATGGTGGACAGCTCATTCCTGAGAAGACCCCATTACCTGCAGGCACTGGGCTGCCCAAGCCGGGCTCTTCCCTTGCTTGTCCCTTGTGCTGACCTGGCAGAGCCACCACAGGGCTGCCTGAGACCAGCAGCCTCTGAGCCCAGACCCTGACCCCAGGACAAAGCCCAGTGCTGCCCCTGAGCAGGAATGATCACTGGGATTCAGGATGCACTGGTGAGTGACAGGGACCATGGGGGTGACAGGGACCATGGTGGTGACAGGGACCATGGGGGTGACAGGTTGTCCTCTCTCTTTCTGGTGTTACTGGAAATGCTGCCACGTGGTAGTGGGCAGCCAGCAGCCTCCACCTTTGCCAAGCCACCAAAGCCTCACCAGGTTCAGGGTGCTCTGGGGGCCACCCAGGACCATTCCTGCAGCCAGGTCTGCTGCTTTTTTGGGATGAGGATGGTGGCATGAGGCACAAGGAGAGGTGTGTGGTCCTTCTTGTTGTCACAGGGGGCTTTCTGCTGGGGGATTTTTGGGTGCTGTAGAAGATGGTTGTGCTCTCAGCTTTATTTTTAAAGACCTCTTTCTCACTGGTTTTTTAATCTGGTTGATTTTTGGAGTGAGGCAGCATCCCAGCCAGTTTGGAAGCACTTTCACTTGGTTCCAGGAGTAATTCTGACCTTTTTGCCTTAAATGAGCTTAACTATTTGTGCCCTGGAAACACAGGGCAGCCCATAAATCAGGGAGAAGCTTTCAGATTGAGGAGTGGAAGGTTTTGACATCACCAAAGATCAGAGTCTCTCCCCCTCCACAGAGGCTTTATTCGATGGCAGTCGTGCTTGAAAGCATTGCCCAGAGGTTTCTAGCACTTGCAGCAGAGTTGGGGGGCAATGTGCCCCCCAGCCTCATGGCACAGGGGCTCAGGGCTGGATGCTTGCTTGTCAGCTCACTGGGACCAGCACTGGCTGGAGCAGGGGAAGGCAGGGATGGGGAATGCAGCTGGGGTGCCCTGGGCTGTCACCCACTAACACAGACAACTCCATCCCACTGCCACATCCCCCTCCCTGTATCTTCACCCCTGTTTATTTTAAATACAAAGTTGACCATGAGCTGTAGGTAGAGGAAGAAGAGCTGGTTGTCCCTGTGTGTGTGGTGGTTCCTCCTTGCCAGGACTCTTAGAAAAGCTCCTCAACATCCCATGGTTGCTGCTCCTGGGAGGGCTCAGGGTTTGGTGAGGGGGGTGTAGGGGATGCCAGAGGGTCCATGTGGAGTGAGATGGGCAATGTCCATCTATCTTGCTGAAAATCCAGGGCAGGAAAGGAACATCCAGGAGTGTGTGTGTGTCCCCTTCCTCAGGGTTTACTTTCCAGGGGCCAGGTGTAGCTACTCCATGTCTTGCTCCCCTGTGTAAACGTCGTGGTACTTACACCGCTCTGTGGAGTCACCTCAGAACACACCCCACCTTCCTTGCTTGTCTTGTTACCACACCTGGCTTTCCTTGGGGAGTCCAATGCTTTGTATGATGTGAAGCTCTGTATCACTGTTGAATAAACACCTCAAACTAACCTCTCAAGACTTGTCCTGTGGTGAGAGTCCTCTTGGATCGTGCTGCTGCTTCCTAATTCCTGTCTCCATGGGCTTGAACTGCTCTGGTGTTACTCCTGAAAGAGGTAAATGGTGTTGACTGGAATTCCCTACTCTCCAGACAGCTGTTTGAAAACTTGAGGGCCAAAAAATGAGGGGGAACGGCCTCAAGTTGCACCAGGGGAGGTTTAAATTGGATTTCAGTGAAAATTTCATCACCAGAAGGGCTGTAGGTCGCTGGCACAGGCTGCCTGGGGGAGGTGGTGGGGTCCCCATCCCTGGAGGGGTTTAACAGGTAGGTGGACATGGTGCTTGGGGATGTGGTGGGGTGGTGGGCTTGGCAGTGCCAGCTTAATGGTTGGACTGGATGATCTTAAAGGTCTTTTCCAACCTAAACCATTCTGTGATCTCGCTGTGATTTTGTTGGTGTTGGGGATGGGCAGAAAGAGGAAGGAGGAAGATACCTTCCCATGGAGCTCAGGGGCTAAAATGCTACGTGGGGGCTGGATGAGATGGATGCTTATTTCTATCTTGGACTTCAAGGTGCTTCAGACCTGCCTGGATGAGCTCCCAGCTGGGGGTTTGTGGCAGCAGACCCCTCCTGGGGCGTGAGGTACCCGATTTTGTGAGGGTTCAGAGAGACAGAACACGGCTGTGGGAAGGGTCATCTGCTCTCACTGCTGGTCCTGAGTAGGTGATGTGTCCAGCAAGGGGTTTTAACAGCACCCTGGCTGAGGTTTGAGCCCTGGCTCTTGGGCTGGACCTTACCTGACCCCTCTTGCTCTTTGGTAGCTTGACCCCCCCTGGCCACCACAAACTAAGAATCCCCCCACCCCCTAAAAAAGGTCCTTCCTCCTGTGCCATGCGTGGTGACCATCTCCCCTGGGAGGAAAGGCTGAGGGAGCTGGGGCTGTTGAGCCTGGAGAGAAGCAGCCTGAGAAGGGCCTTCTTTGTCTAGACAGAAGCTGTTGCCATGGCTGCATCTCTCCCAACTGGCATTTCCCTAGCAACCTGTTCGCTTCTGGACTTGGATTCGAAGGTGGAATGTGTCCTGGCTTGACTGGGGCAGGGAAGAGAAGAGCTGGGGATGGAGCAGAGCACGTGTTGGGAGGGCTCTGAGAAGCTTTGGGGTGAGACTTAAGGAGCTCAGTGAGCAGCGTGGTTTGTGCAGAGCTGGGCTTCCCTGAGCCACTGGCTGGTACCCAGCATAGCCCAGGCATGAGCTTGGGCTCCAGCCTGGAATTTGGGAGCTTCTTGGGGTGTTTGTGTCAGAGGCAGCGTGGCCACAGGGCCAGGGCAGGGATTGTGGCCCTGGGCTGGTCCCTGGGGAGGCTGGAGCTGGAGTGCTGGGGGCAGCTGTGGGCCCCTGACTCCAAGAAGGCCATGGAGGGCCTGGAGCGTGTCCAGAGAAGGGCAACCAGGCTGGGGAAGGGGCTGGAGAGCAGCAAAGCTTGCGAGGAGCGGCTGAGGGAGCTGGGGGTGTTGAGGCTGGAGCAGAGGAGGCTGAGGGGAGCCCTTCTCCCCCCTGCCCTGCCCTGCCCTGCCCTGCCAGGAGGGTGCAGAGAGGTGGGCGCTGGTCTCTTCAGCCAGGGGCCAGGAGCTGGCAGGAGGGGCAATGGGCTCAAGCTGGGCCAGGGCAGGCTCAGCTCAGCTGGGAGGGCCAAGTTCTTCCCTGGCAGAGCTGTGGGGCTGTGGCCCAGGCTGCCCAGGGAGGGGGCTGAGTCCCCAGCCCTGGGGGTGTTGAACAGAGGGGAGATGAGGTGCTCAGGGAGCTGGGGCAGCACAGGACAGGGATGGTTGGGCTCAGTGATCTCAAAGGGCTTTTCCAGCCTGGAGACTCTGGGATTCTGGCTCAGCCAAGGGTGCTGTGGGGGATGCATCCCAGGTGTTAAAACAGACACAGGCTGATACCCACCAGAAAAAGCTCTTTTCTCCCTGTCCATCCTTGGAGCTCGTTGGCCTTTACCCAGGCCTTGGGTTGGATTGCTGTTGCCTGGAATAGCTGAGTGCCAGGAGCCCTGGCAGTGGTTGGCTGCTGAGGAAGCGTTGGGAAAACAGAGTGGGGATGTTAACAGGGTTTTTGGGAGACTGAGATGTCTCACTGCAGAGCAGAACCATCACGTGAGCTGGTTGTCACCCAGAGTCAGGCTTTTCTTCCTCGCTTCCCACCCAGTTTTCCTCTGATGAGCTTGTCTTTCTGGAGCAGGATTCCAAGTTTAGAACAGGCTGAATTCCCCCAGCTTTATTCTCTGACACTGTCTGGTTCAGACAGGTTACAGCACAGGCTGTGAGTGGCCCCTTCGTGTTGCTGGAGTTCCAGGTGTGCTCAGGAGACTGGGCAGAGCAAAACAAACTGAAGAGTGGTAGAGACTGGTCTGGGTTGGGAGGGACCCCAAGGATCCCAGAGCTCCAACCCCCTGCCACAGGCAGGGCCACCAACCTCCAGGCCTGGAGCTCCACAGGTGATGATAAAGTGTTTGGACTGAGCTTAATGAACGCTGAGGAGTGTTTTCAAGGAGGGTGGCAGCAGGGACAGGGAGGGGATTGTCCCTCTCTGCTGGCCCCAGCTGGAGTCCTGTGCCCAGAGCTGGGGCCCCAACACAAGGAAGATGTGGGGCTGTTGGAGAGGGCTCAGAGGAGCCCCGGAGATGCTGAGAGGGCTGGAGCAGCTCCCCTGCGGAGAGAGGCTGAGGGAGCTGGGCTGGCTCAGCCTGGAGAAGAGAAGGCTGCTTCTGGGGGGGACCTCATTGCAGCCTGCCCGTCCCTGAAGGGACCCGAGGAACAGGAGGGGAATCAGCTCTTGGGAAGGGCAGAGCCTGGCAGGACAAGGGGGCTGGAGTGAAGCTGGAGGAGGGAAGGGGGAGAGGAGACCTTGGGGGGAAGTTCTGTGCAGAGAGAGTGGGGAGGGGCTGGCAGGGGCTGCCCAGAGAGGGGGTGGGTGCCCCGTCCCTGGGGGTGTTGAAGGCCAGGTTGGCTGGGGCCCTGGGCAACCTTGTGTAGCTCCAGGCCTGGAGGTTGGTGGCCCTGCCTGTGGCAGGGGGTTGGAGCTCTGGGACCCTTGGGGTCTCTCCCAACCTAGCCCAGGCTGGGGTTCTGTGAAGGTGCTGTGCTGCTCTGAGCTCTCCTCTCACATACACAACTTTTCCTCTTGTGACCTCCTCCCCCCACCCAGGTGTTTGTACAAACAACCTCTTGACTCAGGCTTTATCCCTGCTTCCCACAACAAACCCAGGGAGAACGGAGCGCTGGGCTGTGGGAGAGGCCGTGTGACAGGGGCTAAATCTGAACCTGGGGGTAGGAAACTTCCCTAATCCCAGCTCTAGTTGGAGCTCCCTCAGAGGCCTCAGCTCTTTAATCTTCTTCCATTTCAGTCCCATCCCTGAATCTAGGGTAAGGCTGATTATATTGTGCATTTTATCTCTGCTGCCTGCGCTGCATCTGTTCCCAGCCCCGCGGTGTCGGTGCCGCCCGGTGCTGGGGGTGATCTTGGGTTAATCTTCCTGTTATGAAACCTGGCTGGGTGCAGTGGGGCTGGGCAGGAGATCTGTGGTGCTTGGGGAAGGTTGTGTTCCTCACACAGCCTGGCTTTTGTCCAGTACAGTAAGAGTTACCTGAAGTGTTGCTGAGTCTGGCCCCTGGGAAGGAAGAACTGCTGGGATCAGGCCAGGCTGGGGGGAGCTGCTGGAGAGGAGCTCTGTGGAGAAGGACCTGGGGGTGCTGCTGGGGGACAGGGTGGCCATGAGCCAGCAGTGTGTCCTGGGGCTGAGAGAGACACTGGGATCCTGGGGGCATCAGGAGGAGTGTGGGCAGCAGGGGACAGGAGGGGATCCTCCCCCTCTGCTCTGCCCTGCTCAGGCCCCAGCTGGAGGGTTGTGTCCAGCTCTGGGCTCCCTGGGCTCAAGCAGCCAGGGATCTCCTGGAGAGAGTCCAGAGGAGGCTCTGGAGATGCTGAAGGGGCTGGAGCATCTCCCCTGGGAGGAAAGGCTGAGGGAGCTGGGGCTGTTGAGCCTGGAGAGAAGCAGCCTGAGAGGGGATCTGCTCCCTGGTTCTCCAGAGCTGAAGGGTGGGAGCCAGGGGGCCATGGGCAGCCTCTGCTCAGGGTCTGTGGGGACAGGCCAAGGGGCGCTGGGCTCAAGTTGGAGCCCAGGGAGTTGCGCCCCAATGTGGGGAAGAACTTGTTGCCCAAGGTGAGGGTGAGGGAGCCCTGGGCCAGGCTGCCCAGGGGGGTGTGGAGTCTCCTTCTCTGCAGAGATCCCAGCCCCTGTCCTAGGGACCCTGCTTTGGCAGGGGGTTGCACCCCAGGGGCTCTGGGGGGCCATGCCAACCCCTGTGACTCTGAATCCCAGAGCCCCAGAATCCCCTGGACTGGCAGGGACCTTTGAGGCCCCTCAAGTCCCACTCCCAGCTCCACACAGGCCCAGCCCGAGTGTGGCACTGAGCCCATCGCCCAGACGCTTCCTGCCCTCAGCCCAGCTCGGGGCTGGGACCCCTTCCCTGGGGAGCCTGTGCCAGAGCCTGACCCCCCCCTTCTCAGCACAGAACCTCTTCCTGACACCCAGCCTAAACCTCCCCTGGGGCAGCTTCACGCTGTCCCCTCTGCTCTGTCCCTGCTGCCCAAACAGAGGAGATCCTTATATGGCTCTAGTTTGGTGTTGGACCTCTTGGAGCGGGGCCAGAGGAGCCCCGAGGATGATGCTGGGGCTGGAGCAGCTCTGCTCTGGAGCCAGGCTGGGAGAGCTGGGCTGGGGCAGCCTGGAGCAGAGGAGGCTGCGGGGGGACCTTAGAGCCCCTTCCAGCCCCTGAGAGGTGCCTGTAGGAAAGCTGGGAAGAACTGTTCCCCAGGGCACGGAGCGCCAGGACCAGGGGCCATGGGTTCAACTCCAGCAGGGCAGGGGCACAGGAGACCTGGGGAAGAAGCTCTTCCCTCTCAGGGTGGGTGGGTGGGTGGGTGGGGAGACCCTGGCCCAGGTTGCCCAGAGGGGTGGGGGAGGCCCCATCCCTGGAGACATTTGGGGTGAGGGTGGATGTGGCTCTGAGCACCCTGCTCTGGTGAAGATGGCCCTGCTCACTGCAGGGTGGCACTGGGTGGGCTCAGAAGGTCCCTTCCAGCCTCACATATTGGATGATTCTCAGTACTATTTTACAATGTTAAAAAGGAAACCCACCTTCAGATAGATTTGCTGTTCCAGAACATTCACATATCTCACTTGGGACTGACACTTACGTAGGTGCCTACGTGTGGTCACAGATGTCTCCCCCTGGGGTGACAGGAGGAAAAAGCTAAGCCAAGGGGTTACCTCAGAGTCAGGGGCAACCCAGAAGGCTGAGCAGAAGTGACAGGAGTTCTCACAGGTACCTGGTGATAAGATGAGAGGGAAGGGCTGTGAGTGGGGCCAGGGGAGGGTCAGGTTGGGAAGGAGGAGACATTTCTTCTCCCAAAGAGCGGTTGGGCGTTGGAAGGGGCTGCCCAGGGAGGTGGTGGGGTCACTGTCCCTCAGGGTGCTCAAGGAAAGGTTGGGTGAGGGACCTGGGGAGGTGGGTGAGTGAGTGATGGAGGTGGTAGGGGGATGGTTGGACTGGAGGATCCAGGAGGTCTCTTCCAACCTGAAGGATTCTGTGTCCCCGTTGGCTGGAAGAGGGACAACCACAGAGTTTCCAGCTCAGTGAACAGCTCAGTTTTGTAGCACTGAGAGACCTTGATTGCATCTCCCACTATAAACCATTCTCTCTTCTTGCATTACCTGAACCCTCCCAGCCTTCCAGGATTTCCATCAGAGCAAGAACATAACCATATCTCCCGTGCTTCCATCCCTGGTCCTCAGATATCCCGAGCAGGCTGCCTCGCGTTCCCTTTGCTCCGGCATCTTCATCCCCACCTCTGATGGCTGCTTCTCTGGGCTCTTCTCCTGGTTCCCTTCCTCCACCCAGTACAATCCACTGATGTGGGAATCTCTGACTGCTTCCCAGTGGCTCCTCATTCTCCCTCTGACCCTTGAAGCATCAGCACACCACCCTCTTCTCAGAGCCCTGGTCGTATCGGTCGCGACGAGTGTTGGACAAGCAACACTGTGCAACTCCCCAGGGTTATAGAACTCCCAAGCGAGCTGGGAGGGAGGATGCTCAGGGTCCTGTTGTCCTCTCCTGGCCCAGGACACGTCTCTCCTCCCTTGGGGTGAAGCTGTAGTGGCACTTGCCCTGCCTTGGTGGTTTGGTTAGATTTTAAGTGTGTGCTCTTCCTCTCCGCGTTTCGGCTGGTGAATCCACCCCGACACCTCCTGCCCTTCATCCCACGCTGGAGAAGCTCACCAGGATGGGGCAAGGTTGGTACCTCCTCACCCCAAGCTGGGGAGGGCTGTTCTCAGAAACCCAGAGGTTCATTTCAGCACCAGCAGAATGGAAACCAACCTCCTCCTCCTGGAGACAGCGGGGGTAGAAACCTCATCTGGTGTTTGATGCCTCTTAAATGATGTGTGATTAACGGCTCATGGGAGCCACCATAGAGCTTTAGGGCTGGAGATCCTTCTGGAGATGATGCTGTAGGCAGCTAGGAAATGAGAGGTGACTTAGCAAGGCAGAGAGGTGATGTGAGCCCCTGGGACATGAACAAAGCAGGGATCATCCTGAGAAGGAAGATGCCCCGGGGGGATGCTTGCCTTAGCTCTGCCTGGCTTATGTTACTGAGCCGCCTCCCTTTCAGCTGGGTTTGACTCATCTGTTCTACAGAAGGAATTGTCTGTGGTCTCTGTAGTGACAAGGTAGTTTTCACAGAATCACAGGGGTTGGAAGGGCCCCCAGAGCCCCTGGGGTGCAACCCCCTGCCAAAGCAGGGTCCCTAGGACAGGGGCTGGGATCTCTGCAGAGAAGGAGACTCCACACCCCCCTGGGCAGCCTGTCTTTATTGTTTAGCCTGGGATGCTGATTGGAGCCACTTGGTGTTTTGCTGAAGAAACGTGGTGGTGGTTTTGTGGGTTGTCAGTGTATCTGTCTGTCCATCCATCCATCCATCCATCCGTCCATCCGTCCATCCATCTGTCCATCCTTCCATGCATCCATCACCTGTCAGGCCCCTGAGGTTGCTTGTCTCTTCACCAGACAGTCTGGGCTTGGTGTTTGATGAGTGAGCTCACCCTGTGCTTCTCTTTGATCCCCCTGTTTATGGCATTGAACCTCTTGGTTCGTTGGTTCCGTCCTTTGTGTGACCTTGAATATCACAACATCAGACTTGCTCTCACCTCCACCTCTCTGATACCCAGCACCATGGAATTTCTCCTGCACAGCATCATAGACTCACCAAACCCCAGGCTGATGTGGGTGGCCAGGGCCCTCAGCCCCCCCCCCAGCACCCCACTTCCATAGGAAGGGACACCCCCCAGCCCAGGGTGCCCCAAGCCCCATCTAACCTGGCATTGAGCCCTGCCAGGGATCCCGGGGCAGCCCCAGCTCCTCTGGGCACCCTGGGCCAGCAGCATCCTAACTCTGACTTCATCTTTTCCTTTTGTTTTATCAGAACCCTTTCCAACTTCTAAGATTAAACCAGAAAATCTTGAGCCTGGGTTATTGTGGATTCTCAATCTTCAGGCTCTGAGTTCTGGTTGGGTTCCTTCAGTAAGGTCACTTCCCTGGTGACCTGGCCTTGCACTTGTCACCCAGCCAAGGCTGTATTTACCTTTGTCCCTCCCTCCTGGCTCTGGTTTCCCAAACGTTTCCTCTGGCTGCAGATCAAACCACTTTGGCTTGAGCTGACTCAGGTCTTCCAAGTCGAGAAAGTCTGGGGCAGAGCGGCTGGAGAGCTGCTGGGGAGAAGGACCTGGGGGTGTTGGGGGCCTGGGACTGCCCAGGAGCCAGCAGTGTGCCCGGGGGGCCAGGAAGGCCAAGGGCATCCTGGCTTGTGTCAGAGGCAGCGTGGCCACAGGGCCAGGGCAGGGATTGTGGCCCTGGGCTGGTCCCTGGGGAGGCTGGAGCTGGAGTGCTGGGGGCAGCTGTGGGCCCCTGACTCCAAGAAGGCCATGGAGGGCCTGGAGCGTGTCCAGAGAAGGGCAACCAGGCTGGGGAAGGGGCTGGAGAGCAGCAAAGCTTGCGAGGAGCGGCTGAGGGAGCTGGGGGTGTTGAGGCTGGAGCAGAGGAGGCTGAGGGGAGCCCTTCTCCCCCCTGCCCTGCCCTGCCCTGCCAGGAGGGTGCAGAGAGGTGGATCTCCAAGCGTGCTGGTTGTGGGGACACAGCAGAACCCCCTTTGCACCTTCACCACCCTCAGCAGAGCGAGGGCCCGGCCTCTGCAGCCGCCGCCGCCCGGCTGCCTCCCAAGGTCAGACTTCTTCTGTCTGGTATTTTTCCTGCACCAAAAGCAAAGCAGAAGCCTGGGCTGGGCCCTGGCTGTGGACGTGCCCTGCGGGGCTGGCACTGCGGCTCTCAGCGCTGCTGGAGCTGCACAGGCCATGGCAGTCGCCTGCCCAGCCTGGAAACGTCGGCTCCACTCACCATCAAAGCGGCAGCAGCGGGAGCGGTTCTGCAGGAGCTCAGGGCCTGAGACCCGGCTCTGTCAGCTCCATCTAGGTGAGACGATTCAAGAGCTCTGAGGAGGAAGACAGGATTGCTTTCCTTGGGTCCAGGCCGTGGAGATTGGAGCTCCTGTGCACCCACCTTTGCTTCTAGGGGAACCCTGTCCCTCAGCCTTCCCTCTGGGGTGGCTTGTCCACTCAAGTCAAGGCACTTTGTTGGTTTTATGGATGGAAAACATCATTTACAGGATTTCCTTAGCACCACAAACTGCTGGGAAGTGCTGCTCAGTGAGGAATTAAACCCAAATTCCTAGAAAACCAGCTGGCTTTTTACTGTGACTGTAAATTAGAACGATCCCAAAAGAGCAGGGACAGCGTGTGCTTTATTCCAACCCTCTCCAAGCAGAAGCTTCCTGAAGAGGGGTGGCAGCAGGGCCAGGGAGGGGATTGTCCCTCTCTGCTGGCCCCAGCTGGAGTCCTGTGCCCAGAGCTGGGGCCCCAACACAAGGAAGATGTGGGGCTGTTGGAGAGGGCTCAGAGGAGCCCCGGAGATGCTGAGAGGGCTGGAGCAGCTCCCCTGCGGAGAGAGGCTGAGGGAGCTGGGCTGGCTCAGCCTGGAGAAGAGAAGGCTGCTTCTGGGGGGGACCTCATTGCAGCCTGCCCGTCCCTGAAGGGACCCGAGGAACAGGAGGGGAATCAGCTCTTGGGAAGGGCAGAGCCTGGCAGGACAAGGGGGCTGGAGTGAAGCTGGAGGAGGGAAGGGGGAGAGGAGACCTTGGGGGGAAGTTCTGTGCAGAGAGAGTGGGGAGGGGCTGGCAGGGGCTGCCCAGAGAGGGGGTGGGTGCCCCGTCCCTGGGGGTGTTGAAGGCCAGGTTGGCTGGGGCCCTGGGCAACCTTGTGGAGCTCCAGGCCTGGAGGTTGGTGGCCCTGCCTGTGGCAGGGGGTTGGAGCTCTGGGACCCTTGGGCTCCCTCCCAACCCAGCCCAGGCTGGGGTTCTATGAAGACACAGGACTAGAATTACATTTTCTCCTAGCATTATGGAAATGGCTTCATGCTTTGCTGTCCCTCATGTCATTAGTTTGACAGTAGCTGGAATTAATGGCCATAAGACTCAGTGCACAGAGGGTGGCAGATAGATTTCTCCTGACTGCCTCCCATTCCTCGTGTGAGCTCGCTGCTTTTGCCCTGGGATTTTAAATGTGGAAAGTAGGTCATGGCTGGGAAAGGGGCTGTAATCCCAGCCTTAAACAAACACCACTGGAAGGCTGAAGGGAAATGTTCTATTTTAAGCACTTAATTTCCATTATCACTCTCTCAGTCTGCAGAATGAGCAGATGGGGACTTCTGTGGACATGCACCCACAGATGGGATTCGGGGTGTGAGAGGAAAGAGAGATATATATAGATCTATAGATCCATAGATCCATATGTAGGGATGTAGGGATGCATTTCTGTACTTCAGGAGTGACAATAGATATTGTCACTTCTGAATGGTCCCCCTGCATCTCCTGTGAAGCAGGAGGGGAAGGAGCCAAAGTGCCCAGATATGTAGGTCAGAAGAAATGAAGCGTTTTCAACTGAAGCAGCAATCAGCTGCTGACAGGTCTGGGACGGAGTCACTGCCACGCCAAGCTCTGGTACAGGAGTGGTCATCCAGGGTTCTCCAGCTCTGTGCTGATTTATGATAGCTCATCTTCCTCACACGCAGCTCGGGGTGGCTGGTTTTGGGGGTGAGGGTTGGCTTATAGAATCCCAGCCTGGGCTGGGTTGGGTGGGAGCCCAAGGGTCCCAGAGCTCCAACCCCCTGCCACAGGCAGGGCCACCAACCTCCAGGCCTGGAGCTACACAAGGTTGCCCAGGGCCCCAGCCAACCTGGCCTTCAACACCCCCAGGGACGGGGCACCCACCCCCTCTCTGGGCAGCCCCTGCCAGCCCCTCCCCACTCTCTCTGCACAGAACTTCCCCCCAAGGTCTCCTCTCCCCCTTCCCTCCTCCAGCTTCACTCCAGCCCCCTTGTCCTGCCAGGCTCTGCCCTTCCCAAGAGCTGATTCCCCTCCTGTTCCTCGGGTCCCTTCAGGGATGGGCAAGCTGGGTGATGCAGAAGGATCCAAAAGGAAACGTTAGGGTTTTGTTTAGCTCAGAGGAAGGTTGATAAGGGAGCTGGAGCTGGCCCCATGGCCTGTGTGTGTGCTTGGGGTGCTGGATAACAGCAGTGGGTGAGGTGGGCAGCAAGGGAAGGGGGGAGAATTGGCTGGTTTTAGGCAGGTGAACACAGAGGATCCGAATTCATCTTGGCAGTCAGGGCTCAGCTGAGTTAAATCCCTTGGGAATTAATGCTGAAGGCCAATGATTGGTGTGTGTAGGCCAGACCTTCACAGGATCCCAGAGTCTCCAGGTTGGAAAAGCCCTTTGAGATCATCAAGTCCAACCATCCCTGTCCTGTGCTGGCCCAGATCCCTGAGCACCTCATCTCCCCTCTGTTCAACACCCCCAGGGCTGGGGACTTGGAGTCAGGGGCCCACAGCTGCACTCAGCACTCCAGCTGCAGTTTTCCTGCCTGGAAGGAAGGATCCATGGTGCTTGGAGATGGTGCTCATTCCATAGTAAGTGCTTTGATTGCTTGTTGAAGGAAGAACCCAGCAGAGAAGCACTTGGAGGCTGTCAGGAGGAAGCCTGGGACTCATCAGCGCAAGGCTGCGGCCGTGTCCTCGCAGGAGCGTGCTGTGGGGAGGTGCAGGTGGTTATTCTGCTCCAGTTCCTCTGGCTGATGACTTGGCTGGGGAGCTCTGGCAGGCAAATGGAAGGCGGCAGCCTGGGGCCCTGGGGACTGGGTGATGCTGAACCGGCCCACGTGACGCCTCTGGGATGGAAAACTCTTCTCAGGAAGAGCAGAGCGAGTGGTTTGTCTGTCTGGCAGGGGATGCATTAAGCCTGGCCTGGCTTGTGATCTTCAGGATGAAGCAGCACTTTGTGCCTGGCTGGAGAGAAGAAGTTGCAGGGTTATTTTTGGGGTGGTTGGGGTGAACGTGGTCCCGGTGCAGGAGGTGGCAGAGGAGGTTGATGTTCCTCACCAGGATGTACCAGGTCCTTGTTGGATGGTCTGTAGGAGGTGGTTTCTGCAGGGATGTGCCTGGGGGGTTTGTACCTCAGGCTTTCATGTTTTTATATATCCATTCTCTGGCTCTTGGTGTCCCTGGGGGCAGAGGGCACTTGCAGGGGGGCAGAAGGTTCACACTACCTGCTCTTTGGTGCTTATGGTGTCCCAACACCTCACCAGCTTGGCCTCAATCCAAGCTTTAGCTCGGAGTTCCCTGCAACCCAACCCAGGGACCAGCCCATCATCTTGTCTGGACTGAGCCATCTTCCTGGACCCGTGCTGCTGAGCAGTCCTCTGGTCCTCAGCTCCATGGAGACACCATCAGCCTGGGGGTACCTTGCAGCACCCGTCCCAGGCTCAGAGCTCCTGTGTTTGTGTGCAGCATCTGCAGGTCCTGCTCCTTTCCCAAACTTCCAGGTGATGTGCCTGAGGTCCAGCGTGGCTCCATGGCAATGCTTTCTCCTCCTTCCCCACCCACATCTCCAGGGGTTGAGAGACCCATGTCCTTATTCAAGGTGTTACTTCAGTCATCCTGGAGGAAGAGGACCCCCAAACCTGCCTTCCTTGAAGACCAAAGTCCTTACATGCCTTTGATATGTCCATGCTTGAGCTTGCTGCTGCTCCTGCTCCTCTCAGAGGCTCCTGCTCCTCTCAGAGGCTCCTGCTCCTCTCAGAGGCTCCTGCTCTGAAGCACTGTGCATTTGCTGACCCCACATTGATCCAGAGCACAGTCAGTCTTCTCCACGTGCCACCACCATGTCCCAGATGCTGCTCCAGCCTGTCCCCAGCCCCGGTGGAGGACGTGACATTGGGGTGCCTGAACTGGAACATTCCCTGAGTCAGTGTGAAGCTGCTGGAGTTGTGGAATGGCCCTTTCAGAACCAGAACAAGGGGTGACAGTGCTCTGGGTCGAACCTCATCTGATTCCTCCCTGCCCAGCTCTGCAGCCTGTCCAGGCCTCACTGGATGGCAGTGCAATGTTCCTCCCAGCTTTGGATCTGGGGTACTTGCTGGGGGGACACACACACTGTCCCCTCATCAAGGTCACTGATGAAGATATTAAACAACTGGAATATTTCCATTGATTTCTTTCTCCTTGCAGATTCTCATGTGGGTTTTTTTTTTCTTTTAAAGGCAAAACATGACCCTTGTGTTGAACTTCCAAGCTCCTTTGCATGACTTTGCATCTTCTGAGTCAGGAGATGCTGGTTCTGACAGCCTGAGCTTCCCAGGGTTGTGTAACAGGGCAGCACGTCAGGGGGAAGGCAGTGAAATGCTTTTTGAGTTGTCAGCGCTGTCTGAACTGCCCTGAGGTTTCTCCAGGACCTGCAGTGGATTCCTGATCATCATCTTCTTCCCATCCAGCTCACTGGTTGATTTTAATTTCCTTCTCCTTGTGGATATTAGCATGTTCAGGGTGATCTCAGGCACGTTGGCTTTCAGCACCAGGTCCTGGGGGTTCAGCTTTCACCTTCAGCAAGGACAGCAATCCTGTTCTCCAGAGTCTGGAGGGGCTGGGAGGGATCTCAGAATCATAGGGGTTGGAAGGGACCTTGAGAGGTCCTCAGGTCTAACCCCCCAAATGATGTCTTCAACCCAACACCCTGCTCAGGCAGGGGAAGCACAAGAGGCTGCTCAGGCTCTGCCCAGCTGGGTCAGGAGTTATCTCCAAGGATGGAGACTCTGCAGCCTCTCTGGACAAGCTGCCTGGTGTTTGATGTCCCTCTGAGTGTTACTGCAAAGAAAGAGGTGAATTCATTTGCCTTTCCCCTATTTCAGTTGGCCAAGAGACAGAAAGTAACCGGTGGGGCTCTGGTGGGGATAAATCCTGCTCCCATCAAGACTCTGGGCTCTGTATATTTAGTAAATGCAGGAAAAGTTGAGCTTTGAACCTGGAGCTCTCATCCTCTTGGATAAAAGCATGCAAACCTTTGGGAGGCTGGCTCCTCAGCTCCTCCACGGCCTTCCCAAGGGTTGTCCCACACCTCTGTTGACCACTGGTGATGCTCCTCCCTACAGGGATTCTCTTTATGGTGATTTTCAGACCCTTGGCTCTGAAGTAGGTGCTGATCTGTTCTACCAAGCCATGGCACTGGTAGTAAAATAGGTAGGAGATACTCCTGCAATGCTCATCCCATCTACTGCAAGGCTGGTGGCACAAAGGGAGCGCTGAGCATGGGGTCATCAGATCTTTAAGGCTGGAAAAGGCCTCTGAGATCATTAAGTTCCAACACCACCATGACAACTACCCCGTGCCCTGGTTTGGGCATCCCTGAAGAGGAGCTGTGCAGCTTTAGGGTGAGGATTTGGTGTCCCTCACCCTGAGTGAGGGGTGCTGTCAGTGAGACCCATCAGCGTTGGGGCTGGTCACCAAGGAGTGGGCGACAGGACACGGGGTGATGGCTTGGAGTGGAGAGAAGGCAGGGTTGGGTTAGATGTTGGGAAGGAATTCTTTACTTTGAGAGGGGGGGGAGGCCCTGGCCCAGGATGCCCAGAGAAGCTGGGGCTGCCCTGGGATCCCTGGCAGGGTTGGATGGGGCTTGTGGCGCCCTGGGCTTGGGGATGTCCCTGCCCATGGGCACTGGGAGGGGCTGGTCCCTGGGGAGGCTGGAGCTGGAGTGCTGGGGGCAGCTGTGGGCCCCTGACTCCAAGAAGGCCATGGAGGGCCTGGAGCGTGTCCAGAGAAGGGCAACCAGGCTGGGGAAGGGGCTGGAGAGCAGCAAAGCTTGCGAGGAGCGGCTGAGGGAGCTGGGGGTGTTGAGGCTGGAGCAGAGGAGGCTGAGGGGAGCCCTTCTCCCCCCTGCCCTGCCCTGCCCTGCCCTGCCCTGCCAGGAGGGTGCAGAGAGGTGGGCGCTGGTCTCTTCAGCCAGGGGCCAGGAGCTGGCAGGAGGGGCAATGGGCTCAAGCTGGGCCAGGGCAGGCTCAGCTCAGCTGGGAGGGCCAAGTTCTTCCCTGGCAGAGCTGTGGGGCTGTGGCCCAGGCTGCCCAGGGAGGGGGCTGAGTCCCCAGCCCTGGGGGTGTTGAACAGAGGGGAGATGAGGTGCTCAGGGAGCTGGGGCAGCACAGGACAGGGATGGTTGGACTCCATGGGCTTCAAGGGCTTTTCCAGCCTGGTGGCTCTGGGATTCTGTGAGTTTGGGTATCTCAGGTTCAGTTGGGCTGTGCTCTTCACTCCCCCAGCCTTAGGATGGCTCCAGTCCCCAGATCAGTTGAAGTCATCATTCTGAAGGTTCCTGTTGGATTTTCTTAACCTCTCCCAGGTCTCCTCTCCTTGCTGCCAAGGACCTTGACAATCTCCTGCCTTGGGGTTTTCCCTTTAACTGGAGTTGTACAGCCCCATGAATGAATGACAGGCTCCTGTCCAGAAGGATTTAGAGCAGAACATCATTAAATCCCTTGCTCATCTGCACCACCAAGATCATAAATGATAATTCCTCCTGACACATGTAGCAACACTTCATCTTCAAAGTCCTTTGCAAATCCCAACCATCCTTGTCTGTCTTGATGAAGAGTTTCCTGCTTAAATTGTCAGCTGTAGAGCTGCCCTCAGACTTGGGGTGTTTCTCTGCTGGACAGGAGGGGGGTGTTGCCATCTCAGGTCACCTTCCCTTCCTGCACCCGCTTGGGCATCATGTGGAGGAAGCAGAGCTGTCCTCAGTGTTGGCCAGGAACCTTCTGTATCCTCTCTGCTGAAGTCAACCATGGCAAATGGGGTCGTTGAGCACAATAAGAGCTAAACTGGCAGAGAAGCAGCTTCCACTTGCCAAGCAGCTCTGCTTCAGGCTGCCCTGGCATCCACAGGGTTGGAGCGCGGGAGGTGGGAATAGCGCTGCTGATGGTCAGATGCTGGATGGACTCAACACTGATTCTTCAGGGTGTCTTTTGGTGGTGTTTGCACCAAAGGGATGTACTAGAAGATCTTGTGTTTCCTGGGATTAGGCTTGGAATTCCCCTTCTCTGGCCCCTGCAGTGCATGGGTAGGTATTTAGTCTGGACCCTGTCCTCAGCACTGGGGAGGCTGGAGCTGGAGTGCTGGGGGCAGCTGTGGGCCCCTGACTCCAAGAAGGCCATGGAGGGCCTGGAGCGTGTCCAGAGAAGGGCAACCAGGCTGGGGAAGGGGCTGGAGAGCAGCAAAGCTTGCGAGGAGCGGCTGAGGGAGCTGGGGGTGTTGAGGCTGGAGCAGAGGAGGCTGAGGGGAGCCCTTCCTGCTCTCTCCAGCTCCCTGGCAGAAGGTTGTGGTGAGCTGGGCTCAGCCTCTTCTCCCAGATACCCAGCGACAGGAGGAGAGGGAAGGGCTGTGAGTGGGGCCAGGGGAGGGTCAGGTTGGGAAGGAGGAGACATTTCTTCTCCCAAAGAGCGGTTGGGCGTTGGAAGGGGCTGCCCAGGGAGGTGGTGGGGTCACCGTCCCTCAGGGTGCTCAAGGAAAGGTTGGGTGAGGGACCTGGGGAGGTGGGTGAGTGAGTGATGGAGGTGGTAGGGGGATGGTTGGACTGGAGGATCCAGGAGGTCTCTTCCAACCTGAGGGATTCTGTGTGAAATGGTCGGGCTCTTTGTGGCAAAGTCAGAGTGTCCCCTGGTTTGGGGTGGGGTGGCCTCTGGATCCCAGGGGAGAGGAGCAGTCCTCCTGCTCATGAATAGAAGAATATATTTCATGAATTAGAGAGCAAAACCCTCTGCTGGGTCCTGTGTGGTGCTGACATGTTGGTCACCGTGGTTGGGTTTGGTGCCTGGAGGTTGGTGGTTGGGCAGGAGGTGAGGGGGGTTGGTGCCCCCCTCCCTGTGGTGCCCTGATGGGCAGGTTGTGACGAGTGTTTCTGGGTTGATGGACTCAAAAGCTTTGTTGGCCTCACAAGGTCAGAGTCTTGGGGTTGTTCAAGCTCTTAGGACTCCAGAGCATGTGGAGTTCACTCTGGATCTTCTGTGTGGATCAAGCTGCTCAAGTTCCCTTGTGTTTATAGTTCTGCTATAGAAGGCATGTGGATATTGGGCATGTGGGAAGCAGGTGATGTTCCTGCTGCCCCCTGAACGTCCCATCACACAAGAATCCATGTGAAATACCCCAGCTGCATGTTTCACTCCTGACTGTGTGTTTCTCTTCTCCACTCCCAGTGTTCCCAGGAGAAATCATGGATGAAAAGATGTCCTACAAAGACTTTCTCGACCGCAACAACTCCTGGACGATGGATGAGAGAGACCTGTGCTTTGACTCACAGCCTGTCTTCAAACCCCTGGAGATGGCAGGTATGGCCATTACTGTCCTACCCACCACCCTGGGTCTTTTTACAGCTGTGCTTTAGTCTCCTCCCATGTGCTCACCCCTCTGTCCCTTCTCCATGGGTCAGAGGGGTGAATTCAAAGTTGGCTGAAGGACAGAGCCCAGAGGGTCATGATGGGTGTCAGGGTCTGGCTGGATCCAGCCCAGCTCATGTATCCACCACCCACTGGGATAAGGGGTCTGGGGCCCCAACACAAGGAAGATGTGGGGCTGTTGGAGAGGGCTCAGAGGAGCCCCGGAGATGCTGAGAGGGCTGGAGCAGCTCCCCTGGGGAGAGAGGCTGAGGGAGCTGGGCTGGCTCAGCCTGGAGAAGAGAAGGCTGCTTCTGGGGGGGACCTCATTGCAGCCTGCCCGTCCCTGAAGGGACCCGAGGAACAGGAGGGGAATCAGCTCTTGGGAAGGGCAGAGCCTGGCAGGACAAGGGGGCTGGAGTGAAGCTGGAGGAGGGAAGGGGGAGAGGAGACCTTGGGGGGAAGTTCTGTGCAGAGAGAGTGGGGAGGGGCTGGTAGGGGCTGCCCAGAGAGGGGGTGGGTGCCCCGTCCCTGGGGGTGTTGAAGGCCAGGTTGGCTGGGGCCCTGGGCAACCTTGTGGAGCTCCAGGCCTGGAGGTTGGTGGCCCTGCCTGTGGCAGGGGGTTGGAGCAAAGCTCATCAGATCAACCCACTTCCAGCTGTGGGCTGAAGGTCCTGAGAGCCTGAGCAGTGCTGAGCTGGGGCTGCCAGGGACATGGGGCAACGTGGCACTTTCCTCTCTGGCTTGTAGCTTGGCTGGTGCACGGGCTCACACTGCTGTGCTGTTGGTCAGCTGGGATTAGGTGACACTGAGCTTGGCCGTTGTTCCCCACTCAGGTTTGCTGTGTGTGTCCATCAGGTCAGAAGCTGATGCTTCCTCCTTCAGAGGGATGGGGACACAGGTTCTCCATGCCATAGCCGTAATCCCACCCATAGTTTCCCTCAAAAGCAGCTGGGCAACTGGGTTTTACTGAAATCCCAGTGCTGAAGGTGTTTGTCCCTGGGGGACAATGTTGACAGCAGCTTTCCCTCAGAAGTGGTGTCAGGTCCATCTGCAGCTTCCTTTTGGTTTAGATTTTAAAGTAATCTTGCTCTGCACTGTGTCTTGTCCCTGTGTGGTCACACCAACCTTGTACTTGTCCCCCACCAGACCCCTTCAGTGTGCACAGAGGGGAGAATCTGCCTGATTTATCCTTCCCTGCTGACATGAAGAATGTGCCGCTCTTCACAGACCATGTCGATGCTTCCAGAGACATCCATGGTGGGTTCCTCCTCAGCATTCATTCATGGACCAAAGCTGGAGGAGGGAAGGGGGAGAGGAGACCTTGGGGGGAAGTTCTGTGCAGAGAGAGTGGGGAGGGGCTGGCAGGGGCTGCCCAGAGAGGGGGTGGGTGCCCCGTCCCTGGGGGTGTTGAAGGCCAGGTTGGCTGGGGCCCTGGGCAACCTTGTGGAGCTCCAGGCCTGGAGGTTGGTGGCCCTGCCTGTGGCAGGGGGTTGGAGCTCTGGGACCCTTGGGCTCCCTTCCAACCCAGACCAGGCTGGGATTGTATGATTCATCCCAGCAGGGCAGGTTTTGGTGTTTTCTTTGTTGACCTTCACGTACCAAAAGCTGTGACCTGCTGAGAGCAGCTGAAGCTCTTGTCACCTATTTTTTTCAATTATTTAATTTAATTTTGATTATTTAATTCATTATTTAATTAATTACCTTTTGGGGTGTGTGCCTAAAGCTGTTCCAACAGCTACTTCCAGTAAAGCTCTTTTGAAGTCTGTTCAGGCAGGAGGAGACAGGACACCTCCACGGGTTGAGGTGAAGCCGGAGTTACCAGTGACTCTGGTTGTCATGGGTAGAAACCAAACACACGTTGACTTCTTCCACACACCCAGTGGTTGTCGGTGCTTGGGCTGTTGGAGTTTGGGTGGGTGTTAACAAGGGTTCCTGGGAGCAGAAGGTGAAATCATTTGCCTGTGCTTGGTGCCTTGCACCTTGTTGCAGAGTTAGGATGCAGACGTAACTCACGTGCAGGGTGTAAGGGTGGTGAGCTTCCTTACAACCTCCATGTAACCCACCCATGAGTGGAACAGAAGAGTTTCTTCTCCAAGTGTTGTATTGACTTTTAATTTTGGAGGAGACTCGTTAGGGCTCATGGGGTGATTAACAACCAGCCTCTTACTTCATTAGCTCCACATGGACCTATGATGGTACCTGAACAACCTTTCCTGGGGCCACTGTACTCCCCTGCAGAGGCTCTGGACCCATCAGCCTTCCTTGGTCTGGATTCAACCACAGGATTTCTGCAAGGCAAAGCAGGTAGGAGACGTGCTGGGACCACGTGGTGGGGTGGGAAGGGAGCGTGGCTGGAAGCTCTTGGGTTGTTGGTCCCGAAGAGTCTGGTGGGAGGAGTTGTTAGATAAAGTGAGTTGAGGTTTGGAAATACCCTGTTGGCAGCCACAGGTCAGTGGGAATGTGCTGAAGAGGTTGGGAGGTGGCAGAGGGGTGGGGGTTGGTGGGCTGAGGGTGCCAGGGTGGTGAAGGTTGGTGGAGTGGCTGAGGGTGCCAGGGTGGTGGATGTTGGCAGAGCAAGCTGAGGTTGGTACAGTGGTTGAGGTTGGTGGAGTGGCTGAGCTTGGCAGGGTGCTGGAGCTTGGCAGGGTGCTGGAGGTTGGTAGAGCAGCTGAGGTTGATAGAGCAGCTGAGGTTGGCAAGGTGTTGGAGGTTGCTAGAGTGGTGGAGCTTGGCAGGGTGTTGGAGCTTGGCAGGGTGTTGGAGCTTGGCAGAGCAGCAGAGGTTGGCAGAGCAGTGGAGGTTGGTGGAGTGGCAGAGGTTGGCAGGGATCTCCAGAGGTGATCTTGGCCAACCCCCCTACTCAAGCAGGGCCACATAGAGCAGGTGGCCCAGAAGAACTGAGGAAAGAACCTGCTCCATTGGGTCCCAGGGTCAGTGCTGGTTACAACTCCTCTCTGATGCGAGCTGTCATAGCCCCAGTCACAGCCCAACAGGACGTTCTGGTGCCATTCCAGAAGGGAGCACAGCAGTTACTGGTGGATGAGCTCAGGAACCAGCAGAGCCAACTGAAGAGTCAAGCAGTGGCAGGACTAAACGTGTTTGTTCTCCCTAGTGCCTGAAGAGCATTGGATGGGAGCTCAGCACGACGTGAAGGGACCAGAAGCCTCTTTCTTTGCTGAGCCACCAGGTACAAACAGTTTTGCTTTAACCTGCAGGAACTGTCTGGAGCTCCTGAGCAGCAGCAGCAGCAGAGCTTCTCCTCTTCTCTGCTCTCAAGAAAAGGCACAAGGGGAGCCAAGTGGGGACCCAACCAGGAAACCCACTGCTCCTGGTCCTCAGATCCATTCAGATGTGGTTTTGAGAGACGTGGCTTAACGTGTCTCTCTTTAGAGCCTTCCAGTCCCTGAAGGGACCCGAGGAACAGGAGGGGAATCAGCTCTTGGGAAGGGCAGAGCCTGGCAGGACAAGGGGGCTGGAGTGAAGCTGGAGGAGGGAAGGGGGAGAGGAGACCTTGGGGGGAAGTTCTGTGCAGAGAAAGTGGGGAGGGGCTGGCAGGGGCTGCCCAGAGAGGGGGTGGGTGCCCCGTCCCTGGGGGTGTTGAAGGCCAGGTTGGCTGGGGCCCTGGGCAACCTTGTGGAGCTCCAGGCCTGGAGGTTGGTGGCCCTGCCTGTGGCAGGGGGTTGGAGCTCTGGGACCCTTGGGGTCCCTTCCAACCCAGCCCAGGCTGGGATTCTCCGATTCTCTGTGTTTTCTGGTTTAGTGCCATTGGGTTGGGGAGAAACCCACGTTTAGATCATTTACACCCAATTTAATACAGGCCTCTGCAGGCCCAACACACCAGCAGATGTTGGGGACGTGTCCTTCTGGGGGTGTATCCTGTAGCTGGGCTTTCACCCACTGCAAACACCCCGTGGCTGCGGGCGATCGAGTCAGCAGGTGGAGCTGTGCTGAGCAGGCCGCGCTGGGGACACCAGGCCGCGATCCCAGTCCCTGTGTCTCCATTACAGCCAGGCCTCCAGCATTTCCAGCTGGGATGGGTGTTTGAGCGTTGCTTGACCCTCAAATAATAAAGAAGGTGAAAAAAAAAAGTGTTCTTGGAAAGAAACTCTGAAAATTGGCACTTTCCTACTGTGGGGGATTCTTGTCTGGTACGAACTGGGAGTCGAATCCCTGGGCCAGGGCCTCCCCCCTCCCCAGGAAGGATTTCTGCCCCCCAGCCCCTCTCCATCCCCCTCCTGCAGCTGGAGGCCATTCCCCTGGGCCTGGCCCTCCCTGCCCTGGGCACCAGCCCCTCTCCAGCTCTCCTGGAGTCCCTCCAGGGATGGGAAGGGGCTGGGAGCTCTTCCCAGAGGTCAGGGTGCTTTATAACTGCCGGTAAAACCCAATTGTGCTCCAGTCCCACCGACTGGGATGCTGAGGCAGGAGAGCTTACTCACTGGGCAGCTCTGGGAGAGGGTGAATCACAGCCTGGCACTCAGGAAGCAAAAGCTGCTTGCTAAGACCTTTGAGTGCTTCATTAACCTTAATTCCATCTCCCCCACATTCAGTGCCCCCCACAGTGACTGAAGCAATAAAGCCGAATCTTCCGGAAAGCCCCGCGGCGCCGGCTCCTGCTGTGGCTCCTCCAGTATCCCCAGGAGAGGCTGAAGCTGCTGATGGACCTGAGGCTGAGGGATCAGGTACAGTCACCCCTCACTAACGGTGGCCTCTTCTGATGGGGCCGTGGTGAGGCATTAACACACCCCATCAGGGCTGAGGGTTGGGGGCTGTCTGGGTGAGGAATAGCTCCTCCACTCAGCTCCTCAACTCTCACATCCCAGTCCAGGAACTCATGTAATGAGTCTTTATGTATGTAATGAGTCCCTGGGGGTGTTGAAGGCCAGGTTGGCTGGGGCCCTGGGCAACCTTGTGTAGCTCCAGGCCTGGAGGTTGGTGGCCCTGCCTGTGGCAGGGGGTTGGAGCTCTGGGATCCTTGGGGTCCCTTCCAACCCAGACCATTCTATGATTCATGATTCTATGAAGACCGTGGTTGTACCATGCTCATGGTTATACCACACTCATGGTTACACCTTGAGCCTGATGCTGGGAATAAATACCTCAAAACCTGTCTGGTTTAAAGAGTCTCTTTAAAACAGAGACTTTAAGGCCTTTATATACAGCACCAGACTTCAGTTATGCTTTGCACCAGTCCAGTTTCTTCATGCTTCAGTTCCAGTCCTTCCCACAGCACTGTTACTGGTTTCTTTGGTGTCTGATTCTTCTGTAACACCTGCAGTTTTGGAGAGGATCGTGCTGTATGGGCAGGATCATGATATACACACTGGGGGATGATGTGCTGGAGAGCAGCGCTTCAGAGAAGGGCTCGGGGGTGCTGGTGGGTGAGAAGCTTCACATGAGCTGACAGCAAATGCTTGCAGCCCAGAAGGGCAACCCCATCCTGGGCTGCATCCAACAGAGCGTGGTCAGTAGGTCTGGGGGAATTCTGCCCCTCTGCTCTCCTGAGACCCCACCTGGAGTCTAGCTCTGGGGTCCCCAACATAAGGAGGACATGGAGCTGTTGGGATGGGGCCAGAGGAGGCCATGAGGATGATCCAAGGGCTGGAGCAGCTCTGCTCCAGAGCCAGGCTGGGAGAGCTGGGCTGGGGCAGCCTGGAGCAGAGGAGGCTCCAGGAGATCTTGCAGCACCTTCCAGCTCTTGATGGGGCTACAAGGAAGCTGGGGAGGGACTTTTTAGAAGGGCTGGAGTGACAGGACGAGGGGAAATGGGTTTGAATTGGAAGGGGGGAGATTTAGATTGGATCTCAGGAAGGAATTCTTCCCTCTGAGGGTGGTGAGGCCCTGGCACAGGGTGCCCAGGGAGGGGGTGGCTGCCCCCTCCCTGGAGGTGTTCAAGGATGGGACCTTGAGCAGCCAGGGCTGGGGAGAGGTGTCCCTGCCCGTGGCAGGGGGTTGAGGGTCTTTGAGGTCCCTTCCAACCTTAATCATTCCATGGTTCTTGGATTCTATCATACTGCTTTTTTTTTACAAAAGAGAAGGAAACCAGCCAAACCCCATCACAGGCTGGTGCAGGATGGATCTTCTGGGCTGGGTCACTGGTTTCATCTAAATGGATCCAGAAGAGCTATTTAAAAAGGGACTTTCTCCATCTTTCTGATTTCTTTCCTTCTTCAGTGGAAGCATCTAAGTGAAGATTTAAGATCTTCTCCCATTGTTCAGGAGGATACTTTTAGATGTGACTCCCAACATGTACTCACCAATGTATTGGAGACGTTCAGGTCACCACAGAGCACGGGCAGAGCTTGGGGCTGTGGGAATTAATGGCTGTGGAGGAGAAACCTCCTTCTTCAGGCTTCTAGGAATTTGTAAAACGCTGCCCCTAGACAGCAGGAATGTCCAACTAAAACTGACTGGGGGGAAAACTCCTTTAAGGGGATTGTAGGAAAACACTGACCTGAAATGCAGCAGTTTGGTTGTACTGAGAATGGAGAGATGCTGAGACCACCAGCTCCTTCACCAAAGATCAAGGAGGCCAAGCTGGGTGTGGAGGAACACAGGGCAGTGGGTGATTCACTGGATGGCTGTGCCAGGGGTGCTGGTGGCTCTGCTCAAGCTGCAGCCCCCAATGGCATTAAGAATATGTAAAATTAAGTGCTTGTGGCTCTGGAGTGTTTCAGACCTTCTTCTGCTGTTGGGATGTGCAGCTGGGCTCATGCAGGTGACACCACAAGTTTCTAGTGACCTGCTGTGCAGGGAAAAACCCACCACTGTGATTCCTGAGGGGTGTATATGGGAAGATACGGTGTGTTCCCTGCTGCTCGTGGTGGATCCAGTGGCTCTGGAATCTCGCTGGCTGGGTAGCACCAGGTGGTGTCTCAACCAAGCCAAAGTCCTTTGTCTGGTGTAGGTCAGGAGCAGGTGGGGGGCCATCGCTGTACCTGAGCATGTGAATTAGGGGCATGAAGCTGTAGTAGGAAGAGCACTTGGGTGTGTTGAGGAGCCATAAAGGGGTATGAAGATGATTAAAGGAATGGAGACAGGCTGAAAGAGCTGGGGCTGTTGAGCCTGAAGAGAAGCAGCCTGAGAGGGGATCTGCTCCCTGGTTCTCCAGAGCTGAAGGGTGGGAGCCAGGGGGCCATGGGCAGCCTCTGCTCAGGGTCTGTGGGGACAGGCCAAGGGGCGCTGGGCTCAAGTTGGAGCCCAGGGAGTTGCGCCCCAATGTGGGGCAGAACTTGTTGCCCAAGGTGAGGGTGAGGGAGCCCTGGGCCAGGCTGCCCAGGGGGGTGTGGAGTCTCCTTCTCTGCAGAGATCCCAGCCCCTGTCCTAGGGACCCTGCTTTGGCAGGGGGTGGGACCCCAGGGGCTCTGGGGTTCCCTTCCAACCCCTGTGACTCTGTGATTAAGACCAGTGGGACGGTAGCGAGGTGTAAGGGAGGGGGGCAGCGGTGCTGAAGGACCCCAGGAGCCAAAGTCCCATCTTCTCCAGCCATTCCCCCCAGTGCTGGGTGTTCCCCTGCTCTGTTGTTTAATGGCTTTCTGCGGTCTGTGTTTCTGCAGCGGATGCAGCGCCTGTTCCTGCCTCCGATGTCCTGCCCACCTCTGCAGAAGAAGCTGGCTCTGTTCTTGCAGGGGACACCAAGCCTCCTCATGCTTCAGCTGCTGGGGTTGCCCCCATGGCAGGAGCCGACCTTCTGCAGGGAGGGTTTGCTCCTGTGCCCCAAGCCATGGCTCCCAACACCATCAGCGACGCGTCCACCCCAGTGACAGCAACGGGCTTCGCCCCAGCACCAGATGCCACGTTCTGTTATGTTATGGATTCAGAGTTTGCCCCAGCAGGAGATCTGGAATCTCACCAGGCTATGGATTTGGGGTTTGCCCCAGCAGGAGATCTGGAATCTCACCAGGCTATGGATTTAGGGTTTGCCTCAACAGGAGACATGGAATCTCACCAGGCTATGGATATGGGGTTTGCCCCAGCAGGAGACATGGAATCCCACCAAGCTTTGGATTTGGGCTTTGCCCCAGCAGCAGATATGAAATCCCACCAAGCTGTGGATTCAGGGTTTGCCCCAGCAACAGATGTGGAATCCCACCAAGCTGTGGATTTGGGCTTTGCCCCAGCAACAGATGTGGAATCCCACCAGGCTATGGATTCAGGGTTTGCCCCAGCAGCAGATGTGGAATCCCACCAAGCTGTGGTTTCAGGGTTTGCCCCAGCAACAGATGCAGAGTTTGCCCCTGCAGCAGGACTCAACCATCACCATGCCATGGATTCTGGGTTTGCTCCTGCAGCAGAAGCCAAGCCTCTTCCCACCATGGATTCCGGGTCGGCCCCTCCAGCACCTTGCTCCATCTCTAACACCGAGGTTGCTGCATCTCAGGAGCTGATGGCACCCAAGTCTTCCCTTGAGCAGGACACGTCACCCTGGGACACACGTGCTGCTGGTGAGCCTGGAGCCCTGAAGGCTGGCGGCGGCGTGGCACGGCACGGGGAGGCCACGTGGAGGTGGTGTCACAGTGGCAGCGTGCTCTGGGTCACACACAGTGGTGGCTGCACGATGGTCCTGAGGCTGTCAAGTAAAATCTGTGGGGCTTTAGTGGTGGAGGTTAGGATAGACCTCTCCCAAACCATCTCGGGCAGAGCTCAGTTCTGCTGGCAAGATACAGGCCGAGGAAGCTCATCCTGAGGATTTTTCCACCTAAACCCATCAAATCAGAGAATCTTCAGGATTTATTTACTTCTTTTCTTTCACCTGGCATTCTTGGCAGTGCTGTGTGGCTTTGGGGACAGCTGTAGGGACCTTTTAGGTCCTCCTTGGTAGGACTTCCTCTTGTGTCAGTGTCATCCTCAGCTCATCCTGAAACCTCCATGGTCTTTCCAAGCAAAGGTTCTTGTCTTGCCAATGGCCTCTGACCAGGCTGAGAAACGTGGCCCTGGGCAGAGGCTGTATGGATGGATGGCAGGAGTTGGAGCCAGATAGTTCCTTTCTTACCTTCTCCCACTCTTTAGTTTAATAAGTGATCTTAATGAGCAGGTTGCTGCTGCTTTGGAAGTGAATTAACCCTGAGTTTCTCCTGGAAGATGAGGATTAGATGAGGAGGGGATTTGTTTTTAACAGCTTGCATAACCTGATCTAAATTAAACCTAAGAAGTGGTTTTGTTCTTCATCTTCTGTCTGCAGAACTGACTGCAGACGTGGAACAGGTCTCACAGGTTGCTGAAGCTTGTGTTGGTCTCTTAGAGAAGGCTGATGACAGCAGAGCACCCCCCAGGCACCATGAGGAGCATCTTCCTGAGCAGATGAACCATCTCACAGAGCCAGGAGGTGAGAAACACAAAGCTGGGTATAGAGCTGGGGCCAGCACGTCCCCAGCAGCTGGTTCTGCCCCTTTGGCCAAGTTCTTTCTTGCCAGTTGCTCGTCCTTACCAAGGACTGAGCAGCAGAGGTTTCATGTCACAGGATCCCAGAGTCACCAGGTTGGAAAAGCCCTTTGAGATCACTGAGTCCACCCATCCCTGTCCTGTGCTGCCCCAGATCCCTGAGCACCTCATCTCCCCTCTGTTCAACACCCCCAGGGCTGGGGACTCAGCCCCCTCCATGGGCAGCCTGGGCCACAGCCCCACAGCTCTGCCAGGGAAGAACTTGGCCCTCCCAGCTGAGCTGAGCCTGCCCTGGCCCAGCTTGAGCCCATTGCCCCTCCTGCCAGCTCCTGGCCCCTGGCTGAAGAGACCAGCGCCCACCTCTCTGCACCCTCCTGGCAGGGCAGGGCAGGGCAGGGGGGAGAAGGGCTCCCCTCAGCCTCCTCTGCTCCAGCCTCAACACCCCCAGCTCCCTCAGCCGCTCCTCGCAAGCTTTGCTGCTCTCCAGCCCCTTCCCCAGCCTGGTTGCCCTTCTCTGGACACGCTCCAGGCCCTCCATGGCCTTCTTGGAGTCAGGGGCCCACAGCTGCCCCCAGCACTCCAGCTCCAGCCTCCCCAGGGACCAGCCCAGGGCCACAATCCCTGCCCTGGCCCTGTGGCCACGCTGCCTCTGACACAAGCCAGGATGCCCTTGGCCTTCCTGGCCCCCCGGGCACACTGCTGGCTCCTGGGCAGTCCCAGGCCCCCAACACCCCCAGGTCCTTCTCCCCAGCAGCTCTCCAGCCGCTCTGCCCCCAGCCTGGAGCGCTGCTGGGGGTGGGGATGGCCCATGGGCAGCTCTCTGCCCTTGGCCTGCTTCAACCTCAGCCCCTTGGGCTCAGCCCATGGCTCCAGCCTGGCCAGGACTGAATTCAAGCAGATCATTTAGTGTGCAGACACGGGGATGGTTCTAAAAGGACCTTTGGAATTACCCTCCTGGAACTCATCCTCTCTCCCTCCTCCTCAGTGGTTGTTCCAATGGCTGTTGGAATTTTCATTTATATTGAAAATTCAACTAAAATTAATTACACCTGGAACTGTGCTCCAATGTAATTATCTCTTACAAATTAAACCAGAGTATAAGTAGCAGAGCTAGGAGTTGTGCAGTGTCTCCATGGGTATGGTCTCCAGCACACGTGGCTGCAGGTGATGAGCACAGGATGGGGCTCCAGCCTGATGCTGATGCCTGTTCAATATCCAGATTCTCAGGGGAAGCTAGTAGAGTCTGAACTCAATTGATTACAGAGAGGGAAAACTCCAACCCAACCCCCACCCCATCATCAACCCCCCAGATAGTCTTTGCTTCTTGTTTCACCTCCAGCTCGGCGTGTCCTGCTGCTTAAAAAGGGGTTGGGAGGTGATGCTGCCTGCTGTGTCCTACAGCCTCCATCCCTGTCACATTTAAACCTAGACCCTGTCCCTTCACCAGGCTGCTTGGGGGCTGCAGGATCCCTGGGTTCACTGAATCACTGAATGTCAGGTTGGAAGGGACCTGGAAAGCTCATCTACTCCCCCCCCTGTGCCAGAGCAGGGGCACCCAGCCTCAATCCCACAGGAACACGTCCAGGATCATGGGGTTTGGATGTCTCCAGAGAAGGAGACTCCACAACCTCTCTGGGCAGCCTGGCCCAGGGCTCTGTCACCCTCCCAGGGACAAAGTTCCTCCTGACATCCCCATGGAGCTTCCTCTGCTCCAGCTGCACCCGCTGCCCCTTGTCCTGGGGCTGCCACCCCTGAGCAGAGCCTGGCTCCAGCCTCCTGACTCTCCCCCTGTGCAGACTGATAGACACTGATGAGCTCACCCCTCAGGCTCCTCTTCTCCAGGCTCCAGAGCCCCAGCTCCCTCAGCCTCTCCTCACCAGGAAGGGCTTCCACTCCCTCCATCCCCTTGGTGTCCCTGTGTTGGGCTCTTCCAAGGAGCTCTGTGTCCTTCTGGAGCTGAGGGCCCCAGTTCCTAAGGACCTGAAGCATTCTGTTGGTGTTTTCCATGTTTCAGTGCCAGCAGAAGGAAAAGCTGACACACCAGAGAACAAAGACCTTCCAGAAAGATCTGTCACTACAGCCGATGTTCCCGTGAAGGAGAAACAAGAGGTGGCTGAACACAACCACATCCAACATGCAGAACCTCAGCAAGAACAAACCCCACCAGAGCCCACAGGTACAAACCACCACTGGGTTTCCCAGCAGGAATTCCCTCTGTGGACTCTTCCCCTTCTCCACTTTGAGTCACCTGAAATCCCTTCGGCACCGGGCAGCTCTGCAGGGCTTTGCATTGACCGGTGGCTCTGCTTGTGCTTCCCCTCACCCTTTCCCTTCCCAAATTGCTCCTTCCTTTCCCTGTTCACCAGACTAACAGCTGGGATGGGTGCTGCTTTCTCACTGGGATGGGTTTGGGTCTCCTCTGCTGTGGGGATTTGGAGCTCGCCGTCTCGGTGCCGTTACCGCTAACGGGTTTCGTTGGGATTTAAAAGGCTCGTTAATTCTTACTGCAATATTCCTGCTGAAGACCTCCTTCCAAACTGAGGTTTGTAATTACCAAAGGAAAAAGGAATTTGGAGTTTCCACCCCATCCTGGTTCCACTATACCCAGCCTCTCATGGTTGGAAGGGACCCCAAGGATCGCAGAGCTCCAACCCCACCCTGGCATAGGCAGGGCCACCAACCTCCATGCCTGGAGGTTGGTGGCCCTGCCTATGCCAGGGGGGGGTTGGAACTCTAGTCCCTTCCAACCCAGATCATTCTATGACAACCAGAGGGGGTTGTGGGGCCAGGACTAACAGCCAAGTGACTGATGCCCTCTCTAAAATCAAGGGCTTGTAGCTAAGGAAACCTCACGCTGCCTCTGACAGCGTGCATCCAGTGACTCCCATTCCAGAGGCTCTGCCTCTGGGTGCTGGGGGGGGTGCAGCTCTTCCTCTCCCCCTTCCCATTCCACCCCAGCTCTAGCCTCATCTTTCCACTGAACTTGTGTTTTCCCACTTTGGAAGGAAGCCAGTGAGGGATATAAAAGTGGAGCTGGTATCTTGTCTGTCTGAGATGAAATGGTTCCTTAATGCATTTTTAAAGAGCGATAGCATGTCCCTGTGAGAACCCTTGCTTCTCAGGGAGGGGGGGGAGAGCATGTACCAGGAATTATGTATTTTTAAAGAGCGTTGATGTATTTATTGGTAGCAGTTTAAACAGGTTTTGTGCTTATTTATCTATCCCAGCCCTGCTGAGGTGGGTTTAGAATGAGCGTGGCATCGGTGCTGGGAAAAACAATTTGCCTGTGTGACTGTATGGAGTGTTCTAGATGGTTAAAAATCACAATTAGAGTCTGTTTTGTTAATATATCTTTAAAGCCAATAGTTGCTTTGATGTTTGAGTCAGGCTTCCTGTATTCCAGGTCTCCCTACTGCACACATCAGGCAAGCTAACAAAGCGAGCGAAGGCGGGTTTGGCAGAGCGAAACCTGCCCCCGTGCCTCCTACAGATGTACTGGAGGAACAGCTGCTAGGTGTCCCTCCACAGAAGAATACCCACCCAAAAGTAGACCCCTGTTTCCTAGAGGAACTTGGATGTGTTGCTGGAACGTCCCCTCGCAGTAGGGGTTCGCATAGGAAGCCGACTGAGCAGCCATCCCTTGGGCTGTCGGGGAGCTGTGGAGATGTCCCAAGGGAGAGCTGGGATTCAGAAGGGTCTCTGGCCATGGGGAAGAAAAAGAAGAAGAAACCCAAACAAAGGAGGAACCAGCTGCCCAGAGCAATGGAGCTCTGGGATGAAAACACTGTCACAGCCTCAAAAGCTCCTCCTAGAGAGTCTCCATTTGCTGGTGAATTGCAGAAAGCTGATGTCCGTCCTGCAGCGCCCGCTGAAGGTCCCAAAGAGCAGCCAGTGGCCTTGGGAAGCAGCGCTTCAGACGTGCCAAAGGATGCTAAAGTAATACCTGGAAGTCATATCCTGGGTGGTCAAACAGTGCCAGCAGCAGGACAGCATGCCCAGAGACCCAGCGTGGCCTCAGAGCCCGGCTCGGGTGCCAAACGTGGAGCTGTGGTGAGACAGGAGGAGACGGGAGACAGCGGCTCACTGGTGCGATGGAAGGGCCAGAGCAGAGAGGTTCCTGTGGAGCAGGCAGGCCAGATGGAGGTGGGGGAGTCTCTCAGAGCAAAGGTGCCAAGCAAGGCTGTGGGAAGAGGTTTTCTTGATAAGAGTGAGAAGAGGGAGTGTGAGGAGCCAAACCACGCTGTTCCCACGGCAGCTCTTTCGGACACCACCGCCCCAAGCAAAGTGGAGGCTCCAGAATCCCTCCTCTCTGGTAACTGGTGTGAAGTGGTCAGTGATGCTGTGCCTGGGGAGCTTCAGGCTTCTGGTGGGTCAGCTGAAGGAGTGGAGAAGGGGAGAGGTGGTTGTGAGAAAGGTGGAGGGCTCAAGAAGGGATCCCTCAAACAGCCTGCTCTTCCAGAGGCTGCGGCTCCATCCAACGGGCTTCAGAAGGAGCTGAGGGCAGCTGCTGGAACTAAAGCAGTGTCCTCTGATGGGCACGTGGCCGTTGGCTGTAGTACATCAGGGAGAGCACTGAGCACCCCAGTGGGTCCTACTGAAGAGCCTGTGACCCTCTTAGTTACCCCAAAACCTGGGGAGGCTTCTGCTTTGCAAAGAAAGGCCAACGGCTTCTCCGAGCAGCCGGCTCTTCTGTCGGCTGAGCATCCTGCCTCAGCAGCGGTGGTGGATCCCCCTGATAAAGCCAAAGGGACAGGATTCCTTGTGTCAGAGCAGCAGACTGGGAAAGATCCCAGTATGGCACGGGGGATGGACAGGCCTAGGAAAAAACGAGGGGAAGGGAAAGTTAAGAAAGGCAAAAACTTCTCTGAGCAGCCGGTGCCTTCGGAGGATGCGAGCGAGCCGAGTGATGGAGCGAGGGCAGGTGAGGCTGGGAAAGATGCAGCCAGCTCTGAGAAAGACAGAGGTTTTATGGCAAGAGGACCCCCAGCAGCAGGCATCATGGACAAGCCCAAAAAAAGAGGGAGCGATGGAAGGAGTAGGAAAGGTGAAAGAAGCTTTTTCCAGCAGCCTTTTCTTGCGAGTGAGATGGATGTGGGTAGTTTTCCTGAGGGGTTTAATAGGACTAAGGAAGCTGGTGGGAAAGGTAGAGAGAGGGATGGTGTCACAGCTGAGCACGTGCAGGGGGATGTGGCAGCTGTAGCTAAAACACAGCGTCCTGCTGGGCTGGCAGCTGAGGAGCCTAAAGAGACTGTTGGTGAGAGTGAAGCGGTTGGGTTGGGTGCCCGAGGAGAAGGGTTTGTGCTGGAGAGTAGGGGAGAGGATGGGAAGCACCTCGCTGTGGCTGACCCCAAAGTGAAGGAGGGAAATCTGATGGGTGAGAGCAGAGAGGCTGGGATTGCTCCTGGGAGCCAGTCGGCTGCAGTCGGCTCAGGTGTGGCACTGGCAGCAGATAAACCTAGGAAGAGGTGTAGTGATGGGAAGAGGAAGAAAAGAGACCAGGGTCCGTGGGGATCTGCAGCTGTCCTGGGTGCTGGTGAGATAGCAGGAGGTTTTCCAGGCAAGGAGCAGGTGGCTGGTGGCACAAAGGAAGGGGCCTCTGCCAAAGGCACAGCGCCTGGCTTGGAAAGGGAGCTGGAGAGCCTAACCAGAGAGGTGCTGGAAAAGGCTGAAGGACAGGGTGGCAGTGGAAGGGTCTCAAATCAGCAGGTTCCTTCAGGCCATAAGATAGAGCCAGAAATAGTCAGTGCTAAGGAAAGTTGGCCTGTGAATGAAGGTAAGAAGCTGGATACCTCTGTGGCTCTCCCAGGGCACAGCATGGCCACAGCTCCAGCACATGGTGCCACCAGGGAGCTGGTGGTGGAGAAGCAGAAGGATGAAAGGAGAAGTGAGAAAGGCAGACAGGTTGAAAATAACCTGGAGCAGTGTGTTATACCGGGTCTGGGTGACATCCCTGCAGTGGGCAAGGAGGTGGGAAACATGAACCACGCTCAGCCTTCTGATAGAGGCCAAGAGACTCAGTCTGGTGCTTCAGCACGTCCAGTGGAGGACCTGAGGGATGCTACTGCAGCACAAGCTCCCACTGTCCCTCTGGAGCCAGGAGAATCCCACATGAGTAGGGAAGAGAAATGCAGGAAGACAGAGACCAGCTCGAAAGCGCCGTGTCTCCTGGAGCCTAAAGCAGGAGCAGAGCTGCTCCCTACTCCTGACCTGGAGATCAGCAGCAAACCAAGAGTAGAAAAGCCAGCTCCTTGTAGCAGGGAGGGTGGACGTCCTATCCTTGAGCATCCCACAGCAGCAACTGATAGGCCTAAAAAGAGGGGTCATGATGGAAGCAGGAAGAAGGGTAAAGATGCCCCTGAGCAGCCCCTGTCTCCAGAGCTGAACCCAGCCAGGAGCGATGCGCAGCCTGCCCCGGGATGCCAGGTGGGGTATGGAGTGGAGGACCTGGATTTTGTAGATGAGAACAGAAATATCACAACCTTTCCCCTTGGCCCTCAGATGCTTTGGAATAATAAAGGAAGCAACTTTGAACCCTTTGCTCAGACTGGCTCCAATAGCACTGGCAGGGCTTCTGGCTCCCCAGAGAAGAGAGAAGAGGGTGCAGGAGGTCAGGACCTTCCTCCTCCTCCTCCTCAAGCATTGGCAGGGAACAGCAGCACCGAGCCTGGATCTCCGATGGAGGTAGAGATGCAGAAATCTTGGAAGCAGCCAATGGATCTGGGCCAACAAGAGCCTGGAAAAGAGGTTTCAAAGAAAGATGGTGAAACCACAGGTCAGGCCAGGTCCCAGGCTGGGAGCGCAGCGGGCGAACCGCTTCCTTTGGATCCTGTGATTAAAGGGGACGGTCAGTCCAAGAAAGCCCATGGTCACCCTTCTGCTGCAGCAGAGGTGGATGATAAAGAAACAAGACCCACTGACCAAAAGCTCAGCGCTGCTGGCCCTTCCTCAGCCCTTCCTCAGAAGGTGGCAGCTCCAGAAGCTGGAGCAGCTCTGGTCAGTGCCAAGGGGACAGAGGAACTCGCAGTGAGCCAAGCAGGAGCGGCTGCATCACCGGTCGCAGCTGAAGCATCGGTGGGGAGTAAAGCTGAAGAGGTGGATGGGGGTGGTAGGGAGGAGCAATGCTCCCTGATGTACCCATCCAGTTTGGACAGTAAAGTGTTGGAAGCAGAAGCTGCTGGTTTAAATCTCATGGCCACCCAACTGACCCCCCTGAGTCCCGAAGGGAACCATGAAGGTTCGGCTCAGCCTGTGGAAGAAGGTGCTGCTCCGGTGGGGGACGCTCCCCTGAGGGATGCTCCAGCGCCGACATCCCAACTGGATAAACCTCAAGCTGCAGCTACAGAGAGAGAGGAGGGATGTGCCCAGCAAGCTGTGAAGGAGGCAAAGAAAGAGAGAGTGAAAGCAGCCGAGCAGATAAAAGGCTACATGAGACCCACAAAGTCCAGAGGGGTGTCCACTCTGCCAGCCAGGTCTGCTGCTCCAGACCGGGAGAGACAAAAGCAGCTGAAACCCCCCGGCACGAGCCGGCCGAGGCAAGAGAAAGGTGTGTGCGTGGTGTTTGAGCTACCAGCAGTAATCCAGGCAGCTTGTGTGCAAGCCCTTGCTGTTTGTCAGCACCTTGGCATGACTATGTGATCGTTAATCCCCGTGGCACAGGCGAGCGTGGCGTGCCTGGTGTCCTGGCTGCTGTGGAGAGGCTGTTGGTTCTGCTTGCCTGTCTCACCGTGCTAATTCCCAGCGGCTGACGGACTGACAGCTTGGGCTGGGCTCAGGAGCTCCAGGTTTTCAGCAGGTTTGGCTCACCCCAGGGTTAGTTGTAGGTCTCTGGTGTAGGGTGATTAAGCAAGCTTGAGCTCTTTGGCTTCCCCTCATCCGAGGTGGCAAGCACCCTTCACCCGTGGGGCACCGGTAAGTCACCCTGATCACCCAGTAGCACCCTGTGCCGCTGCCGGGCAGCGAGCAGAGCGTTTCCATGGGGGAAACATCCTCCATCGCTGGCACGTGGCAGGGCTTGGTGATCACCCACCTCTGGCTAACTGCAGCCACCCACTTCTCCTCCTGTGGTTGGTTGATGACTCGATCCTAAGGTTTAAGGACTTGATCCTAAGGTTTAAGGACTCGATCCTAAGGTTTAAGGACTCGATCCTAAGGTTTAAGGACTCAATCCTAAGATTTAAGGACTCGATCCTAAGGTTTAATGAAGTGACCTTAAGGTTTAAGGACTTGATCCTAAGGTTTAAGGACTCAATCCTAAGATTTAAGGACTTGATCCTAAGGTTTAAGGACTCAATCCTAAGGTTTAAGGACTTGATCCTAAGGTTTAATGAAGTGACCTTAAGGTTTAAGGACTCAATTCTAAGGTTTAAGGACTTGATTCTAAGGTTTAAGGACTCGATTCTAAGGCTTAAGGGCTTGATCCTAAGGTTTAATGACTTGATCCTAAGGTTTAATGAAGTGACTCGATCCTAAGGTTTAATGAAGTGACCTTAAGGTTTAAGGACTCAATCCTAAGGTTTAAGGATTCGATCCTAAGTTTTAAGGACTCGATCTTAAGGTTTAAGGGCTCAATCCTAAGGTTTAAGGGCTTGATCCTAAGGTTTAATGACTCAATCCTAAGGTTTAATTACTTGATCCTAAGGTTTAATGAAATGACCTTAAGGTTTAATGACATGATCTTAAGCTACCTTGAACTGCAAGAGGTGCTTCCTTGTAGGATAAAACCCCTTCCTGAAGCAGAGTTGTACCAGAGGGTTAGGCACAGCTCTAGGTTTTATGGCTTTATCTCTCCATTGAGACAGTGGATGGGCTGGGAAGGGTTCTGGGCTGTTTACCCAGGGAACCAGATCCCTGTTCTCACAGGGAACGAGGTGGAGTTAATTCCATGAAATTCATAGGGATTTAAAACCAGAGACTGTGGCAGGGGGAGAGCAAGGTAAGACAGTTACTCTTGTACTGCTGCTCACTCAACCTCTTCCTGGGCAGGAGTTGGCATCTCAGCCCTGAGGTGCTGCAGAGGGCTGGGGAAGTTTATCCCTGCCCTTCGGCTCTCTGAGTTTCTGCCTTGTCATGGGGCGTGGAAGCTTGTCCCTGTTTGTGTTCCTGTGGAGCTCCTCGCTGCCAGTTCGCATGATGTAGCCACTAACTTAACAAACGTGGGGCTGAAGTGTGCCTTAACATGCTGGTCAGGTTCTGGAGAGGTTTTGTAATTTTAATGAGTGTTGCATAACCCAAAGTAGTTCTATTTTAGTGGAAGTGGTGTTCCCTGCATGAACTTGTGCCTGCAGAAGTAATGCTCTTTGGTGCATGATGCTACAAAAGAAAGGGGAGGCTGAAGGCAGCAGCTCTTCTCTTTCCTTTGGTTTTTGTTGGTTTTAAACAACGTTTCTTTATAAAGCTTTTCCACTGCCTGCCAGGAGGCTCTGTTTCCCTTTGCTGTACTCAAGGGAGCAGAGGTTTAGTAGCAGATCCCTGTGGAATAAAAAGCTCCTCCTTCTGAGCGCTCAGCGCAGGTAAAGTGTGGATGGGGTTGAAGGATCCCAACGTTGGGGTGTAAGTTGGTCCAGGTTTTGCATCTCAAAGTTGGCCTGGCTTAAGCTCATCATAGAATCCCAGACTGGGCTGGGTTGGGAGGGACCCCAAGGGTCCCAGAGCTCCAACCCCCTGCCACAGGCAGGGCCACCAACCTCCAGGCCTGGAGCTCCACAAGGTTGGAAGAAGCAGCTGAAGAGATTCCAAAGACACCAGCTTTTCAGTTATAAAACTTTTCAGGGCTGGGGGACACCCTCCAAGACCCCAAAATATCAGGAAGGGCTTTTTTTGTTCCCTTAAATTCTGGGTTCCTGGTGTGTGGAGTCAGAGAATCCCAGCCTGGGCTGGGTTGGGAGGGAGCCCAAGGGTCCCAGAGCTTCAACACCCCCAGGGACGGGGCACCCACCCCCTCTCTGGGCAGCCCCTGCCAGCCCCTCCCCACTCTCTCTGTAGAAAGCAGGACCTGAAGCAGACTGAGGGGCTCCCATCCTTTCAGTGCTCCACAGACTCACGCTTGGTGGGCCGGGTGGTTTTTAAGAGGAGCTCTGAGTGACTGAGCTTGGTTTGGAGATGCTGGTTGACACGTTCCTAGGGTGGTTTGAGCCTCCAGCGTCCCTTCAGGCAGTCTCACAGTGACCGTGTGGCTTCTGGGCTGAGTGACAAAGCTCTTCATGGGGAAGCAGCTTTGCTTTGCCATCCTGAGCCGTTACCCAGGCACGTCTGTCTGTCCGTCTGCTGCCTGACTCGGAGTGAAATAGCTGTTCAGTGAGTTGTGAAGCGCCAGTGAAACCCACACTGAGCTGGCACAACTGGTGTGGAAGTGCTTGAGGCTGGTGCCCAGGGAGAGACTCGGGCTTCGTGCTCCAGCACAAGTGAAAGCCAGAAGTCAGGGAAGGAAGGTGTTGAGATGGCAAAGACCACGGACACAAGTGGGCATGTTTATGGGAGGTCATTTGAATGGCTTTAGGCCTGACTCTAAATTGAAGTTACAGATTAGATGTTGGCCAAAGTTCTTCCCTGGCAGAGCTGTGGGGCTGTGGCACAGGCTGCCCAGGGAGGGGGCTGAGTCCCCAGCCCTGGGGGTGTTGAACAGAGGGGAAATGAGGTGCTCAGGGAGCTGGGGCAGCACAGGACAGGGATGGGTGGACATGATGGGCTTAAAGGGCTTTTCCAACCTTGAGATTCTGTGACCTGTGATGGGGCCGTGGGCTGGGCAGAGCTTGTCCTCCCATTAAGGTAGCAATTCCCTGCTCTAAGGTTTTATGGTTCTACCTGTCACCAGAACTTGGCCAACACTTGGTCTGTGTATCCCAGGCAGGACCGTGAGCCTCGTACCACGCGGTGTCTCACACCCACCCGTCTCCACCATTTCTCCTGGCATGGGAATAACACATGGAGATGTTCAGCAGGCCTTGTGCTGACCTTTAATAACTGGAATCTCTTCAGCCAGCCTCCCAGTGCTGACACTGGGCGTGCTGGGGAACAGCAGGGCGGCTTCCGAAATGCAGCAGCTCCGCTACGCGCTGCTAAAATAGGTACCAGCTCCCTCGGGAGCCATGGCAACCATGATGCTGCAGATTCCTCTCCCTGACAGAAGTTGGGTAGATGTCTCAGGAACTAGGGCCTCACACATCTCCTCTCAGGGATTATTCTGTCCTGCAAACTTCTCTGATTTATTATTTTCAGAGGAGCCCCGGAGATGCTGAGAGGGCTGGAGCAGCTCCCCTGCGGAGAGAGGCTGAGGGAGCTGGGCTGGCTCAGCCTGGAGAAGAGAAGGCTGCTTCTGGGGGGGACCTCATTGCAGCCTGCCCGTCCCTGAAGGGACCCGAGGAACAGGAGGGGAATCAGCTCTTGGGAAGGGCAGAGCCTGGCAGGACAAGGGGGCTGGAGTGAAGCTGGAGGAGGGAAGGGGGAGAGGAGACCTTGGGGGGAAGTTCTGTGCAGAGAGAGTGGGGAGGGGCTGGCAGGGGCTGCCCAGAGAGGGGGTGGGTGCCCCGTCCCTGGGGGTGTTGAAGGCCAGGTTGGCTGGGGCCCTGGGCAACCTTGTGGAGCTCCAGGCCTGGAGGTTGGTGGCCCTGCCTGTGGCAGGGGGTTGGAGCTCTGGGACCCTTGGGGTCTCTCCCAACCCAGCCCAGTCTGGGATTCTGTGATTCTATGATTTTTCTCTGATTTTTGACTTTGCAGCTTAAAGTTAAGCACTGTTGGATGTAGGGCTGTTTGTGCAATTTGAGTTTAATCCCTTATCCATCTCTGGGATTTATTTCAGCTCCTTCTTGTTGTTGTTGTTGTAAGAACTGCCCCAGATTCTTCTGACAAATGATTTTATACCTTTTAATGCTGGGAGGTGGCTGAGGTGATAAGCAAAACACGTGAGACGTGATCAGCCTGAGCCTTCACACTGCTCCTTGTGTTAAAGCTAAAATTGGGGCTGGTGTGTAAGAAGCAGGGTCCTGCAGTGAGGGCTGGGGCCTGGTGTGGAGGGTGGAACAGGGGAGATTGTGGGGGGGGGCTCCTTCAGCCAGGATTGAGAGGTTTAACCCAGGCTTGCTGCTGGCATCCCTCTTCCCTTCTCTCCTCGGGCGTGGGGCTGTGTTTGCGGGGTCGGGCGAGCGCCACGTCGCAGCCCCACCGGTGGGTTCGGTGGCTGCTGGGCAGTTGGGGTGTCTGCACCATGGTGAGGACTCGGCGGCTCCTCAGGTCCCACTGCAGCATGAGAAGCTGGAGAGGAGCCAGTGCAGCTGGGACAGGCAGCTCCCAGGGGTGTTCCTGCTGTGTAACAACCTGCTCCAGGTGTAACGGGTGGGATAACGTCCTGTTCCAGCCCCCTTGTCCTGCCAGGCTCTGCCCTTCCCAAGAGCTGATTCCCCTCCTGTTCCTCGGGTCCCTTCAGGGACGGGCAGGCTGCAATGAGGTCCCCCCCAGAAGCAGCCTTCTCTTCTCCAGGCTGAGCCAGCCCAGCTCCCTCAGCCTCTCTCCGCAGGGGAGCTGCTCCAGCCCTCTCAGCATCTCCGGGGCTCCTCTGAGCCCTCTCCAACAGCCCCACATCTTCCTTGTGTTGGGGCCCCAGCTCTGGGCACAGGACTCCAGCTGGGGCCAGCAGAGAGGGACAATCCCCTCCCTGTCCCTGCTGCCCCCCCTCTGCTGATGGACCATCGAGCCCAGTTCCTGTTGGACACTTTAATGCAGGTTTTTCTCTAGTTATCAGTTCCTGTCTTGCCTTTGAGATGCAGCACACAAAGTCCTTTTGTGCTGCAGAGGGACAAGAGGAACCACAGATCTGAACACTGGGAAGAACTTGTGTCCCCAGGAGTAATAGTTCTGGCTTTTAAGTACTAAGCCCCCTGTGCTTTCAGAGTTCCCTCACAATGGGGAAAGAAAAACCTGCATATAGACACACTCCCTTGCTCACCATCGCTGCTAGGCCAGCTCACAGGCTTTACCTTATCCTCAGTACTCATGGTCCTGTCATGTGCTGCTAAGAAACCAGAGCTGAAACACCCCAGAACCTTCTGCAGCCACAGTGAAGCCATTTCTCTGAATATTTCCTGTTCCTGACTGGTTTCCATTATCCTGGGTCTGTCCTAATGTTGAGGTGGTTTAGATTTCCACAGTAACCTGCTGTTCATGGAATGGCTTCATGGTCCTGTGGGAGCCTAAACTGGAGCTGGGATTGCTCAGTCGGTGCCATGATCTGTGGGTCTCCTGGAGAGAGTCCAGAGGAGGCTCTGGAGATGCTGAAGGGGCTGGAGCATCTCCCCTGGGAGGAAAGGCTGAGGGAGCTGGGGCTGTTGAGCCTGGAGAGAAGCAGCCTGAGAGGGGATCTGCTCCCTGGTTCTCCAGAGCTGAAGGCTGGGAGCCAGGGGGCCATGGGCAGCCTCTGCTCAGGGTCTGTGGGGACAGGCCAAGGGGCGCTGGGCTCAAGTTGGAGCCCAGGGAGTTGCGCCCCAATGTGGGGAAGAACTTGTTGCCCAAGGTGAGGGTGAGGGAGCCCTGGGCCAGGCTGCCCAGGGGGGTGTGGAGTCTCCTTCTCTGCAGAGATCCCAGCCCCTGTCCTAGGGACCCTGCTTTGGCAGGGGGTTGCACCCCAGGGGCTCTGGGGGGCCCTTCCAACCCCTGTGACTCTGTGAGTCTGTGATTCTGTGATTGCCTTGATCGCCCTGGCTGGTCCAATCCCTGGTAACAACTACGATCAATTAGAGCTCCCATTAGTGGGGATGCTGGTGAGGAGCAGCTCAGCATCCTGCAAAGGGACGTTGCCTTAGAAACCCATGCAAAGGATTGCACGGAAACGAGTGTGGTTGGATTAAACCCCAAAGGCATTAGGAGGGATAAGTAATAGCTCGGGGAGTGCAGCAAAAATAGAAACTCTGGGCTGATTCATCTGCTGAGGCTGGGAGCTCACAGATTGGGTATTAAGTCGTGACGTGACACTGTAGTGATCTCGGGGTGCTCTGGTTGATGGCAGGGTCTCAGCCTGGCAGCCACCTTTCCCCTGGCAGAGCCAGGTGAGGATCCCATGCAGGGTCTTCAGGAGCACCACTTCATGCTTGTGCTTGGGGAAACAATGTGAGGAAAGGCTGAGGGAGCTGGGGGTGTTGAGCCTGGAGAGAAGCAGCCTGAGAGGGGATCTGCTCCCTGGTTCTCCAGAGCTGAAGGGTGGGAGCCAGGGGGCCATGGGCAGCCTCTGCTCAGGGTCTGTGGGGACAGGCCAAGGGGCGCTGGGCTCAAGTTGGAGCCCAGGGAGTTGCGCCCCAATGTGGGGCAGAACTTGTTGCCCAAGGTGAGGGTGAGGGAGCCCTGGGCCAGGCTGCCCAGGGGGGTGTGGAGTCTCCTTCTCTGCAGAGATCCCAGCCCCTGTCCTTTGGGACCCTAGGAGCTCTGGGGGCGGGGGGTCCTTTCAACCCCTGTGAGTCTGTGATTCTGTGAGTGTGGAAATAGAGTGGAGGAGCTCGGATCAGTGACTGCTGATGGGTTTAATGCTGGCACTGGGATGAGCGCTGTGTGCTTCCCTGATGGGTGTAATCCTGTCAGCTCTACCTGTGAGAAAGGGTGGGAATTAATGATGATAAGAGGATGTGAAGAGGGAAAACACAACCTTCCTCCTTGGGAAGGGGTTGCTGTCTCGCCGCCGAAAGGTCAGGAGAAGCTCCAGGCTGTGGGTGAATCTCCACAGCCAGAGCTGGAGAGGGTCTGACTCGCAGGAGCTTGTAACTGTTTCACTGCCTGTAGATGAGATTGTCTGGAAAGGAGACAGAGTGGGGAGCCAGAAGGACTGTGAGACCCCAGATGGGGCCAGCCAAGGGCTGTGGGGATGCTGAGGGCACCAGGACATCTCTCTGGCCCAGAGAGCCTGAGGGACTCGGGGCTGGAAGCCTGAGGGGGATCTGCTCAGTGCTGAGCAAGCCCTGAGGGGTGGGCTCAGGAGGGGGGCTCAGCCTGTGTTCAGGGGGGCCCAGGGACAGGACAAGGGGCCGTGGGCACAGCCTGGAGCAGAGCAAGTTCCCCCTGAGCCTGAGGAGGAGCTTCTGTGCTGGGAGGGGGGCAGAGCCCTGGGCCAGGCTGCCCAGAGAGCTTGGGGAGTCTCCCTCCAGCTCTGGAGCCATCCCAACCCCCTGATCCTGGGTGCTGTCCTGTGCAGCTGGAGGGGACCCTGCTCTGGGGGGGTGGGATGGGGTGATCTCCAGAGGTCCCTCCAACCCCACCAGGCTGTGATCCTGGGATTAGCCTTCTCACCAAGCCCCTCTTTACCATTGGCCCTTTCTCACTGGAGTCACTTGTTTCTGGAACATTCTCCCACCCCCTCCTGCATTTCCTTGACTGACTTCTGCTGCTCCTCTGAGAATTGCTCAGGGAATGGAAGTTTTGTCTGAATCTAGAGGAGAACCAGGACCAAGCTGTGGTGTCGGGGCTGGTTCTGTCATGCTGGGTGGTGCTGAGTCCCAGCACAGCAGCTGTGGTGTTGCTAATTCCAAGGGGAAAAAAAGATGGAGAATCACAGAATCATTCAGTCATCCAGGTTGGAAAAGAACTTCAAGATCATCAAGTCCAACCATCAGCCCTACAGCACTGGAACCTTTAAACCATCTGCTGCAGCACCACGTCTGCCTGTTTTTTGAACAGCCCCAGGACAGCGACTCCACCACCTCCCTGGGAGCCTGGTCCAACGCTTCACTGCTCCTTCCATGAAGGCATTTTTCCTAATACCCAGCCTGAAAATCTGATGAGGTAGAGACTAAGGTGCTGGAGCTGAGAGTGGGTATCTGGAAATGGGACGCTGCGGGCACGCTGGAGCCGCTGAGATGCGTGCAAGCCCGATGTCGCCTCCATTAATGTCCTGAGAAGCTTTCCAGCCCCTTCCCCAGCCTGGTTGCCCTTCTCTGGACACGCTCCAGGCCCTCCATGGCCTTCTTGGAGTCAGGGGCCCACAGCTGCCCCCAGCACTCCAGCTCCAGCCTCCCCAGGGACCAGCCCAGGGCCACAATCCCTGCCCTGGCCCTGTGGCCACGCTGCCTCTGACACAAGCCAGGATGCCCGTGGCCTTCCTGGAAGTACCAGCCCCTAAATCCAGGTGGGGTTTCTCCTCTGTTACAAGTTTTTGCTTAAAAACCCACCAAGAAAATCAGCTAAAAACCCACTGGGTGGTTGGACATCTTCCCTTCATCCCTGGTGAGGTGCGTTGAGCGATCACTATGGATTGAGGTCTGCTGGAAACATCTCACTTGGGAGCGGCCTGAGCAGCTGAGGAGTAGCAGTAGTTACACGGGGTCAGATGACTTCCAAGCCCGTGGCTTTGGGGAGCAGACTGAGTGTTTCCAGAGTGAGCAAGTGCTCGCAAACCTCGACCCTCCATCAGATACAGGAGGCAACTCAACCCTTGAGCTGAGGTCTCATTTTCCCTCTAGCAAGGCACCCAGGGATGTTCTCAAGCGCGGAAACAGATCGGCGAGGCCTTCGGAGAAGGGAAGGTCGTGGGTGGAACTATTCTGGTTAATTAGAGGGTGTTGAGAAAGATTCATATAACTTCCAGTTCCTTAGTCATTGTTTTTAAATATAGCAGTGCCTTAAATCCAGAGCTTAAATACAAGTAGATAAGTGTGTGGATTGTGGCGTTTCTCAGCAGCAGGTTAAATTCCGGGGGCGTAGCGTAGCTTGCAGTCTCCTGCTGTTAAAAATACGTTGCTGCTCTGTTCAACTATAGCAGGGAGTCCTTCAGCTGCTTGGGCTGCAGTGTATTGATGGCTGCACCGGTCAGCCTCTGGGGATTGGGTTTAATTGAGGATTAATCTGGGCTGGGCACTTAAAAGAACAGGCGAGTCTGCAGTTTGGGAGGGTGTGGAGTCTTCTTCTCTGGAGAGATTCCAACCCTGTCTGGACACCAACCTGTGCACCCTGTCCTAGGGACCCTGCTTTGGCAGGGGGTTGGACCCCATGGTACGCAGTTTGGGAGGGTGTGGAGTCTCCTTCTCTGGAGATATTCAAGACCCATCTGGACACCGACCTGTGTGCCCTGTGCTATGGACCCTGCTTTGGCAGGGGGTTGGACCTGATGATCTCTTGAGATCCCTTCCAACCCCTGTGACTCTGTGATCCAGGCACTGGGCTACAGTAATTATTCACCTCTCTGGGGTAGGTTCCTGTTTCAGTTGGGGAAACAATGTCCAAAATTGAAGCCATGGGTAGAAAAGCCTCTCTGGGGGGGTGCTGGATTTGAGGGGCTTCTCAGGACAGCCAAGTCCTGCACTTGGTACGTGCTGAGGCCAGTTTATCTCACCAGGGTGTGTGAAGGGCTTGGTGTAAATTGAGTGTTACAGCCATAATGTGGCTCCAAAATCCTATGAGGTATTTTTTTTTTCAGGATGTGAAAAAAAAAAAAAAAGAAAGGAAAAGGCAAATTTACAGTATTTAAGACTCAACCCCTCCCCTGACCCGTTCCAATTCCTTCTGCGGCTTCTGAGCGCGACGGCGGCTTGTGAATTGTGACAAGCCCCCCTCACGCCAGCGACACTTGTGATCACTGTTGACTCCAAAAGAATATATTAAAATCTGTGGAAAACAAAGCCCTTGTGCTGAAAGAGGTCATTCTGTGCTGTGGGGTTTGGGGAGGGGGGGGGTGAGGGCTGCGTTTTGTTCTCGCTTACGGGGAGGAAAATCGCTGACCCTCGTTCCTAAGCATCCCCCAGAAGTGGTTCATCAGCAGGAATTAATGCTTAGGAACTGCGTCCGCCGGGATGGGGTTTGACAGTGAAAAAGGAGATGGAGATCTGTCTTAACAGCCTGAGAAACACTGCTCACGGGGAGAAACCATCTCGCTGGGGTTATTAAACCCCCGGCGAGCACCCAGCCGGCGATGGGTGCTGCAGTTAGAGGAGCATATTCCTCCCTCTGCTTCCCCAAGGATAAATCCTGACATTTTTCCTTTGAACTAGCGGCCGTAGCCAGTAAATGAGAGAGTGCAGCAGGCAAGGGGGGTGGGGAGAAGGAGTTTTGTCATGAATACTGGGGGCACGGTGTGTGTCGTCACCGGCGCCAGCAGCCTGCGAGCTCGCTCTGGCTGGGAGCTGCTGCGTTAGCGAGGCGGCGGGAGGAAGCGGAGCCATCGGAGATGTCTCTCTCCAACAAGCAGCCAGCATCTCTCTCCGAATACAGCCAGCTGTGCAAGGGCAAGAACCAGGAGAGCTTCTCAGAAGCCTTCCGCTGCATGGAGTCCCCCAAAGACTTCGGCAAAACCGAATTCGAATGGCAGAGGACTGAGGGGAAGCTTAATGAGATTGGCTTGAACGTAAACTCAGGGGGACCGATTAAGGATGGGCTCGTTAAGAACGCTGGCTTCACGGATGAGGACAAGCTCTGCTTCTTTGAAGGGAAACTAGACAAAGAGCTAAAAATAGCTCAGAAAGACAAAAGAGAAATCGAGGTGCAAGGGAAAAAATACCAGGCGGCTGCGGGTCACCTTGAGAGCTGGTCTTTGATTTCGGAGACGTTTCCTTCTGTGGAAGGGAACTTTGCAAATCCTAAAGCTACAGATTTTTATGTGGGACAGGCAGGAGCTGAAAAACCTGGTCCTGGGCTGGGTAAAAACGAAGCCATCACCGACCAGGAGAAGGCAGCCGGTAAGGCTGGAATGGAGACCAGATGCCAGGCAGACCCAAAGCTGCCCAGTCTGTCCGTGTCGGAGAGCGACCCCAGTAAATCTGTGAAGGAACAGGAAATCAGTGTCTGGAATCCAAATTTTCACCCTATCCTGCCTGATGGTTCGGGGTCTAAAGAAGCAGCTGGGAAGAAAGATGGAGCCCCCAGCTATTGTGTAATTGGGGTGGTAAATGACAACTACGTGCAGAGCGGCTCCGCTTCCCCCTCACCGACATCTAAGCCCCAACCTCCGACCACCACTGTAGAGCTTGCACAAGATGACTCCAAAAGTAGTTACTTCAATAACGCCTCTGAAATGGAGGAAGAGATGGAAGACAAGCTGAGCTGTGCCGATGACAGCAATTTCCTGAACAGGGCTGCCCACCAAAGGAAGGCGATGAGGCGCGCGATGTCCGAGTGCTCGCACTTGTCCGTGCCCCTCACCCTCAACCTGGCTGATAAATACCCTGAGCCGGTGCTTAGAGAAGACGTTGCTACTGGTTTGCTCTCTCCTAGTAGCAGCCTGAGCCAGGGCTCGAGCCCCACAGCCAGAAAGCCGGGTGCTCCAATGAAGAGGTCAATGACCGTGTCAGAAGAGCAAACATCTGTCTGCGGCTCAGGCGCGGAGCAGAGCGGTGCAGGGCTGCCCAGCGCCGCGGTGAAGGAGCATCGGGCCCTCCTGGCAGAGGAACCAGCTGCCAAGAAGAGAGAGGAGTGGAACAGCAGCGGCAATTCGGGCAAGAAAGAGCTGAGCAGCCCGGGTTTGTATCACAGCAAGCTGGAGCAAATCCCTGAGATCAGCAGCCAGGACAAAGAGAGGGAGGAGAAGGGGGAGAAGAGGAGCGGCGCCGATGGAGCTGCTGGGTTGGAGTCTCCCAAGAGCAAATGCACCGGGATGGAACCTGGCAAAACTGCTCTGCCAGAGAGAAAAGGAATCGAGGTCAGCGATGTGCAGGGCTCTGTGTCTCCCAAGCAAGGAGGTTTGCCATGTGATGGTATGTTGCTAATTTTTACCTCTCTGGGGAGCCAGCAGACAGTCGCTGGGAAGCCACTGATTGATGGGATAGAGGGTGGGTGGTGTGGGGCACCTGAACAGACCGGTACAGTTTGGGTTCTGGTGGTTAGAACAAAGGATGTGGTTGTGGATGGATGAAAACAGAGGGAAATGGGGAGGAAAAAAAATCCCTATTGCCTGGCTGGTTCCACAGCCGTGGGTTGCTTGCTGGGGTCCTAAACCTGACAGTGACTCTCCTTAGTGGTGCCAGGGGTCTCTCCAGTGCCGCCTTGCTCAGATTTGCAGGCTGGAGTGAGTGCGTTCCCAAAGTCCATCCCCTCCAATCTCTGTTAAAAAATCTGAGGGCTGTGCTTTTCCCTTAACCTCATCAGCACCTTCTGGTGTTTCTCTCTGAGGGCTGGCTGGCTGGAAGGGTGTCTGTGGGTAAGCTCTTCCCTGGCTGTGGTGGTGCTGACACTCAAAGTGGAATTTCCCTGGCGCTGTGTGGAACCTCTTTCCTGAAAGCTGGGTACAATGGAGCCTTTCCCATTGCAGAGCCTCAATAGCAGCTTGTTTTATTTTGTAGGGGTTTGTTGTTTTGATTGTGCTGTGATGGATGAGCTCAGTCTTCCCGGATTTAAAATCTGTGAGAAGAGTAGTTAATCTTTGTTCTCCAGCCTGGAACAACATCTCTGCCCCTCCTGCCAGCTCCAGACAGCAATAAACCTGGTTTCCTGCCCCCCAACACCCAGATTTTGGGTGTGAGGATGGCCTGTGGGCTTTGTTTGATGAATGTATTAACGAGAGCTTTGCAGGGAAAGAAAATGTGTCAGGGAGTAAAGACAAAAGACTTGGGTGAGAATGTTTGCAGCCAGCTGGGCTGCTAAACCTTCAGGGGACTAACAGATGAAGCGTGACATCGTCATACCGCGGCGGGAGAGGGGAGGGTGACACCAAGGTGGGTAGAGGGATGTGCTTTTAGGGGTGTCCTGCTGTGACATGGGGTAGGCAGAGCCCCAAAACACTTGGTTTGCCCCAGGCAGCAGCGAGCGCGGCGCGGATGCTGAGCAGGGCGGTGTGCTGGGCTGGCTGGAGGCTGAGAGCTCTTCCCGGCGTGTTGGTGACACCCTATGGTCAGCCCCTCAGCTCCTGGGCTCCCATCACCCAGCAGAGACAGAGGATGATTCGAGTTTGACTTCTCTCTAATTAATTTCTCTGGGATGCCTTGGTCTCATGGCTGGAGATCCATGGGAGGTGGCTCTGGCAATCCCAACCTCCCCGCTCCGAAGTGCCGACACACCTGACCTTCTTCCCATTGCCTTCTTCCTCACGGTCTACTTGGCTCACAGATCCAAAACAGCTCTGGCAGTCGTGAGATGAAGTAGTGTCAGTCTGGGTGGCAGCACGTCTCAGAGCCTTTGGAGCCCAAGAGAGATGTCAGGTCCTTTCCTGCAGGCAGGACTCAGTGTCGCTGCGGCTGAGAGTCGCCAGAGCGATGAGGTGAGCTCCTGGCTCCCAGCTGCTGTTGGGGGAAGACGCTGGAGATGTGTTTGCTTGGGGGTGAGCAGGAGCTCGGTGGCTCTAGGTTTGCAGGGGGCCTGGAACAGGCTGCCCAGGGAGGGGGCTGAGTCCCCATCCCTGGATGTGTTTAAAAAAGGGCAGATGAGGTGCTTAGGGAGATGGTTTAGCACAGGATGGTTGGACTTGATGATCTTAAAGTTCTTTCCCAACCTGGTGAGTCTGTGACTCACACGACACGGCCATCAGACTCCCCCATGGCTTACACACCCAGTGAGTAGAAGCAATGTTGGTGACAAGTGGGGTGGTGACAGGGGAATGTCCTGTGTCCCTGCACACCTTTCACATCAAGGTATTTTTGGGGGGTGGGGGGGGGGGTTGCTGTCATCCACCCTGCCCTGAGGTCTCGTTGTGACAATGTGGTTGAACAAGGAGCTTCAAGGTTTGGACAACCAGGAGACCAGGGTAGGCTTGGCTGGTAAATCCTGCCAGGGCTGAAGAGGCAGCCAGTTTCACAACACAGATACGTGGAGGGGGTTTAAATCAGAACAACATTTAAAACAGAATCCAAAGTGGATTGACATGTTTCCCCCTGAGGGGCTGAGCACCAGCCATGTAAAGGTCACTGCAAGATAGGGATGCTCAGGGTCTTCTGCTGGGGTTGCTCTTTGCAGATGGCTAATTTGTATCACCCAAGCTTTTTGCTGAGCATCTGGGTTTGGAAATCCCCCAATTCTTGTGCTCTTCAGTTCAGAGGCTGGCTGATCAGCCTCAGAGCCGCAGGCCTGAGTGTGAACTGATCCAGGAATAGCTGCCCTGGCAGCTCACAGCCTTTCATGAGTGATGATATGATGGAATTGTAACTTCTTTTCTTTACTCTCTTCTCCAAAATTGCCCCTGGTTGGGTGAGGGTTGGTTTGTCCCCTTGTTCCTCAGTAAGAAACCAACTCAGGGTTCATTCTCTCCTGGGAGGAGCTGGTTTCCTTTCCCTTCTGTATGTGCTGCTTGGAAATCAGTGTTGGAATGCAAGAGAAACGAGGTAAAAATTCCTTGGATGCTTCTGAAGGGCTTTCAGACTGTGAGCAGCTTTGCTTCCTCTCCCCTGTTACAACAGGAATAACTCAAGCAAGCTTGGCTTAAGTATGGAGCTGGTTCTAAATCAGTCCTTGGTGATTTATTCATGGCTAAATGACCCCTTCCGTATCCTTCTCGACGTCCCCTGCCTCAGGCTTGGCATCCACCTTGCAGGTCTCCTTCCAGTCCCAAGGCAGAGTGTCTGAAATGGCCAATGCTCCCCTTTTATCTGACAGGAGGAGGGTTTTCCTTCTCCTCAGGTTTCTCCAGCCTTTCCTAACATGGCCCTTACGTTCAGGGTTCATTCTGCACCAGTCTGGGGAAGAACTTCTTCCCAGTGAGGGTGAGGGAGCCCTGGGCCAGGCTGCCCAGGGGGGTGTGGAGTCTCCTTCTCTGCAGAGATCCCAGCCCCTGTCCTAGGGACCCTGCTTTGGCAGGGGGTTGGACCCCAGGGGCTCTGGGGGTCCCATCCAACCCCAGTGAGTCTGTGATCATTGCACCTTTTTTCATCCTAAAAGCTCCTGGATGTGTTGCCCAACCTGATGCTCATCTCTTGGATGGCATCTCTCCGAACCTTGGCCAGAGGTCCCTTTCCTGGGTGCTCCCCAGCCAGGCTTTGTTGGGGTTCTTCACTAAACCTCTGCACCTCCCTGTTCATTAAGGTGACCTGGGATTGTCCATAACATACCACGTCCCTGTGGGGTGCTGGGTGTTGGTGTGATGCCACATTTAGTCTTAATTTCAGCCCAGAAATTGGCAATACCCCTTCCGATCGCCCGCGTAGCCGCGGCCGGTGTCTCAAAGGAGGGGAGTCCTGGGTGCAGCCGAAGCCTGAGCAGAGCTGAGCTGCACAACTGGATCCTTGATCTGCTCCTGGATCCTTGTTTCATCCCCAGTCGCTATGGATCCTCAGAGGATGGAGCAAGGAGCCACCTTGTTTGCTGCGCTGAAGGGGAGGGTTGAGTCGTGCTCCCGCTGCGTGTGAGCTGCTGCGTGATCTATTGCACGTACCTCACGTGTCCTAGAATCAGAGGATCCCAGCCTGGGCTGGGCTGGAAGGGAGCCCAAGGATCCCAGAGCTCCAACCCCCTGCCACAGGCAGGGCCACCAACCTCCAGGCCTGGAGCTCCACAAGGTTGCCCAGGGCCCCAGCCAACCTGACCTTCAACACCCCCAGGGACGGGGCACCCACCCCCTCTCTGGGCAGCCCCTGCCAGCCCCTCCCCACTCTCTCTGCACAGAACTTCCCCCCAAGGTCTCCTCTGCCCCTTCCCTCCTCCAGCTTCACTCCAGCCCCCTTGTCCTGCCATGATCTACCCTTTTAAAAAGCTGATTCCCCGGCAGCACTTCGGTGGGCGATGTCATTCACCATGGCCAGGTCTCCTGTCCTTTGTCTTTCCTCTAACTCCAAATATTTCCTATTTGAAATCTAAATCTAACCCTGAAATATTTCTGCTCTGGAATGCCAGGAGCTCCAGGCTCCTCTGGTTGAGGCTCGGTTGGGAGCAGCGCTGCTCAGAGTGTGTAGCAGAAAAATTGTCTCCTGGGGTTTTTTTCCCCCCAATTCTTTCTTTCTGCAGCTCTCAGTGAGGTGTTGAGGCTGGTGTAGAGCTTCTTGCAGTGGAACACTTCGTGGTTGAGGTCAAAACAGAGGCTGGGATGGCCAGTTAGGAGTTGGGTAGCTGATTGCCTTGGGTTTGCACAGATTAAAGGTAACTGTGGGATGAGGAAATCATAGAATCATAGAATGGTCTGGGTTGGAAGGGATCCCAAGGATCACAGAGCTCCAACCCCCTGCCACAGGCAGGGAAATATCAGCCCAGCTCCCCTCATAATGAGCTAAGGATGCTCGTTCTGCTGCTGTTAGTGGTGTGGCTGGTGGCTGGCTGGGTTCCCTGCCTGAAGGCATCATGCTGGTAATGAGAAAGAATCACAGAGCCTTCAGGGCTGGAAGGGCCCCCCAGAGCCCCTGGGGTGCAACCCCCTGCCAAAGCAGGGTCCCTAGGACAGGGGCTGGGATCTCTGCAGAGAAGGAGACTCCACACCCCCCTGGGCAGCCTGGCCCAGGGCTCCCTCACCCTCACCTTGGGCAACAAGTTCTGCCCCACATTGGGGCGCAACTCCCTGGGCTCCAACTTGAGCCCAGCGCCCCTTGGCCTGTCCCCACAGACCCTGAGCAGAGGCTGCCCATGGCCCCCTGGCTCCCACCCTTCAGCTCTGGAGAACCAGGGAGCAGATCCCCTCTCAGGCTGCTTCTCTCCAGGCTGGACAGAGAACAAGTCCAGTCAGGAGGGGAAGGGTCGTGGGCTGCAGGAACGGGGAGAGACCGGGGTGGGGGATGATCAGGGATCAACAGTGTGTCTTCAGATTCCCATTTTTGGGAATCCCATTTTTGGGAATTGATCCTGTTTTGGGGATTGTGCATGTTCAGCAGCACCTGTAAAAGAAACGTTGGCATCTCTCAGGGACCGAGCCCGGGATTGGTGCTGGAAGTGCTGAAGTCTTTAGGTAAATCGGGTGGGTTCCCTCCTCTCCACCACCTTCCCTAAAACCAGCAACATCTGCTGGCTCTTGGAGGGACTCTGCCTTCCAAACAGAGGTTTGCAGCAGGGGCATGAGCTTTCCTCCTCCCCTACCCCCAGGAGAGTAGTGGGACGAGCAGGAGACGCTCGGTACCAGAAGGTGGGTTGAGGGTGGCCTTGTGCAGGGTGATGCTTGTGGCCATGTGCTGCTCATTCCCAGAAATTCCTACCACAAGCTTGAGGTGATGCCTGGGGCAGGACTTATGGAATGGGAATTTCTACAGGAGGGCTTCCAGGTGTGCTGGGCAGCTTATAAAATGCCATGTGTGGAGTCCAGGGCCAGAGATGTATTGGAAAGACCCCTTGGACCAGCTTCTCCATGACTTGGTGTTGTTAGCAGGTGACTTGCTGGAATATGGGGGTTGGACCTGATGTTCTCTTGAGGTCCCTTCCAACCCTGTGATTCTGTGAATATGAGCTTGGGCTGCTTGGATGATTGGTGACATCTTGTCTCTGAGCTTAAACCCTCAGAGATGGGATCGTGCTTGTAGCTGCTCCGTGTTTGGAATGGTGAGGCTGAACACACCCAGGCATCCCCCAGGCCAGGCACTGCCCACCCTTGAGTGACCACCTAGTGATGCTGTGAGGTTTCACCATGTTCACACCAGCCTGGGGGGCAGCAGGAGCTCTGGGATCAGGCCCTGGAGGGGAGATGGCAGGTGAGAGCTGGATTTCTGCCTAAGCTAAGACTTCTTACTTTCATTGGTGCTTTTGTCTTAAGAGCTTTAAACAAAAAAAAAACCCTTTAATTGATGGTGATTTTGATGGTGAAGCAGCAACTTCTGGGTGGTGATGGATGCAGAAGAGTGAGCTCGTGCCTCTCTGCAGCATCTCTGGCCAAAGCTGCATTGAACGTGGTCTGGTTTTGTCTCTAAGGCTGTTTAAGGGGGAGTAGAGCTGGGCACTGCCTTAGTGCTTAATCTAGTTCTCTTAATGGATTTTTGAGTTGATTACTCTAATCCCTATGGGAATTACAGAGCTGTTTGGTTGAATGGTGTTTCAGCTCAGCTTAGCCTGGGAGATAGCCCTTGCTGGGGAGGAAGAGGAGGATGGGTTATTTTTTTCTCCTTATGGTTTGGAAAACTGTATAGAGTCACAGAATGTGTGAGGCTGGAAGGGACCTTCTGAGGCCACCCAGTGCCACCCTGCAGTGAGCAGGGACATCTTCACTAGAGCAGGGTGCTCAGAGCCACATCCACCCTCACCCCAAATGTCTCCAGGGATGGGGCCTCCCCCACCTCTCTGGGCAGCCTGGGCCAGGGTCTCCCCACCCACCCACCCACCCTCAGAGGGAAGAGCTTCTTCCCCAGGTCTCCTGTGCCCCTGCCCTGCTGGAGTTGAACCCATGGCCCCTGGTCCTGGCGCTCCGTGCCCTGGGGAACAGTTCTTCCCAGATTTCCTACAGGCACCTCTCAGGGGCTGGAAGGGGCTCTAAGGTCCCCCCGCAGCCTCCTCTGCTCCAGGCTGCCCCAGCCCAGCTCTCCCAGCCTGGCTCCAGAGCAGAGCTGCTCCAGCCCCAGCATCATCCTCGGGGCTCCTCTGGCCCCGCTCCAAGAGCTCCATGTCCTCCTTGTGCTGAGGGCTCCAGAGCTGGACGCAGGATTCCAGGTGAGGTCTCCCCGGAGCAGAGCAGAGCAGAGGGGACAATCCCCTCTCTGGCCCTGCTGCCCACACTCCTGGGGATGCAGCCCAGGATGGGGTTGGCCTTCTGGGCTGCAGATGCACATGGGTGGCTCCTGTCCAGCTTCTCCCCACAAGTCCTTTCCCTCAGGGCTGCTCCCCAGCCCAGCATCTCCTATACAGTTATTCATAACTGGGTGTTGGCTTCAAGAAGACATCTGATTACCTGTGTACAACGTGGGCATCCTCCACCACACAGCTGTGACACTGAGTCGCTTGGGCTGGAACAGAGCTCTGGAGGCCTCTGGCTTAACCTCTGACTCAGAACCCCATGTGGGTAGATCAGGTTGCTCCAGGGCCATGCATGTCCCTTCCAGGTCTGAAGGTCTCCAGGGCTGGAGATCTCACAGTCTCTTCAGGCTTCTTCAGTGAATGCCATCCCTCATGCTGAAGGAGCTTTTCCTTACACTGGGAATTCAGAGTGGCCGTGACTGGAAGTATCTTGTCCTACTGGGATGTATTTTGGGGATGGTTGGACTGGAGCCCTGGAGCTGATGGGAGGGCTGGAGCCCCTCTGCTCCGGAGCCAGGCTGGGAGAGCTGGGCTGGCTCAGCCCAGAGAAGAGAAGGCTGCTTGTGGGGAGAGCTCCCAGCCCCTTCCCATCCCTGGAGGGGCTCCAGGAGAGCTGGAGAGGGGCTGGTGCCCAGGGCAGGGAGGGCCAGGCCCAGGGGAACGGCCTCCAGCTGCAGGAGGGGGATGGAGAGGGGCTGGGGGGCAGAAATCCTTCCTGGGGAGGGGGGAGGCCCTGGCCCAGGGTGCCCAGAGAAGCTGGGGCTGCCCCGGGATCCCTGGCAGGGCTCAGTGCTGGTTTGGATGGGGCTTGGGGCACCCTGGGCTGGGGGGGGTGACCCTCCTCTGACACCTGTGTTCTGGTGTAAATCCCTGGTGTTGGGGGGCTGCTGAGACTGAGACTTTGGGAAGAATGAGAAGTTTCCTCATTCGTGGCTTTATGTCTCAGCCTGCTGATGAGGGACAAACGTAGGAGTTAGGCTACCTTGAAGTCCTCCCATGAGTAGGAGAGCATCCTCCCATTTTACACCATGGAGCTGAAGCTTATTCCTTTTTCCAGGCATCAGGTTTGGCACAGATCATCTCATTTTTACTCTTTGCTCCAAAAAAATCACCACTGCTTATTCCTTAGGAGTCCTGAGCTCCTCATGTTTGCTGGGTCCTTCACCCAGCGCTGGCCATACCTGGCTTCTGGGGACAGTGTTGAGCTCAGTCCTGTTCCTGCAAGTGTGCTGGTCCCTTTTGCAATGTGAGGAGTCACCAGAGGCTTCAGCCAGCGAGGGGGTTCAAGCCATGGGGTGGTTTGGGGGTTCTGGGGTGAGCAGGATTCAGGATGGGAAGATGCTTGTGTGGCAGCAAAGGTCCATCCAGGCAGCTGTTCCCCTTGAGATGAGGGGTAGATGTCTTTAGTTTCTCTCAGAACCAGCCTGTTTTCTCTAAACTCAACTAGAGTAGGCACAACTAGGAGTAACTATGGAGTAACCAAACCCCAGTGTCTGTGTCTGAAGTGCTAGGTGACTCCAGGGGGTCCCTCTGCCACGCAGCACCTCAGCAGTCCCAGCCATCCTGAAGGATGCTCTGTGGTGTTGCTAAGGGAGATGTAAGCCCCACTTAGCTGATTTCCTCTCTGATTAGTGATGTCTGTAAAACCCCAGGCTCAGCTTGGGTGTCTGCAGAGTGGTTTGTACCCTGCTGTGTGCCTGGATGTGCAGTTCCTCCTGGCAGCACCCCCAGGAGGGCTGAGGCAGCCGTGTCTGGCTGTGCTGGCATCTCACACGTACCCAGAGTTGTGTTTCCACTGTGAAAACCTGACTTGGTGAGGAACAGATGGAGAGCTGGGGGTGGGGATGGGCACAGCTTGGACTCATGGGGAGCAGCAAGGGGAAGCACTGGAGTCCTGCCCATGGGCCATCCCCACCCCCAGCAGTGCTCCAGGCTGGGGGCAGAGCGGCTGGAGAGCTGCTGGGGAGAAGGACCTGGGGGTGTTGGGGGCCTGGGACTGCCCAGGAGCCAGCAGTGTGCCCGGGGGGCCAGGAAGGCCAAGGGCATCCTGGCTTGTGTCAGAGGCAGCGTGGCCACAGGGCCAGGGCAGGGATTGTGGCCCTGGGCTGGTCCCTGGGGAGGCTGGAGCTGGAGTGCTGGGGGCAGCTGTGGGCCCCTGACTCCAAGAAGGCCATGGAGGGCCTGGAGCGTGTCCAGAGAAGGGCAACCAGGCTGGGGAAGGGGCTGGAGAGCAGCAAAGCTTGCGAGGAGCGGCTGAGGGAGCTGGGGGTGTTGAGGCTGGAGCAGAGGAGGCTGAGGGGAGCCCTTCTCCCCCCTGCCCTGCCCTGCCCTGCCAGGAGGGTGCAGAGAGGTGGGCGCTGGTCTCTTCAGCCAGGGGCCAGGAGCTGGCAGGAGGGGCAATGGGCTCAAGCTGGGCCAGGGCAGGCTCAGCTCAGCTGGGAGGGCCAAGTTCTTCCCTGGCAGAGCTGTGGGGCTGTGGCCCAGGCTGCCCAGGGAGGGGGCTGAGTCCCCAGCCCTGGGGGTGTTGAACAGAGGGGAGATGAGGTGCTCAGGGAGCTGGGGCAGCACAGGACAGGGATGGTTGGACTCGATGGTCTCAAAGCTCTTTCCCAACTTGGAGACTCTGGGATTCTGGGATCATGCCCTTGCATTTCAGTGAGATGTCCTTCCCTCTCTCCTTCAAGCCCCCCCCTCCTCCTGTCCCCCTTTCCCCCCAGGAGTAATTCTGCTCTGGGTGCTGACTCAGCAGAGCTGGATTTTCTCCCTCAGTGAGCAGAGCAGCAAGGGAGGAGCGGGGCTGGAGGAGCAGGGCAGCAACCCCTGCTAGAGCTCCCAACCACCCATCTCTGACGTGTCTTCCCAAGGTCTGCTGCCACGCTCCAGGGCACAGGCAGACTCCAAAGTTTCTTAAATAATTCTTTGCAGACTAATGAACAAATCTCATTAACACTTGGCAGCTTTTCCTAATATTCCCTGTAACGAGGGAACCTTCCCAGGCAGCTCTCTGCTCTGGATGCCTCATCATTAAACAGTGAATGGAAGCAAAGGGCTGGTGCCCAAATTGAGGGAGCACAAAGCCAAGCTGTCCTGCTGTAATCCCTCCAGGTTGTGTCCAGGTGGAACCTGGCTGAGGGTCCTGTTGTTTGATATAGGGAAGTGCCCAGCTCTCCTGGGTTGTTTATCATCATCATCACCATCATACTCTTCTCCTTCTTTTCCTTCTCCTTCTTTTCCTTCTCCTTTTCTTTCTCCTTTTCCTTTTTCTTCTCCTCCTTCTCCTTCTCCTTCTCCTTCTCCTTCTCCTTCTCCTTCTCCTTCTCCTTCTCCTTCTCCTTCTCCTTCTCCTTCTCCTTCTCCTTCTCCTTCTCCTTCTCCTTCTCCTTCTCCTTCTCCTTCTCCTTCTCCTTCTCCTTCTCCTTCTCCTTCTCCTTCTCCTTCTCCTTCTCCTTCTCCTTCTCCTTCTCCTTCTCCTTCTCCTTCTCCTTCTCCTTCTCCTTCTCCTTCTCCTTCTCCTTCTCCTTCTCCTCCTTCTCCTTCTCCTTCTCCTTCTCCTTCTCCTCCTCCTCCTCCTCCTCCTCCTCCTCCTCCTTCTCCTTCTCCTTCTCCTTCTCCTTCTCCTTCTCCTTTTCCTCCTTCTCCTTCTCCTCCTTCTCCTCCTTCTCCTTCTCCTTCTCCTTCTCCTTCTCCTTCTCCTTCTCCTTCTCCTCCTCCTTATCCTCCTCCTTCTCCTCCTCCTTCTCCTTCTTCTCCTTCTCCTTAATGACTCTCAACCTCTGCCCTGCAGCTTGGTGATGCTCCTTTTCTCCTCACATTTAAAAGAATCCCATTTGTTCTGTAGAACCTTTGTGTCCTCTCTGGTGATCTCATGCTCTGAAGTTACTCACTCCAAATTTCTTGTAGAGCAGCCCATAATGGCAATGGGAATTTTAAGTTCTTTCCTGTGAGTTCAGAAGGATGGAGGGACCTTAAATCCTGATGTTTTGGAAGCTCCTTTTTTTGGAGGAGCCGCATTAGGTTCCCTGAGCAAAGGAATTCACGTTGCAGAGTGGATGCTGTGATAGCACAGAACCCCAGGCTGGTGGGGTTGGAGGATCCTCTGGAGATCATCCCATCCCACCCCCCCAGAGCAGGGTCCCCTCCAGCTGCACAGGACAGCGCCCAGGATCAGGGGGTTGGGATGGCTCCAGAGCTGGAGGGAGACTCCCCAAGCTCTCTGGGCAGCCTGGCCCAGGGCTCTGCCCCCCTCCCAGCACAGAAGCTCCTCCTCAGGCTCAGGGGGAACTTGCTCTGCTGCAGGCTGTGCCCACGGCCCCTTGTCCTGTCCCTGGGCCCCCCTGAACACAGGCTGAGCCCCCCTCCTGAGCCCACCCCTCAGGGCTTGCTCAGCACTGAGCAGATCCCCCTCAGGCTTCCAGCCCCGAGTCCCTCAGGCTCTCTGGGCCAGAGAGATGTCCTGGTGCCCTCAGCATCCCCACAGCCCTTGGCTGGCCCCTCTCCAGGAGCTCCCTGTCCTTCCTGCCCCGGGGAGCCCAGCCCCACAGCCCCTGTTCCCCAGGAGGCCTCCCTGGGGCAGAGCAGAGGGGCAGGAGCCCCTCCCTGCCCTGCTGCCCACCCCTCTCTCCACACCCCCAGGGTGCTGTTGGCTCTCTTGGCCCAGGGCAGGGTGCTGCTCACGCTCAACCCGGGGTCCCCCAGCGCTCCCAGGGCTCTTCCCTCAGCGCTGCTTCCCAGCAGCTCCCCCCATCCCTGTCCCGGTGCCGGGGGTGGTTCCCCCCTGGGTGCAGGACCCTGCCCGTGCCCTGGTTGCCTCCCAGCAGGTCACTCCCTGCCCAGCTCTCACTGGATGGCTGCAGCTGCTGCTCAGGGAATGTTTAGTGGGAGGCTTTGCTTTGGAGGGCAGGACTTCTCCTCCCTCTGGTGCTGGACCTGGCTTGGTGTGGCACGGTGACTGCCACGCTGACGAGGGTCGGTAGGGTTGGTGCATGTTAGAAGGAGGTTTCCATGTTCCTGCTGTGCTGTGGGACCTTCCCTGTGAGGAAATTCCCTTCAGAGAGACAGGGAGGTTTCCTTCACCTTTGGTTTCCCATCAGAGTAGCACAGGAGATGGGTGCTGGTGGTGCCAGGGTGACCCTGCCCTGGGGCAGGTCTTGCTTCCCACAGACGTTCTGCTCCAGGGGATGTTTTCCAGAAATACCCAACCAGCAACCTCAGTTCTGCCTCCTCCTGCTACTTGTGGTCAGTACCAACAAGCTAACCCAAAAATCAGTATTTAAACCCCTCCAAGTTACAAAGTCTCTCTTCCTTTCCCCCTTCTTCCCCCCACCCCAGCAAAGCCAGAAGACACCAAACCAGCTGAAGCCGTGACGGGGAACGATATCACAACACCTCCCAACAAAGAGCTTCCTCCCAGCCCTGAGAAGAAGACCAAGGTAGGTGTCCTTGCACCTCCAGCCTCTCCTCTACTTTGGTTCTTAATTTCTCCTGTGGTTCTTAATTTCTCACCTGCTTCTTAAGCCATGGCAACACCAGTTCTGTTTTCTGAGCTGCTGTGTGTGTGTTTCACTGCAGCCGTGACATCCCGTCACAGAGCTGCTAACAGACTGGTGGCCCTGTGACCAAAAGGGGCTCTAATAACCTTGGTTTCAATTGCTTGAGCTTGATTTAAAGCACTGTTAAATTGGTGCTTGGATGGTGTTGGTGGTAAACAGGCATGAGAACACTTCTGCCACACTGATGCTCTCCAGCACGGTAATTTGTGGTGCAATTAGTGCTCCCAGACCTGATGCTGTCTCCTTGGAGAGACACCTGCTTTCAGCAGCTTGCATCCCTGGGCAAAAGCCACCCCGAATTCTCCGAGCTGTGAGGCAGGCAGGGGGTTCCCCATCCCCTGGGAGGCTGTGGGAGTGGGATGGGATTAGGATTCAGAGCTCACGATCCGTTGTGTGGATGGAACTGGAGAGCGATGCCCCGTGTCCTGCACTCAGGCCTGGATGCCAGCAACACCCCAATTCCTAATCCCAGCTTCAGCAGCGATTCCTTCTGGTGCTTTAGATGTTTCTGGCCTAAATCCTCTTGGCTTTGAATCCCAGGGGAGCTCTGGAGCGGGCTCCAAAGGCTGCTCCATGGGGGCCTTTGTCATGCTCAGAAAACAGACAGTTGGGTCGGTTTTGTTGCGCTTCAAACATCCCCTTTGCGTTCCTGCAGCTCAGGAGTTTTGGGGTTACAACGTGCTGGGTTTAGTTGTATTTTTGTTTTGTTTCTTTCTTTTTTTTTGTTTCTTTCTTTGTTTGTTGTGTTTTTTTTTATCCTGGATTTTGCTTTCTGACCAAACCCCCATAAAGCCTCCTGCATCCACATCATCTACCAAGCCCGCCGCACCGAAAGCCCGGCCCCTGCCCGCTACCAGCCCCAAACGGGCAGCCTCTGCCACGCCTGGCCCAAACAAAAAGCCCTCCAGCCCTCCAGCAGGTCCTAAGCGCCCGGCCACCGGTGCTGCACGGCCCTCCTCCTTAACTCCAAAAGACACTAAGCCAAAGGTAAGGACCCAGCAGCCTTCTGCCTGGCAGCTCTGGATCCCCCTGGTGACCCGCTGGCTGGCTGAGCCAGGAGGCAAAGCTGGGGTCTAGGGCTCATTGTGGGAGGGAATGTCTTCCTGGGGAGGAGAGGCTGAGGGAGCTGGGGTTCTGCAGGCTGGAGAAGAGGAGGCTGACACCTGGAATGGTGGGTCCATGTTCTGGGCCCCTCAGCTCCAGAAGGACACAGAGCTCCTTGGAAGAGCCCAGCACAGGGACACCAAGGGGATGGAGGGAGTGGAAGCCCTTCCTGGTGAGGAGAGGCTGAGGGAGCTGGGGCTCTGGAGCCTGGAGAAGAGGAGCCTGAGGGGTGAGCTCATCAGTGTCTATCAGTCTGCACAGGGGGAGAGTCAGGAGGCTGGAGCCAGGCTCTGCTCAGGGGTGGCAGCCCCAGGACAAGGGGCAGCGGGTGCAGCTGGAGCAGAGGAAGCTCCATGGGGATGTCAGGAGGAACTTCTGTGCTGGGAGGGTGACAGAGCCCTGGGCCAGGCTGCCCAGAGAGGTTGTGGAGTCTCCTTCTCTGGAGACATCCCAACCCTGTGATCCTGGACGTGTTCCTGTGTGCCCTAACCTAGGTGATCCTGCTCTGGCAGGGGTTGGACTAGATGATCTTTGAAGGTCCTTCCAACCCCTGACATTCTGGGGTTCTGTGAAGATTGAGAACATGATTCCCCATGTTATGAGAGCTGCAGCTACTTATGTCAGAGCCCAAGCATTTAATTGCATCATCAGAGAGGAGAAATCTTGACTGTTACCACGACTTCCCATGTGGGAGTGATGAAGTACATGAGATAAGTCCTTATATCTTCCCACTATGAAGGGAGGAGGGTGTTTCAAGTGTCCATACCCTACAGACACCAGGAAACTCTTACACCCAGACAGGAGCACAGGAGGAGTGAACAGAGAGCTGCAATGCTGAGATGGATGGAGGGAAAGATCAGTTTGGAGACTCTGGCCATCTTCTTATTAGGATGTCTGGCCCTGGGTAGGAACTGTGGGAAGGTGACAATGCACTGGAGATACCAGGGATTTGTAATTCCCCAGTGAAAGGAGACTTGTGGGTGACGTTGAGCTGAGGATGGGTGACAGCGCCTGACGTTAAGCGTAGGAAACACCCCATGAGTTTTTTGGGGGTTCACTTGCTGGGTGGAAGAAGTCCAAATGCAAACACCTGTTCCAGTGGCTCCCTGTTGCTGTCCAAGCTCTGGGGTTGCTGCCACACACAGAAGCAGAAATGACTGCATTTGAGAGTGTTTGGAGCCAAGCTACAGCGACAGAAAGGCTGTGAAGCACGGGGTAAGCTTGGACTTGAGCTGTGAACCAGCACTGTCATCTCAGTTGACGTGTTTCCATGACTCAGAATCCCTTTCTGATGGACTCCACACCTCATCCTGCTGTTCCCACATGCTGGCTCTGTGTTTAATACCTGAGAGCTCAGTCACTTCACAATCCAGTGACGTACCAGGGATGAAACAGATTCCCAAGTGAGGAATGAACCAGACACCCAGTTCTCAGCTCCACAGGGTTGTAACACATTTCTCCTCAGCTTAAGAAACATTTACACTCCTGAAGGAGAGAAATCTCTCCCAGAAGTATCACAAGTGGAGCTTTCCATGTTGTTCAGAAACCAGAGCCCCCTTGGCACAGCAGTGCTGGAGCAGATCTGGAGGAAGCCTGATCCCCAGCAGGGTCAGTGCTCTGTGCCCCAGCACTGAACAGAGTCATTCCCTTCAGCATCCCTTGAGTCTGTTTTTAATCTCCTGTGTTAAAATATATAGGGCCACAAAGATGATCCAAGGGCTGGAGCAGCTCCCCTGGGGAGAGAGGCTGAGGGAGCTGGGCTGGCTCAGCCTGGAGAAGAGAAGGCTGCTTCTGGGGGGGACCTCATTGCAGCCTGCCCGTCCCTGAAGGGACCCGAGGAACAGGAGGGGAATCAGCTCTTGGGAAGGGCAGAGCCTGGCAGGACAAGGGGGCTGGAGTGAAGCTGGAGGAGGGAAGGGGGAGAGGAGACCTTGGGGGGAAGTTCTGTGCAGAGAGAGTGGGGAGGGGCTGGCAGGGGCTGCCCAGAGAGGGGGTGGGTGCCCCGTCCCTGGGGGTGTTGAAGGCCAGGTTGGCTGGGGCCCTGGGCAACCTTGTGGAGCTCCAGGCCTGGAGGTTGGTGGCCCTGCCTGTGGCAGGGGGTTGGAGCTCTGGGATCCCTGGGCTCCCTCCCAACCCAGACCACCAGTTTATGATTCTATAATGCCACAGCTCTCCCTAATTTTACATTTTTAAGAGCTGAAACAATTCCAATTCATTTCAGACTATTTTTGCTGTTGGAGAAGCCTCTGAAGAGACCCCCAGTGAGATGCTGGTTTTAACATCCCCTCTTCATTTCCAGGTTGCAGACACAAAGACCGTGGAGAAGCGAACCTCCCTTTCAAAGGCTCCAACCTCCACCACTCCTAAAGCAACCGTCAGGAGCACCTCTGCTACTGCCAAGACCACTGCAGCGTCACCCGTCGCTGCGGCTGCGAAGAACACGGCTACTTCTCCTCCCAAGAGGCCAACATGTAAGTTGTCCCTTGGTTTTCCCTCAGGAGATGTCTTTTTGGAGCCAGCTGCTGGTTTCTGTTTGTGTAGATGACTTTCTTGGGTCCTCTGTTACGCTGACTGCTTTATTGTGGGTGTTTAGGTTATCCCCTGGCTCCATTTTGTTCTTTGAAATTAGTCTCCTAAGGAGCAAACTTGTGATCTTCTGGTTCAAAAGAAAAGAAACCCCCAAAATTAAGAAGAAGAATTAAAAAATGGTTGGTCCTTTGCAATATCACAGCTTGGGAGGAGCTGCTGAGGTCTGAACTGGCCTCACTGTCAGTTGGGAATTGATTTGGAGCTTAGTGGGAGCTGGAATCTCAACCCTTTTAATAGGAGGGAAGCCAAGATCCTGTGCCAAGGCACAGGGACCACAGGTCAAACCTTTTTGCTCTATCAAAAACAGATCTGAATGACCTTCAAGGTCAGCTTGGATCAGCTCAGTGTGGTTCAGGGTTGATGCAGTTACCCAATGTGCTTGGTGTAAGAAAAAGGATGCTCTTGCTTCTGTTGCCATCGCAGCAGTTGGAATCAAGGCTGAAACCAGTCTAGAACTTGTGAGGAGCAAACGTCCAAAGAGGATGTGAGGCCCTTGAGCCAGGGCCTCTGAAAAGGAAGACCAATTGAACAGATGCAGAAGGTTTTTATTGATATGGGAAGAATCCAGAGCTGAAATCACATCAGCTTTATCAGAATCCCAGAGTCACCAGGTTGGAAAAGCCCTTTGAGATCAGCAAGTCCAACCATCCCACCCAGGGCTGGGGACTCAGCCCCCTCCCTGGGCAGCCTGGGCCACAGCCCCACAGCTCTGCCAGGGAAGAACTTGGCCCTCCCAGCTGAGCTGAGCCTGCCCTGGCCCAGCTTGAGCCCATTGCCCCTCCTGCCAGCTCCTGGCCCCTGGCTGAAGAGACCAGCGCCCACCTCTCTGCACCCTCCTGGCAGGGCAGGGCAGGGCAGGGCAGGGCAGGGCAGGGGGGAGAAGGGCTCCCCTCAGCCTCCTCTGCTCCAGCCTCAACACCCCCAGCTCCCTCAGCCGCTCCTCGCAAGCTTTGCTGCTCTCCAGCCCCTTCCCCAGCCTGGTTGCCCTTCTCTGGACACGCTCCAGGCCCTCCATGGCCTTCTTGGAGTCAGGGGCCCACAGCTGCCCCCAGCACTCCAGCTCCAGCCTCCCCAGGGACCAGCCCAGGGCCACAATCCCTGCCCTGGCCCTGTGGCCACGCTGCCTCTGACACAAGCCAGGATGCCCTTGGCCTTCCTGGCCCCCCGGGCACACTGCTGGCTCCTGGCCACCCTGTTGTCCCCAAGACAGGAATTCATATCCCCTCTTCCCCGAAAGCAGAGCGGTGATGTAACTGTGCTGGGATGTCTCAGGGTAGATGTACACTCCATGCTTGGAGCTTCAGGGGAAAATATAATTAATCCTGGGAAGAGGAAGCGTTGGGCTTCCTGACAGCCACGTATCTGATCTGATCCTGTGGACATCCTTGTGAGATGAATTTTGTGTGGTCTCTAATTCAAACCAGAGCCTGGAATGCCTGATGGGCTTTAATGAGTTCAGTTAATGACTCCTTCCAAACTGGAGAGACAAACAAAGCCGTGTTTGCTGATGACATTTGAAAGGAGATGGAGTCAGCGATGCAGAGACGCTGGCAGGTTGTTCCAAGTGGCAAGATGTACAGAGGAAGAGGCTGCTGCAGCACCAGCGAGGGCGGTGGGCCACTGCCAGAGTACAGGGAGAACCGGGTGGGCGAGGGAGGGATGAGGTCAGCTGGAGAACCTCCATCAGGAGTTGGAGCTGTTTTCTCTGGATCTGGAAATGCAGAGAGGAAGCAGGGATGGTGGAAGAAGGCAGGAGGAGGAAAGCAAGGTGGTGCTAGAGGGGGAAGAGCGTGGTGGGGCCTGAAGGGGGGGTCACAGTGAGCCAAAGGTTAACGATTCTGCTTGGGTAGAGCACGGTGCAACTTGAGCTGGCTCACAGATAGAGATGGTGGAGACCTGGACCTCTTCTGGCCTGGGGTTAGCTTCTCATTATGTAGCACTGAGATGGAAGAGTGTCTGTCTGAAGGCGGTACCTCAGGAGGACATCTGCTCAAAAGGCACACTCTCCCTTCCTCATGCTCACGTCTCCGTGGTGTGCTCACATGTTCAGTCACCCTCTCCATTTCCCAGTGGGTGAATCGTGCCTGGGTTTGAAACTAAATGGTTTCAGGTATTAAATGTCAGCCCCTTTCTCAGCTCCATGAGACCCGTGGGCTGTGTGGAGCTCAGTTATCTTCTTCTGGTTTATTTTCTTTTCTCCAGTTCCCCCTCTCCCCATAAAACCAACCTTTATATTCCTGCAAACCCATGTTGGTCCTGTCTGCATGGTTTGCCCAGTTCAAGTTGTGGTCTCAGGGAATGGGCTGAGGTTAGTTTGATGGGACCTTTTTTGAAAGGGTTTAGTATTCATTATTGTGTCCAGTTCTGGGCCTCTCACTCCAAGAAGGACATGGAGCGTGTCCAGACAAGGGCAACCATTGATCAGATCCCCTCTCAGGCTGCTTCTCTCCAGGCTCAACAGCCCCAGCTCCCTCAGCCTTTCCTCACAGGGAAGATGCTCCAGGCCCTCATCATCTCTGAGCCTTCACTGGACTCTGGAAGCAGGTTTTAGCCAAAGTTGTCCATCATTGATAGCAAAAAGGCTGGCATTTCATTCTCAAAGAGCTCTTTCCAACGAGGTTCTCTTTATATTCTTCTCCATGCTTTTTCCTTGATGAACTTTGGGGTTTCATTCTGCTCTGAGACTCACAGACGTGCTCCTGCTTTGGTGTGTCCTCTGTCTGTGTGGAATGTAATCAGGTCATGATCGTTGGTGTTTGCCCAGCAGCGTGCTTCAGTCTGTTGATTGATTTTTGGGTTTATCCAAGTAGAAGAGGGCCCAGAATGCATGCAGTGATGCCTGGTGTTTGTTAGAACTGATCCAGGGGTAATGCTGAGGCTGTAGATGGACAAACATGGCTTTGCCTTTGCTGTTTAGTAAAGAAAATAAAAGAGATTTGGGGTTGGGGGGTTTAAAGGAATTAAATTGGGGTGGGAGTGAAATAAGGATGTCAGATTCAGAAAGTTCTCCTCAGACCTAAAATGCCAAGCCCACGTTGGGTGTGTGGTGCCAGCAGGGGCTGAAACAGCCCTTTGCCTGGAAAACATGTGTGAGACTTCTTCTTGTCCCAGCCAGGTCTTGGGATGGAGCTGGTAGGTCTTGAGGTGCTTTGTTCAACCCCTGAATGATGGGGGTTGTGGGTACATGAGGAGCTGTGGAGAGTCCCTGGTCTCCTGGGAAAGCTATGCTGGGACTCCAGACTTCTCACCTGTGCATCCCAGCGCCCCTTCCCCGAAATACTAATGGTCCTGTTCTGCATTGTGCAGCTATCAAGACTGACACCAAGCCTGTGGAGGCAAAGAAGACCACTGCAAAGTCACCATCAGGTAACTTTGTCCCCTTTCCATCTACATCAGCTCCTCCTTGCTGGGGCCTGTGTTTCTCTGCACATCTTTAGGGCTCTGAGGATGTTCCTGTGGCATCTCACCCATCTCCTCCTCCCTTTGCCTCCCGTTATTGCTGTCGTAGCGGATTCGAGCCGCCCGAAGAGCGCTACTGGAAACGCAGTGAAGAGTAGTGCCACCACCCCCAGCACCACCACGCCTGCCCTACCTGGAGCAGCCACCAGCCGCCCCAAACCCAAGCCTGCTACAACCAAACCCACCACAACCTCAACCACAACCGCAACCGCAACCGCCGATGCTAAGAAACCAACTCCCAAGGCTCCCACTAAACCCAGCGTGGCCACCAAGCCACCTCGTCCCACCAGCAGCGTTTCTGCTCCTGATCTGAAAAATGTACGTTCCAAAATCGGATCCACGGATAACATCAAGCACCAGCCTGGTGGAGGCAAGGTAAGCTGCCTCCATCGTGGGGTCTCGGCGGTGTGCGCTTGGGAACTGCGGCTCTTAAGCGTTAGGGGTGCTCTCTGCTGATTTTGGTGGCTGTATCCTCACTGCTCTTCTTGTTTTATGCTCTGCAGAGCTCCTCTTTGGGTTCTTGGTTCATGCACAAGGCATTAACGAGGCAGTGGTAGGGAAGGAAACCTTCAGAGGCCTTCGGAGCCTTCGTGGTCTTTCCTGGCAGCCAAATGCTGCCGTTCCAGTTGCATCCTGCTGTAGGAACCAGTTGGCATTGAAAGGTCAAAACCTCACCTCTACTCCAAGCCTTTGCCTTTGAGTAAAGGAATTGAGCCTGCTGAACTCAAGGTGGAATAGCACACTGCGACACGGGAGATCTGGATTCAGATTTCCTTGTGGAGCTCCAGGCCTGGAGGTTGGTGGCCCTGCCTGTGGCAGGGGGTTGGAGCTCTGGGACCCTTGGGCTCCCTCCCATCCCAGCCCATTCTGGGATTCTCTGATTCAGGAGCAAGTTCCCCAGCAGCAGGGCAAGGGATGGGAACTGGAGCTCTGGGATGAAGTGGCTCTGTGTGGGCTGCTCTTCCCTAACCTCAGGTAGCAGCAGAAGGCAGTGGTGGAGGAGCTGTAGAGAAGAGTGTGTACATAGATAAAACACAGGGCTCACAGTCAGTAACAGGCTTAAATTCCACCTTCACAGGGAGTATCAGCCATGCAGGCGGTGAGGGGTTGAGGGGATGCCTGTAGCCCTCTTCTGAGGGCACAAACTATTGGGTGACAGCTTCTCTGGGTGTTGTATAACAGATAGACACATCTTCACCCACCCAAACGAGCTAGCAGCTTTAATTCCCACCCAGTGGAACGACTCACCCCACTTACCCCTCACTGAGGTGGATGAACAGCTCAGTGTCTCACTTGAACCCGATGCCAGGAGGGTGTGTTTTATGCCAGGAGCCTTTGTCTCCTCTCTGGCACGTTGAAGTCAGGGGTGCATGTCACAGGCAGCACCGATGCAGCATCGATCCATCCTTCAGTGCTACGAGTATCTTAGTTGTACAGCCTCACCGCCCCGTCCTCAGAGGTTCAGGCTCCAGAGGACACAAACCCCCCTGCTCCCCAAAACTGAGTCTGCTGGAAAACCTGGGAGGAGGCTGGAGAGTGACCCATTGATGTGTTGTGGCTTGGACTGAATGAGGGTTTGGAAAGCTGCTGCTGGGCCAGAAAGGAAAAACGTTGTGTCAGTTCAAGGGATTCGATCCCTGGCTTGAAATTGTCCTTAATTCCCTGAATATTTCCATAGAATCCTTAAATCTGAAGAGTTGTCAGGAGACTTGTCCTGTTCATAGCCTTGCTCATGCTGGGATGTTTGTAGAGCCTGAGAATGCTTTAGGAGTGCTGGGGTTTGGTTTAGTCAACCATCCTGTTGCTGGGAGGATAGTCTAATAGAGGATCTATGCTGACACCCCCCCCCCCACCAAAAAAAAAACCCTGAGTTCTGCTGTACTCACCTGGCTCTAGGTGAGCAGCACCCCAGCTGCTCCAACAGGAATTCTCAGGCAGTCACTGATTTGTTTCTAAGAGCCTGTAAATTTTCCGTCAGATTTCTGCTCTGGATTAACTAGGTCTGTCTGTCTGTCACAGACTGGTGTGGGTGGGCACTCAGCCCCCGCAAAGCCCCCCTGCCACAGGCAACGACACCCCAGCCCAGCCCAGGGTGCCCCAAGCCCCATCCAACCCGGCCTTGAGCCCTGCCAGGGATCCCGGGGCAGCCCCAGCTTCTCTGGGCACCCTGGGCCAGGGCCTCCCCCCTCCCCAGGAAGGATTTCTGCCCCCCAGCCCCTCTCCATCCCCCTCCTGCAGCTGGAGGCCGTTCCCCTGGGCCTGGCCCTCCCTGCCCTGGGCACCAGCCCCTCTCCAGCTCTCCCTGTGCCAGGGCCTTGCCGCAGTTAAAGCCTCTGTCAGCCACTGATGTCAAGGCCCCGAGTCAGTCGTCAGGTGGGTGTGAGGTGGGAAGCACAACCTCACCGTGTCTGTATCCAGCAGAGCTCCAGCAGCTCCAGGGCAAAGGAATCAGCCAGCGGATGGGTTTGCCTCCTGCACATGAAGGACGTGGGCCTGAACTGCTCCTGGGGTCCTCAAAGATTGGGGTTGGTTGTTTTGGGGGGCAGAATATAATGTACTGGGGTCACCTGGAGAGCTGCCATCGTGTCTGCTGGGGCAGTGCCTGCTGAAGGGCACCTATGAACTTCCTGAGCACTGGAGAACTTCATTAGTGCTTTATGACCCCAGGGTGCCCGTTTCAACCTGTGTCTAAGTGCTGCTGCCCCCCACCCCCCTTCAGTTCTGCTATTCCTGGGCACAGGGTTGTGCCTTGGCAACACATAGGAAGTTCTCCGGGGTTCTCCATGCGGCTCAGCTCGCCCAGGCAGCCTGTGTTCCCCAGTTCTCCTGCCCACACGTTTGCTTTTGCTGGTTGAAATCATCCATTTGTCTCCATCTAGGGGAAAATAGAGAAAAAACCAGAATCAGCTGCTGCTGCGCGAAGGTCTGAACCCAGTGCGGGCTCTAAAACAGCTACTGCTAAAGCAACCGTATCAAAAGAGGGGGTCCCCAGACAGCCCAATGGGAAAGTGAGTTTGTTTCAGACTTTTCTCTGGGGGAGATGAAGGGAAACATTTCCATTTTGAGTCACCTTCCCTTCTCTTCAGCTCTCCTGCTCTCTCCTGTCAGCGTCACCGGTCCTCGCACGGACACTTTGCCCGACTCTTTCTTTGTAAACCCTGAGCTGGTCTCGGTTCTGTGTGGTCAGAGGTACCTTCTCCACACCAGTGTTTCACCTGTTACCACCCCGGGGGTAGCCAGGCCTGATGCCTGGGAGAAGAGCTCCTGGAGAGCAGCCCTGCTGAGAAGGACCTGGGGGTCATGGGGGATGAGAGACTTCAATGAGCCAGCAGTGGCTCCTGCAGCTGGGAAGGGAGATGGGATCCTGGGCTCCATCAGCAGAGGGGGGGCAGCAGGGACAGGGAGGGGATTGTCCCTCTCTGCTGGCCCCAGCTGGAGTCCTGTGCCCAGAGCTGGGGCCCCAACACAAGGAAGATGTGGGGCTGTTGGAGAGGGCTCAGAGGAGCCCCGGAGATGCTGAGAGGGCTGGAGCAGCTCCCCTGGGGAGAGAGGCTGAGGGAGCTGGGCTGGCTCAGCCTGGAGAAGAGAAGGCTGCTTCTGGGGGGGACCTCATTGCAGCCTGCCCGTCCCTGAAGGGACCCGAGGAACAGGAGGGGAATCAGCTCTTGGGAAGGGCAGAGCCTGGCAGGACAAGGGGGCTGGAGTGAAGCTGGAGGAGGGAAGGGGGAGAGGAGACCTTGGGGGGAAGTTCTGTGCAGAGAGAGTGGGGAGGGGCTGGCAGGGGCTGCCCAGAGAGGGGGTGGGTGCCCCGTCCCTGGGGGTGTTGAAGGCCAGGTTGGCTGGGGCCCTGGGCAACCTTGTGGAGCTCCAGGCCTGGAGGTTGGTGGCCCTGCCTGTGGCAGGGGGTTGGAGCTCTGGGACCCTTGGGGTCCCTCCCAACCCAGACCAGTCTGGGATTCTGTGCTGCCAAGGTGGAGGTTTCCCTTAGCACCAGTTCTCCATGGTTCATGCCGAGGAAGAGTGGGCTTTATTTAGGTCAGCCTGTGGAGCCTTGAGGGCTTCACCCCCCTCCTGCAACATTCCCCACCCAGTTGGATATCGAAACTCCTTAACCCCACAGGAAGCAATCGGGTGGCTGCTCCGCCGCCGCCGTGACGCTGTATTTCATCAGGAGTGGATGGGGGTGAGGCAGGAGTGCCCACAGTGCTGCTTTAACTCGGTGTGATCAGGTTTATGACCAGACAGGGATTGTCCCTCTGGAGAAGTCAGTGAAGTGTTACCAGATGCTGTGGCACCATTGTGGCTTCGGAGCTGCCGTGGCGCCCAAGGCAGCCATTCTGAGCTGGCTACGGAGCTTTGGGTACCTGTCGGCATCCTCCTGATTCCTTTTGTGCTTCCAATTTGCCGCCTCCATCTAGAACATTCTCTCCAATGGCTTCTGCCACCTTCTGTGCTGTGTTGAAATAACTCCCAGGCTAAACTCGTGTTGTAACTAACCTCTGTAAACACGAGCTGCTACTCTAACTCGGTTACTGCCTCTGCCAGCGGAAGCTCGCCCAGCACAGTCCTCGGCTTCTGGAACATTCCCAGTCATTTCAGTGTCAAGGAGAAACAATTCCATTAACGGAAAACTCGTTGGTTAAAGTTAACCTGAAGGTTTAACAGCCTTCACTGGAATTGTTTCTCAGGCCAGGCTTTACTACCTGGAGGTTTTGGAAGACATTGCCCACGGCGGGAGCCAAGGCAGGCGGGTGGAAGTTGAGTGCGGACACAGAGCAGCTCGTAGTGTTGTTGGGAGTGGAGACCCCACAGTTCTGATCTGTGGAGGGAGGTGGCAGCCAAGCTGGGTCTCTCCCTGCTCTGGGGCAGCTCTGGCCACAATGCTCTCTGGAAGCTTCTTGGGGGAGGTAGCTGAAGGCAGGCGCCCGCCCAGTGATGCTGACCCGTAGAAGATCCGATGATGCCGCCTTCACGTTAGCGCTTGCACTCTCGCACTAACACTGTCTGTGCAGCCTCTTGTTTCGTTCACTTCTGTTTCTCACTCTCCTCAGTTGCTTTCACACCTAACACTGAAGTTGGATTGAGTTTAACACAACTCTGTGTTTTACCCACCGCGTTAGAGCGTCCACTCCAGCCTGCCGTATGACAACTCTAACCAGTCCTTCCCTTGTGTTGTTTTCCATTCTGTAACGTTCCAGGTCCAGATAGTCTCCAAAAAAGCGAACTACAGCCATGTTCAATCCAAGTGTGGTTCCAAGGACAATATTAAGCATGTCCCTGGAGGTGGGAATGTAAGTATGGGCTCTGGGCAAGCTGTCTTTCTACTAACTCCTTCTCTCGTACTGTGGTTGTACGTGTCAGTCTTACAAATGCTGTGTTGGGGCAGGAAGGCGCGACAGAGTTTCGGGGCTTCTGGAAATGATGTAGGCTGGAGAATCTATGATATTAATTTTTTGCCCTGTGGGATGCCAGATTGAACGTGTGTGTGTTGTTTCATACCACCATGAATACACCCGAGCTGCTCGCGTGCCCTACGCAGTGTTCAGGCCCAGCTGCAGGATGTGCAGGAGTTAGATCCCCATGGATTCCCTCTGTGATCAGTGGAGGCACCTCATCAGCCCGCTGACCTGTTTCAGATGTCAGATGGCTTTTAGATTAAATTAATTGGGGCCTAGAAGTATGTGGAACTCGGATAGAGCTGGCCTGAGTGGAACTCTTCGCAGGCTGACAGGGCCGGCCCGAGCCAAATTCATTTCACTTCTTATTTCACAAGAAAAAGGAGGAAGAAAAGGCTCCAGGACTTAGTCTTTGAGCTGAGATTAATTTCTAAATTTAAAGGCTACTGCTATCCCAGGCAGCAGAGTTGAGTTTGTTAAAGTAGAAGGTTAATCTTGTCATGTTGGTGTGTTCAGTTCGGAGTGTTACAGCCTGTTCGGAGTGGTACGGCCTGTCCGGAGTGGTACGGCCTGTTTGGAGTGGTACAGGCTGAAAGTGTCTGGCAAACACCCCCCCCTCAGGTTAACTCTCCAGGCAATGAGGCTTTCACAGCCGTGACTCAAACTCAGGGCCTTGTTTCTGTGAGGGCAGCTCTCCATGGCACTGCCGGCCTAGTGCTCAGCTCTTCCCGCCAGGGAGCCTGTGGGAATACTGGGAATGGATGGTGCAATCAGACACCCAAGGCCTTAGGCCCAAGGGAGCTTTTTCCAGTGGTGTTTAAATACACTGGGCTCCTGAGGAGAGATCAGAGAATTCTAAAGGTTGGAAAAGCCCTCTGAGACCATGGAGCCCAACCTCCAGCCCAACCCCTCCGTGCCCGCTGTCCCCTGTCCCGCAGTGCCACATCTGCCCATGTTTTGAACCCCCTGGGGATGGGGACTCCCCCACCCTGGGCAGACTGTGCCAGGGACTGACACCCCTTTGGGGAAGCCATTTGCCTTCATCTCCAGCCCAAACCTCCCCCACACAACTCGAGGCCGTTTTCTCTGGTCCTGGAGCTCATCCCATGGGAGAAGAGCCTGACCCCCCCGGCTACCCCCTCCTCCCAGGGAGCTGCAGAGAGCCAGCAGGTCTCCCCTCAGCCTCCTCTTCTCCAGCCCCAGCCCCAGGGCCCTCAGCTGCTCCTGGCAGCCTCGTGCTCCAGCCCCTTCCCTGCTCCATCGCCCTTCTCCAGCCCCTTCCCCATCCTTCTTGTGGTGAGGGGCCTAATCCCAACCCCGGTGTTCAAGGGGTGGCCTCCCCAGTGCCCAGGCCAGGGGACACTCCCCACCCCAGGCCTGCCAGCCACAATGCTAATGACACCAGCCAGGATGCAGCTGGTCACCTTGGCTCCCCAGGCACAGTGCCAGCTTGTGCCCAGCTGGCCATTGCCTGACACCCCAGGGCCTTTTCCACTGGGCAGCTCTGCAGCCCCTCTGCCCCCAGCCCGCAGTGCTGCTGGGGATGTCCCACTGTCGCATCTTGTGACACTTTCTCTGCACCCGGTGGCAGCGCCAGGGAAACTCCCAGTGTCCTCGCTCTGTGCAGTGCTCAGGGTAGGAAATACTCCCTCTGAGAGCTGGGCTGGGGCAGCCTGGAGCAGAGAAGGGACCTTAGAGCCCCTTCCAGCCCCTGAGAGGTGCCTGTAGGGAAGCTGGGAAGAACTGTTCCCCAGGGCACGGAGCGCCAGGACCAGGGGCCATGGGTTCAACTCCAGCAGGGCAGGGGCACAGGAGGCCTGGGGAAGAAGCTCTTCCCTCTCAGGGTGGGTGGGTGGGTGGGGAGACCCTGGCCCAGGCTGCCCAGAGAAGTGGGGGAGGCCCCATCCCTGGAGACATTTGGGGTCAGGGTGGATGGGGCTCTGAGCACCCTGCTCTAGTGCAGATGTCCCTGCTCACTGCAGGGTGGGATTGGATGGGCTCAGAAGGTCCCTGCCCACCCAGCGCAGTCTGGGATGCAGTGAGTCTGTACGTGTGTGTATGGAGCTTCCCATAGAAATGCTCATGCAGGAGAATTCCATGTGCCATGGACAGAAATTCTGATGTCGAGACCATGGTAGCAGTTAGGTGCCCTCACAATAACATATTTTTAAGCAATGGGTGTTTCTGTTCCTGTGGCCTGTCTCCTCTGGCTTGGTCACCCTGTGTGGAGCAGAGGCTCTATCTGCAGCCGGGGTGTGGTGGTTTGACCCTGGCTTTGTGGCAGAAGTCCTTTTGGCTGTGCTGCTCCAGAGCAGCTGTTGTAACGTCCCTGTTTGTGCTCCTCAAGCGACTGAGTTTTATAAGCCACTTGAATTTCACCACTCCCACCTCGTGTAGCCTTCTGCTGGACAGGGAGTCCCACACATACTTCTTTTCTTCTGAGGCCAACAGGAATGTGATTTAAAAGCGTGGGGTATTTTTCTTGCTTGATTAACTTCATTAGTGAACTCTTCTTCCCTCCAATGAATCACCAGACCTGTCCTTCCCTCTTTCCTGCCTGTCCTGGGGTCATTCCCAACTCTAGGTCCAAGCATTGCCTGCTTTCTCCTTCTCCTCTTCCACCCTCTCCTGTTTTCTCCTTGCTCAACTACTGAAGTGTTTTGCTTTGAGAACAGAGACCAAAGTGCTTGTTTCCAGGTCCCAAATCCCCCCAGGCTGTCATTCCCAGCTATCCAACGCCCAAACCCAGCACCCCCTGTGAGCAGACAAGACCCAGTGGCCAGTCTGGCTTCCTTGTATTGATTTTTATACCTACCCACTTGCGTTGGGACACTGCTACTGGTTTCCTCTTCCCAGATCATTCCTCATTCCCATAGTTGTGATGGTCTCTTCTCATAGACAGCTTCCTGACATTGACCTCTGGAGCCACACTGGGATGGCCAGAAGGTCTGTTGTCCTGGTCTGTTGCTTCAGTAAAGGCTTTTATGAATTCTGTGGACAAGAGCTGTGGTTAGTGGTGAGTTATGAACCAGCTTTAGGGTTGCTCTGGTAGAAGCAATGGATGTCCTACCTCAGTGGGGTGGTTCCTAGCTGGCACGCTCCGTTTGGGCACCCGTTCTGCTTTCCATACACAGAGATAACTTCTCCCCAAGCAGACACCCAGGAGGACACGTTCCAAAGCAGTAGATGATGTCCCTACTCATGTCACATTTGCCACAAATATCTAGACACAGATGGAGCTTGGTTTCCTGGGCAAAAGCTTCAGGATTTTCCCAAGCAGCAGCAGAGGTGGGTTTTACGGAGCGCGAGTAGCGTGTGCGCTGTGGAAGATGGAACAGGGAACGTGCAGCTGTTTCTCTGCCCTTGGGCTTGACCTGCTGAGATGGATGGAGGAGTGGTCAGAGGTAGGAAATCCTCAAAGGGGTGAGGATCCCACTTCCCATCTGAGCCTCCACATCGAGCTTCTGGGCCTGAGGGTTACCTCTGGCTTCGTGTTTGGCTCTGTAAATGTAATCCCAAGCCTTTCAGCGGCTCTCACACTGCAACCTCAAACCAACTACTGTTAGAACTCCTCCTGGAAGCATGCTTCCCTCTGGGTAAAATCACTTGGATCCCAAGATGGAAGCAGGAGGAGCTGTGACTGGGTCTGCCTGCCATGACTGGTGGCCAGCGTTGCCAGTCGAAAATGTGCTCTGTGAAACCAGTTCCATTTTCCTCCGGTTCCCAGCAAACGTGTACTCATGATGGAAGCTGCAGTAATTCTGATGGAAGCTGTAGTAACTCTGATGGAAGCTGTAGTAACTTTGATGGAAGCTGTAGTAACTTTGATGGAAGCTGTAGTAACTTTACTAGTGGTCCCCAGGAACACTGAAGGCAGTAGCTGTGCTCTCATCTTTTCTGAGGGTCTGGCATCAGGGTTGGAGGACATGGAGCAACATAGCAGGAGGCTGAACCCTCTTGAGAGGGGTCAGAGGAGCCCCGGAGATGCTGAGAGGGCTGGAGCAGCTCCCCTGCGGAGAGAGGCTGAGGGAGCTGGGCTGGCTCAGCCTGGAGAAGAGAAGGCTGCTTCTGGGGGGGACCTCATTGCAGCCTGCCCGTCCCTGAAGGGACCCGAGGAACAGGAGGGGAATCAGCTCTTGGGAAGGGCAGAGCCTGGCAGGACAAGGGGGCTGGAGTGAAGCTGGAGGAGGGAAGGGGGAGAGGAGACCTTGGGGGGAAGTTCTGTGCAGAGAGAGTGGGGAGGGGCTGGCAGGGGCTGCCCAGAGAGGGGGTGGGTGCCCCGTCCCTGGGGGTGTTGAAGGCCAGGTTGGCTGGGGCCCTGGGCAACCTTGTGGAGCTCCAGGCCTGGAGGTTGGTGGCCCTGCCTGTGGCAGGGGGTTGGAGCTCTGGGATCCTTGGGATCTCTCCCAACCCAGACCAGTCTGGGATTCTATGAACCATGCTGTCCTGCCAAGCCAGGAGTCAGGCCTTTGAATCATCAGGGCTTTGATTCTTCAGGGCTTGGCTCATCAGGGTTTTGACTCATCCCTCTTCCCAAGTCCCTGTTGGATTCCTGCTTCCCAAGGTACTCTGCAGATTCTCCTGACAGGGCTCAATAAGCTTTCAGAGCAGCTGGTAAGTGAAGGAGCTCTTGCCACATCCAGAAGGAAATGGGGATCCAGAGCAGAACCTTTGGTGCAGCTGGTGGATGCTGACATGACGAGGGAGAGGATCCCCTTAAACACCCCATGTTGTGCCCACAGGAAGTCCTGATGGCAGCCTAGCAGGGGTTAGAGCAGAAAGCCAGAGGTTCCTTCAGGATAAATGGTCCTTTGTATGAAATGAAAGATCTCCAAGAAGTTAATCCTGGAACAGAGGAGCTTTCCACCCCCTGGAGCTTCAGGAGGAGGTGTAGAGGTGTAGAGGTGTTGGAATTGGGGCTCCGTGTGATGTGCTCAGTCCAGGTGTCAGAGATGGGTTATTTTTTGGGTGAAAAGCCCTAAAAGCTCACATTTTGACTCCACCTTTGTCCTGCCCCAGAGAAGACACCTCTCCCCAACTCCAAACTGATGCCCCAAACACCACACCAGGCTGTCTGGCGTGGTGACTTGGAAGAAGGTCCATCACTGAGCCGTGTCTCCAGATCTCATGGCTGCATCACCATACTTTTATTGTCCCTCAGATGTTTGAGGGACATGTTAGGGGAGGTGACACTGGGGCAGAGCTTCCCCTCTCCCTCTGTTTGGCCTTGGAGAAGGAGAGCTTCTTCAAGCAGCATGTTCCACCTGGGCATGGTGATGCCTCCTTGGGGTCCTGTTTTTGGTGGGGTGCACAGACCACTGTCCTGGCCAGCAGCCTGGTGAGAGGTGCGGGTCACCCATGGTAGAGAGAAAGAGTCAGAGCCAGTGGCATGTCCCTGGTCCCATGGGAAAGAGGAGCTGAGCAGAACCATGAGGTGACATCTGTCCTGGTCACGGTCTGGAGCTGCTCAGAGCCGGTGTGGGCTGGGAAACGTGGCGATGGGATGGGCTCTGTTTTGGACCCTCTCCCAAGGGCTTTTGTATTCCATGGATGTGCCATGGAGGCTCCTCTTCCTGGTCACTGCCCATCTGTTGGCTTTAGGTGGGCTGAAGCTGACTGTAGCCTCCACACAGTGTCTGGGAACCCACCAGGAGCAAACACCTCAGTAGGACAGGGTGTGGGTTCGTTGAGTGTGAAGGTTGGGGTGACCCCTTGGCCTCCAGATCCACAGGAGCTGTTCCTTTGAGTTGAGTTGTGTCTTTTTGCCTCTTCAGGTGCAGATCCAGAACAAGAAGGTGGACCTGTCCAAGGTGTCCTCCAAGTGTGGCTCCAAAGCCAATATCAAGCATAAGCCAGGTAGGAATTCCACCATTTCCTCGTGGTTTGTCTGAAGATCCACAGACTCTTACAGAGTTGTAGGGGTTGGAAGGGACCTCCAGACACTGAGTCCAACCACCAGATATTGCAGGTGGTTTGAAAACAGTCCTGGCTGGAGACTGGAACACTTGAAGGGCTTTCTTGCTTTCTGGGAGTGCTTCTGGAAGTACTGTCTGGTGTCTCAGTGACTCTTGGGATTTCATAGGGGGTGCAGAGAGGTGGGCGCTGGTCTCTTCAGCCAGGGGCCAGGAGCTGGCAGGAGGGGCAATGGGCTCAAGCTGGGCCAGGGCAGGCTCAGCTCAGCTGGGAGGGCCAAGTTCTTCCCTGGCAGAGCTGTGGGGCTGTGGCCCAGGCTGCCCAGGGAGGGGGCTGAGTCCCCAGCCCTGGGGGTGTTGAACAGAGGGGAGATGAGGTGCTCAGGGATCTGGGGCAGCACAGGACAGGGACGGTTGGACTCCATGGGCTTCAAGGGCTTTTCCAACCTGGTGAGTCTGTGATCTCCTGGCCCATGGATTATCTCCCAGTCTGTGAGTTACCTCCCAGTCTGTGGGTATCTCCCAGTCCATAGGTATCCCCCAGTCCATGTGTATCTCCCAGCCCATGTGTTGGGATGTGTGGAGTCCTCATCCTGAGGGCACCTCCCAGGCTTTGCCATGCAGCCCTGCTTGTTTGCAGTGTTGCTTGACCCACAGTGGTGCCGATCACCAGCGTTGGTCCTGCTGGTTCTTAAACCAGAAGGTAAATGTGGGACTGAGTCCTGCCCCTTCTCCGAGGTGTGTTGGGTCCCCAGAGGTCCCTCAGGTGGGACGGGGCTGGAGCCGTTAGTTAAACTCACTCCTACAAAACCTCGTCCTAGGGGGAGGAGATGTCAAAATTGAGAACCAGAAGCTGAACTTCAAGGAGAAGGCTCAAGCCAAAGTGGGTTCTCTGGACAACGTGGGACACTTGCCAGCAGGAGGAACCGTGAAGGTGGGTGCCACAAGCTCTGGCGCATGGGGCAGGGTGTAAATGTGGGGGTTCTCCTTGTTGTGCTGCTGGTGGGTGCTGCTTTTCCACCCCCAGCCTTTGACAGCAAACTCTGGGTGCTCCTCAGAGGGCTGGTGCTGCCCACCTACACCTGCTCAGAACCCAGCTCGCTCCAGAAGCTCCAAGCCCACCAGAGAAGCTGCTTCTGGCGCTTTCCATCCCCTTGTTTTGTTCTGACTTCTCTTTAACCCGCAGTAAAGCCGGTGGGGTCAGAGAGCTGGGTGCTGGGGGTGGCACCGTGCAGCTCTGGGGCGCTGAGTCCACCCATCCCCTTGTTGGGTGAGACAGGGGAGGATTGCTGCCCTCCTGCTGCTGTGGTTCTGCTCCTCTCCTCCCAAGAGTGTGACCAGCCCCAGCATCAGCTCTGCTGTGTGACACTACGGGAGGGCAGTTACCCCCACCCGGGCCCATCCCGCTCCGTAAGGATTAGAGCAGAGCTGGGGGGGTTCCAGTTACAATGGTGTCACTGGTGCTGGGGCTTTTATGTGAAACATCACTGCTGCTTCAGAAGGCTCTGGTGGCTCTGGAAGCAGAGGAGCCCACACCGCGCTCCCACGGTGGTGGAGGCAGATGGGGGAGCAGAAACCACCTCAACCAGCCCTGTGTTGCTTCGCTGGAGCACACTTTGTGTGGTGGAAGGGTTCTGAGCTCAGTTGGGTTGGGTCATTGGGTTAAAACCAGTGTGAACAGGGAAGGAATCCCTGTCCCAAGGAGCTGATGGTGCAGCAGAACCCAGCAGTGATGTAGCACATGTTGAATCGTCCCTGGTAACACCAGGCCCGTGGCCACCGCCGGAATATTTGCTGGGGACACAACGGGACTCACCTGTCTCCAGTCCTTGTGCTCAACTGGGGCTCAGTGAGAAGCTGAAAGGAGCTGGGGAAGCTGCTGGGTGGGATGCAGGTGATCCTCCCCACTGAGCGTGGCAGTGAGGGGATGTCCTGGATGGGTGTGTTGGTCCCTCACAGAGCTGGGCTGCTCCAGCACGATGACATCTTGGGTTGTCAGGCCTGGCAATGCTGGGGGTGTCTGGATGTCTCTCCAAGCAGCTCCATGTTACTCTTGGCAGGCTCCCACCATTGTATTACTCTTCTCTAGTGGTGGTAGGCTCTTCTCTCATGGCAGCAGGGCTTGGTTCTTCTCTCAAAGTAGCAGGACTTGGCTCTTCTGTAGTGGTGCTAGAACTTGGATCTTCTCTAATGGTGGTAGGGCTTGGTTCTTCTCTCAAGGTACTAGGACTTGTCTCTTCTCTAGTGGTAGCAGGACTTGGAGCTTCTCTAATCATGGTAGGGCTTGGTTCTTCTCTCATGGTAGTATGGCTTGGTTCTTCTCTCACAGCTGTGGGGCTTGGTTCTTCTCTAGTGATGGTAGAACTTGGCTCTTCCTTAATGAATTGTGGTAGGGCTTGGTTTTTCTCTTAAGGTACTAGGACTTGGCTCTTCTCTCATGGTAGTAAGGCTTGGTTTTCTTTTCTAGTGGTGGTAGAACTTGGCTCTTCTCTACCTGTGTTAGGAATTGGCTTTTCTTTAGACTTAGCTCTTCTCCAAGGTTAGTAGAGGTTGGTGACTCCATGTGGGTAGGAGACCAGACCAGGACAGGGTCTACTCTAAAGACTGTGTTCCTGGTCTGTAGCCCAGCGTGATGGTCTGAACTTGGCTTTCCTGGCCTGGGACCAGCTGTGTGCTGGGTCCTGGTGTGTAAACGTGTCCCCAGGCACTGGAGGCTGCTTCATTGCAGCTATCCCAAAGCACTTGGGTGCTTCTGACTCCTGCTCCAGTCCCTCGGCGTGCCTTGGGCTGCCTTTGCCATGGTGACCCTGGTCACCAGGGAGGAACAGGTCTGTGTTTGGGGAGGGGGTGCTGAGCTCCCAACCCCGTGCTCCGGGACACAGCACCCACACTTGGATGGAGCAGCGTGGGGACAGTGGGTCTGTGGGGACCAAAGTGCTGCCAGAAGCTGGAAAGCTGGTCAGGATGGTGGCATCCTGGGGGAGCAGAGAGGGGCTGCTTCCCACTTCCAAACCCCCTACCTCACCTCATCCCCAGCAGCTGGGCAGGGCGCAAGAGGTGGGGAGAACCCATCCTTCACCACCCCCCCGCCCCCAGCACCCCCCCGTCCTCTATTGACCGGTCCCTGTCGTCCTCCCCACCCCGTTATCTCATTGTAGGCTGAGGGGAGCGCGGAGCCAGGGCAGGTCCCGCCAGCCCCTCAAAACGGAGAGGCGACGGCGGCGCGGGCAGGCCGGGAGCCGCGGGAGAATGGCGTGGGGCCCGCAGCGCCCGCTGCCCTCGGCGCGGGCGACCAAAGGGAAATGCAGAGCTTCGAGTCTCAGATACAAGAAACAAGTAAGTGCCCACACCTTGTGCCAGGGGTTGGGGGGGGGTGTGGACACGGGGACACCCTGCAGCCACACAAAGCAGCCACCCCACCCCCCGGTCCCAGCGCTGTGATCCCAGCTCAGAACCTTGTTCCTCTGGATGTCTGGCAGGGGGGTTGTGGTTTTTTTGCCTTTTTTTTTAATTGAGAAAATTGCCTTTTATTTTCCAGGCATCTAATGATGACATTATGGTATCGTCTTCCGCCCTCCCTCCCCTCCTTTCCTTCTCCCTTCCCTGTCCCCCCCTTCCCCCTTTCCCCCTCCCTCTTCCCACCCCTTCCCCTTCTCACCTGCCCTTGTGTCGCTGCAGATTGAATCTCACAAGCTGACGTTCCGTGAGAAGGCCAAGGCTCGGACAGACCACGGAGCGGAAATCGTCGTCTCCAAACCCCCCCAACCTTTCCAGCAGCACTCCCCCCCGGCGTAGCACATCCGTCAGCGAGAGCCTGGCCTCAGTCGCCTCCTTGTCACCGCTGCAACAGCCAGCTCCCCTTGCAGCGCTTCCTCAGCAAGGCTTGTGACCCCTCCCGGCCCCCTCCCCAACGTCCCACGCGTGCCCCCTCCCCGGTGTGACGCAGCTTGGCTCTCTTAACCCGGCCTCTGGCTTTAGATGGGATGGGGACAGCGTTTAACCCGCCTCAGCGTCCCTTTCGGCCGCGCTCGCCCCCTCAGAGCTCATCCCTGCCCCAGCGTGCCGGGTTCTGGCGCTCCCGCCCTTCTCCGCGCCTCTCGGCCTGGTGGGTTTTAGAGGGGGGGGTGGATACCAGAGTGTGAGCGCCGTGTGCTGGGGACGGGTGGCTGGTGACTTCCAGGCTGCGTCTCCTGTGCTGAGCAGTGGGGAGACGCATGGCAGGCCTGGGCGGGAGCATGCTGGGGCTGAAGCCAGGCCTGAGTTAACAGGGATAAACCAGGCCCAAGTTAACAGGAATCAGCCAGGCCTGAGTTACCAGGGATAAGCCAGGCCTGAGTAACCAGGGATAAGCCAGGCCCGAGTTACCAGGGATAAAGCCAGGCCCAAGTTAACAGGGATAAGCCAGGTCCAAGTTAACAGGGATAAGCCAGGCCCAAGTTAACAGGGATAAGCCAGGCCCGAGTTAACAGGGCTGGACAAGCCAGGCCCGAGTTAACAGGGATAAGCTGTGATCTTGCTGTCTTCCTCCTTTCTTCTGTTTTCTTTTAAAAACAACCCCCATCCTCCCTCTTCCTCCTCGCGCTTGGGTTTCTGCCCATCCCCTTTGATGCCGATATATATCATATACACCCACGGTTAGGCTGTTTTAACTGTTGACTTGACCCCTTCTCCTCCTCGTGCCGCTGTGGTGGGTTAGCGTGTTCCGAACCCGCGCTGAGTTTCCTTTCTCCTCTTTTCCTTCTTTTCCAAACCGTAGGAGAGTAGAGACATTAACCGCTGCTGCAGTGCTGGCTTCCTACTGACATATCCAGCAATTGTAACTTCTTTGTTGTTGGGTTTTGTTTTTGGGTTGGTTTTTTTTTGGGTTTGTTTTGGGGTGGTTTTTTTTGGGGGGGGGGGGGAGGGAGGGTTTGGTTTTTTGGAGGGTTTTTGGGTTTGGTTTGGTTTTTTTTTTTTGGTTGTTTTTTTTTTTTTTCTTTTTTTCTTTCCTCTTGGAATATTTTAAAACGATGGAGCAAACTCATGGGATTAAGCCATGTCTGGAATGAAAGGCACAGGGAATGTGTTAAAGGAAAACTCGCTGTGACCGATGAGCTGCCGCCTGTGTTGACTGCAACGAGCCCTGTGGGCGCGATGCTCGTAGAATCCTCTGGTAGGGCCCAGCCGCCAGCCCCAGGGGACGATGCTCAGGCCCTTTAGCAAGACAAAGATGGTTTATTTATTAACTCACACTGGGATTTATGGTTTTTCCCAGTGAGGGCCTGAGGTCTGGAGGGAAGGTGGGAGGATGCTGGAGTTGCAGGTTAACGCGGGCGGCGAGCGTTGAGGCAGATAACTAGAGCGGGTCTGTGGGGTGTGTGCGTGTTGTCGTGACAGAGCTGGCGTAGGGATTAACCGTACAGCCAGGCTGAGCGGGGCTGGTGTGGGCAAGGAGGCCCAAGCTGTCTCTCCCCACCACAGCGAGCGTCGGCTGGGAGGGAAGCAGAACCCCTGGGGTTGGGGTAGCGGCCGTGGGTTTCCGATGCTGGGGGAGGCTCAGCTCTGGCTAAGGAAGGAGATTGACCCCCCCTCCTCTTCCCCCCCACTGGCTGAGGTGTGAGCTCCTCGTTGCGCGTTGCGAATGACACTAAAAAAAATAATAAAACCAAGAAAAACAAAAAAAAACAAAACAAAAAAAAAAACAAAAGAAAAAGGAAAAAGAAAGAATAAAAAAAAAAAAGGAAAAAGAAATGTAAATAAATTTAAAAAAAAAAGAAAAAAAGAAGTGTTCTTGGGTCGTCAAACTAATTTAAAGCAAATTAAAAAGAAAAGGGTGGAGTGACAAAACACTGGGATCAAAGTGACCTGAACCAGGCTGTGCTAAGGGGGGGGGCTGCTCGAGGAGGGCCAGAGGGAAGCCTGCAGCTTCTCCTGCTTGTGGGAGTATTTCTTTGGGAAGCTGACAACGACACGATAACCCGGAATCTGTATTTACACACAAAGATTCTTATTGCACTTGTATTTTTTATATTAAAGTTTGCATGATTTCTAATAAAAAATGGCATTAAAATGTACTAGTTTGCATCCAAGTCGTCTGCTAGTTTCATAAGTGCTTTTTTTTTCCTCTGAAGACTGATTTAAGCAATGCAGATTTGCACCTGAAAGGGGCGGTTATATATACCCCAGAACACTCCCACTGTCTCCTTCCTCTTCCTCCTCATCCTTGTCCTTATCCTCCTCGTCCTCCTCATCCCCACCTCTCCTCTCCCCACCACATCCCTCTAACCCCAACCCAGGGACGGTGGTTGCTCCCTGCCCTCACAGCCCTGGACCAGCACTAACCCCCCCCCCCCACCCCTCACCCTGAGCTCTGCAGAGAGAGAGGCTGGAGGTGGGGAAGGGGCTGCAGCCACCCTCCCACCCTGCACATGGCTGCGGGTGCTGAAACCTCGCTCCTCGAGAGCGCGGAGCTGGGGTGTGATGCTTCCAACCCTCCCAGGCGCTGCCGCCGACCACCCGCTCCCCTGCATGCCCCCCACCCCCAGGTATATATCACTGCCCCTTCGCTGCTGCTTCCTTCTTTCTCTTACTGCTAAATTCGCAGCTCCGGCTCCTGCGTGTCAGGCTCGGGCTGTGTTTTTGTTTCAATTCTCTTTCCAACACTTGAACTTGACGTGAGGAGGCGAGGGACTGCGAGGCGAGGGGGCTGATGCCCTTGGAAGGGGCTTGTGCTGCCCCAGGGTAGTAACAGGTTAGGGCAGGCAGGGCTTGGAGAGAGGGGCTGTGCTCGTGGGGAGCCCCCCCCCGCAGAGGCAGATGCCAGCTGGAGGTGACCTCCAGGCTCAGGGTCTGGGCCAAGCTGCTGGGACCTTAGTGCATGGCGAGGACGGGCGAGTCGTAGTTAACCAAAGAGGAGGTAGAAGCTGCCCGGCTCCTCTTGCTGTGGGGCTGGGGGTGCTTGTTCCTTGGGCTGGGGGTGAGATGCAGCCGGGGGGGCCTGGTCTTGGTTCAGGTGCCGCAGGAGGATGGTGAGTGGCAACGTTGCACTTTATCTGCTGAGATTGCAAATAAACAAACCACAAGCAAAGCCCAAGGCCCTGCAAGGGGCCCTAACACCACCCCCTTACCCCTCCATTGCTTTACCAGCCTCACTGACTGCTTGGGGCCTGTGGCTGTGGCTGTTCGGGCCTGGGGCCAGTATCTGTGGCTGTTGGGGCCTGGCCGGTGTCCGTGGCTGTTGGGGCCTGGCCGGTGTCCGTGGCTGTTGGGGCCTGGGGACCGGTGTCCGTGGCTGTTGGGGCCTGGGGACCGGTGTCTGTGGCTGTTGGGGCCTGGGGACCGGTGTCTGTGGCTGTTGGGGCCTGGCCATGCACAAACCTTCCCCGGCCTGCACAGTTTGGCCCAACACTGCCCAGCCGCCCCCTGCTTCAGTGCCACTTTCTCTGACACTCGTTGTGCCTGTGTTTAGCTGACAAACTAACTCCAGCTATGCTAGCGTGCTGTGGTTCTGCTTTGGTTTTAACATGGAGCTTTTATTTTTGTGTTCTTTTCACGTTATTTTAAGGACCCGGCTGTAGATACTTGCTGGCCTGGGGCGAGAGCTGTGCGTGGTGGAAAAGGACTTGGGTTTCGGATCTGGGAAGCTGGGAGTGAGCTGGGATTGTAAGGGAAGCCTACAGAGGAGCTGCTGGCAGGGAAGGAGCTGGGTTTGCTGTTGGCTTGGCCTAGGGTAGAGGTAGCAAATTCTCTTGCTGGGGGAGGACCTGAAGAGTTGTGGTCCGAGTGAGATGGGACTTGAATGTGTGCTCCTGGCCTGAAATGCCTCGTGTGGGTCTCAGCTCTCTCATGACTCTGCTTTCGAGGGGAGCTGGGAGAAGGTGGGTGCTGGAGGGCTGGGACCCCACCAGATGGGGCACAGTACAGAGCTGGAACCGGCTCCTGCCTCAAGCTCAGCAAACCCCACACTGAAGCTCATGGTCCAAGGCTCCCAAGGGCTCCAAGGCTTCCAGGGTTGAGCGTTGAGTTGGAGGTGTCTGAGCTACTGAAGCATGAGCAGGCTTGGGGGGGGTAGCTGAAGGGGGGAGATGCTTCCCAGCCAGTGCTGGGATCCCTCCCCAGCTGTGGGTGCTGGTGCTTGGGCTTGGTGCTTCCCCACAGCCCTGGCTGCCGGTGTCTGGTGTCTCCCCACGTATCAGTGGCATATACAGTTCCTTTGGGGCTTTTTATACAGTTAAGTACATTCAAGTAACCGAGTCTGTGGGTCAGGCGGGCCGGAGCTGCGGCTGTTTCGCTGCTGCCCCTGGCACACACCTCCCCTGGGGTCGGAGTCCTGACCACAAACTGAATGTAGTTTTCTATGCTGACCCTCGCTGTCGTCCCCCCGCGTCGTGTCGGTGTGTGTGGGGGTGGGAGCTCTGGGACCCTCGTGTGTTTGTGTTGTTTAGGCAGAATTTCTTGTGTTTTACTCTGGTCGCAGCAGGAGCTTTGATGTTGGTGACATCCTGGGGGTGATGGGGGCTCCTCTGTCCTCCCCACGCCTGGAAATGAGGGAGGACAGATGAGCCCCTCCTGAGCCACTCACACGCTCGATGCTGTCCCTGCCTGAGGCTGAGCAGCCAGAGCTGGTGGGAGACCAGCAGTTGGGGGGTTATGTTACCCAACTGGCCTGGCTGGGGCAGCTTGTGGCTGGGCTGGGAAAGGCTGTGGGAGCAGCAGCGGGAAGCGTGCTCCATCTCTCCTTCCTCCTCCCTGCCTGGAAGCCAGCTAGAGTAAGCGTTTGCCTCCCAACCTTCCCTCTCCCAGGAGTCTCGCTGGCTGCCAGCTGGTGTCTAAAGATCAGACACGAGACTCCTGTCCTGCACCGCTCTGATCGTCCCACCCAGCACTCGGCATCGCCTGCAGCTTCCAGTGCCCCCTGCCACCCAACACCGACTGGGGAGATGAGCGTGCGGAGGGGGCAGGAAAAGAGGGGGGGGGTGTGGCTGGAGATGAGGGCTGGGGGTTCAGGACTCTTGGCTCCCTTTGTGGTCTCAGGCCATCACTTAACCTCCCTGCCTCAGTTTCCCCATCTGCAAGGCGGGGATGACTCTCCTTACCTCAGCGTGCAGTGATCTGACGTGTGACTCTGTGTCATGGGGTTAGTTTGGGGCAGCACCAGCGCCTCTGGGTGCTGCCCAAGGAGAGGGGTGGTGCAGGGAGGGAGGCAAAGGCCGGGTGGGGGGTTAGTGTGGGGGGCAAGGGCTGAGACCACAGCTGGGGGGGCCGGGGCAGAGCCCCTCCTGCCCGGTTTGCTTGTGCCCCGCTGTCTCGCCCACCCGCCCGCGCGGGGCCGTAGGACTGTCGTCTCCTTAGCAGCATTTCCTGACTCGATGTTGTGGTTCCTGCTATTGTAAAGGGGTGAAATAAAGCTTCTCCATGTTCCTCTGCAGCTTGGGCTGAGTTTCTCTGGGGTGGGAGGGGCAAGGCCGGACAGGGGGCGATGGCACAGAGGCACCTTGTGTCCTTCTGCTGGGGCTGGAGCAGCTCTGGGGCCTTGGGAAGCAGCTCTGGTCTTGCTGTGGGGAGGGGAGGGGAGGGAAGGGGGTGCTGGGCTGGCACCCAGCTGGGGGGAGCCCTGGGGCAGGCAGAGTCCCAGCCACAGACCCCTGGAAGCATCCTCCTCCTGCCCATCCCACCCAGCTCCTCTGGGAACAGCAGCCAGGCCCAAGGTCCCACCAAAGTCCCACCATCCCATTGCTCCAGCAGTGAGCTTCTCCCCCAGGGAGGCTTCACCCAGCATGGTTGTGACCCCCTCCTCTCCCCACAGTGCCAGGACCTGCTCCAAGGCTCCCAGGGGCTCCATGGTTTCTGGGGGCTCCCAGGCTGCCAGGGGTTCCAAGGCTCCTTGGGGGCTCCCAGGATCCTGGGGGCTCCCAGGGGTTCCAAGGCTCCTTGGGGGCTCCCAGGGGTTCCAAGGATCCTGGGGGCTCCCAGGGGTTCTCAAGGCTCCTTGGGGGCTCCCAGGGGTTCCAAGGCTCCTTGGGGGCTCCCAGGCTGCCAGGGGTTCCAAGGATCCTGGGGGCTCCCAGGGGTTCCAAGGCTCCTTGGGGGCTGCCAGGGGTTCCAAGGCTCCTTGGGGGCTGCCAGGGGATCCCACAGGCTCCAAGACTCCCTAGGGCACCAAGACTCCCCCCCCATCCATCCTTCCACTCCCAGGGAAAGCAGCCAGGACCCAAGCCCTGAGCACACAGAACAACCAGGAAAGGAAAGAATGCAGAGGACAGAGGCAGTTACTACTCTATCCCTTTTTATTGTCTTTAATCTATGTTGTAAAAAGATCCAGTATCACATAACAGCCACTGAAGTATCCCAATATCACACTAGTTCGGAACCATTTAGACAATAGCTTAGGTTGTTTTTTTTTTTCTTGGGTTTTTTGTTTGGGGTTTCTTTTTTTTTTTTTTTTTTTCCTTTTTCTCTTTTTTTTTTCTTTTTTTCTTTTCAACCTGCTGGAAGGGAAAAAAACCATAGTGCCCATTACAGGGGCTGAGAAAAGAAACGAACACTGGTCAAATAATAGTGACAACCTCAAGCAAGTGAAAATGAAGATGAAAAGTTTTGAGCGAACACAGGCTGCAGGCACCGGCTCAGCCCCCCCCCCCAGCCCCCACATCCCATGGGAGTAGGGCTTGGGGTGGGAGGGGGGGCTCAGGAGCAGAGCAGACCCTGGCCCTACACCCCACTGTGGCCCTTGTGCTTTATGCCCGCAGCCCCTGGAGCCGCGGGGCTCCCGCACAGCCCCGCTCCAGTCCATCAGCTCAGCCCTCTGTTAATTAAAGGCCGTGACGAGTAAATTAAATCTTAGTAGAGAACTGGGGGCCCCGAGGAAGGCAGCTCCCGGCGCAGAGGGGGTCAGGGCCGGTGCCCTTCGCTGTCGTTCCCGGGTGCAGCGTGGCACCCGCGCTCAGCGGGGCTGAACCTCCCCTGGGTTTCAGTACAAAGAGCTTAAGAAACGGGGAATAAAAACAAACCGGCCCCAGCCCCGCGCCCGCCTCGCGCTCAGCTGCGGGGAGCACGGCAGCCACCCTCCCCTCCCAACCCCAGCCAACACCACGCACAGCCCCGTGGTGCGGTGCAGCACGTCCCCCCCCCTCCGAACTGGGAGGGCACAAGGCTGGGGCTGGGCCCCCAGCACGCTCACCGGCGTCACAAACACTTAACGCAGCCTCACAACAGCCCTGTGAGGTAGGTCGCTGTCTTCGTTTGACAGGGAATCCAAAGGCAAAGCTGGGCTTAAAACTCCAGGTTTCTCGTTTAACGCCTGTCACAATCCTCCTTCCGCAGAAATATGGTCCCTGGTCATGGAAAACAAAAGGATTTGGGGAGGGGGGTGTCTCATCTCCTGGCTTCCTGCAGGAGAAGGCGCCCACAGGCAGACTGCCGCCTGCCATCATCGCGTCCCGTGTTGCACCAGCGCCAGGGATCCGTCCGGCCTCCTCGGCGTAGGGAGAAGGGGAAATAAAAAAAGAAGGGAAATCATAACACCAACGCAAGAGGACAGAAGAAGCACAGGCAGATCAAGAAGGACAAGTCCCATCTCACACTGGTACCGCCACGCCTGTGCTCGCGCTGTGAGGCTCGGCCATCCCGCGTGGAGCGTCACCTCCGGGGCCTCCTCCCCTCCCTCCGCCGTCCCCGGGGCAGCGGGTGTGGGGAGAGCGAAGATGATGCTGTTTCATCCCCCTGCGCCGGAGCTGCCGGATCCACGCTCCCCCAGACGAGTGCAGCCGCAGGCTCCGACGTCCGTCCGTCCGTCCGTCCTCTTGAGCCGGGAGTAGCTCTCACCCCGGAGCTGCTCCAGCTGGGCCCCGTGGGGATGGGGCAGAGAACAGCCCGCAGCAGCCGCGTCCTCACGTTTCCAGTTTGGGGACTGTCACCCTTGAGAGCGCAGGAGGTGGGTGGGTGTCCGCAGCGCCAGCGGCGGGGTCCCTCGGCGCTCCCGGTGCGGTGCGGGCGGCGCGGTGCTGGTTCTCCCTCGGCGGTGACCATGCGGAGAGCCGACAGCGGGGAAGATTCAGACAACATTAATCTTCTAGGATGGAGAGAGATGACTTCACAAGGGATAAATAGAACTTTTATTTAAATAAACATTTGTGAACATCTTTATACAAATTACAAGTCCCCACACAAATCCTCTGGCTCCACCTAAGCGCCGAAGCTGCCAGGAGGGCCTTTGAGCAGATCCACCAGGATGTCGAGCAGCTGGCTGTGCTGGTGGTGCAGGTCCCCGGGGATGGCTGCCATCTCGTAGCACAGGCACGTCTCCACCATCTTGGAGAGCGACACACGGAAGTCACGCAGGAGGCGGATGGTGTAGGAGTCTCCCTCCAGCACCAGGAGGTCACTGTCTGTCAGGGAGACGGTCGCTCGCCAGCCGTCGTCTTGGTGGGAAGAAGAGAGGAGGTGAGAAGCAGGAAGGGTGTGGAGCTGGTGGGGACCGCGCCGCCTGCTTGGCTCTCGCCTGCATCGGTACCAGGGGTGGCCTGGGGCTGCCCCCACGCTCATTTTTGGCTGGAGTCTGGGGGCTCAAGCAGCTCCCACAGCAGGCAGGCAGGGATCCGGCCCAGCACGCTGGGATCCTGCGGTTTACCCACAGGAGGTGACCGACTGCACAGCCCAGCCGAGCTCAAGGGCAAGACACCAACTGCAGCGCTGCCAAAACCCACAGGCCAAAGCAAGGCATCCATGGGGAGGAGGACTCGCTCCTCCCAGACCCCCTCAGCCCCCAAGGCTGCAGCTCCAGGCACAACCCCACATGCTCAGCCTGCCTGGAGCCCAGGTTCCTGCGTGCCCTGGAGAGCCACAGCCGAGAGCAGCTCAAATCACCATCCCTACAGCAGCACCAGTCTGAAGTGAGAGGCTTCAGGAGCCGGGATAGACAGTGGGCCAAGGAAGAAGCAGAGCTGCTCACAGTAAGGGAGCAGGGGCAGCCACCTCACAGCCCCCTGGACTGTGGAAGCAGGGTGCTGAGTCATCAGATGCAGCAGGAGGAGCCTACAGCAGCACAAAGGACGTGCAGGGGGACGCAGCAGCCCTCACTCACCTCGGACATGGATATCCGTGTCAGTCATGAGCAGCACGGCGAGCGGGTGGACCTGGGAGGAGTCCCGCACAAACACCCCGCCGTTGGACTTCACTGCCATGAAGTACGTTAGCCAGCGGCTGTACAGCTTGGATGCCTCCCTGCACAGGGTGGGGAACACCTCTGTCAAGCACAGGCGGAGCTCGCCGGTACCGGGAAGCGTGTGGTGTGGGGTCCCAAGGGATGAACACCGATCACCCACCTGTTGATGGTCGACTTGTGGAGCAGAACGGTGCCGGCCTTCGTCCGATACGCGTAGCTGTTGGGCTTGAACTTCCCCTGACGGGTCACTTTGCCTTGTCGCACCTGAGAGGAGAGGAGAGGAGCAGCTCCAGCACCTCCTGATCAGGTGGTGATCAGGAGCAGCTGCAGCACCTCCTGAGAGGAGCACCTCCAGCACCAGCCTGGCTTTTCCACAGCTCCCTCCTCCGCGTGAGGAGGCGCCTGTGTATTCCTCCACCCCTGGGCAGCAAGACTGTGTTACCACAGTACAGACATGGGGTGACCAGACCCAAGCTGCCAGACATGAGGGGCAGCAAACAGGAGGGGGAGATGCCACCCTGACAGCTCCCAGCCTGGCTGCACACACCCAAGCAGGGCCCTGAGCAGGATGGGGTGGCTGCTCCTCACAAGGAGGGATCCGGGCACAGCACTGGAGCTGCAGGCAGCAGTGCAGGCAGACAGCCAGCCTAGGACATGCACTCCCATGACAGCATGGGTGTCTCCAGCACCTCCATGCTTCCCCAGTGCCCAGGAGAGTGATGGCAGAGTGGGAGCCAAGTACCTGGATGAGGTTGGGGTAGAGGCCAGCCATGAGGACTCCCTTGACCAGTTCCTCCTCTTCGCTGTACTGGTTACACACAGAGGAGGGCATGGTGCAGTCTGATGGGGATGACACCAGGAAGGCTTCATAGAGGTTCTCAGAAAACTGCTTGACAAGGCCTAGAATAGGAGACAGGCAGGGAATGGGACTCACCCTCTCCTTCACTCTGAACAGAAGGAGCTGGGCAGGGCAGCGCTGTCTCACCCTTGGTGCTAGGGCAGGAGGTGCACCCTGCCCATCTCAAACCAGAACCCGCACCGGCAGCGTTCCCCCCCGTCCACCCCTTCCTGCGCCACCTCCCTCACCGGTGTGCCAGCCTCTCCAGGGACAGGGGGGGCAGGCAGGACTCACCGTTGATGAAGCGAAGGCTGGGGCCATACAGGTAATAGTCCTGCAGGTAGTTATCCCTGGCACGACTGTCTCTGCGTCTCAGCACCTCCTCCCAGCCCGCCACGGCTCTGACAAAAGCCAGGTGATCACTCCCGCTCTCCCGGCTCAGAACAGCCTTGGCCTGGGATGGACACACGTGTCAGGCAGTGGCAGCCCCTTCCCTGTCCATCTCCTGCCCTCCTCCCAGGGGGGCTCCTCACCTTGTCCACCTCCGCACGGTTCTGCAGGCTGCTGCTGAAGGGGTCCCGGGTGAGGCAGGAAACGATGACGAGCAGGGGGTGGAGGCAGCGGTAGATGGAGGCCAAGACAATGGCCTTGGCCAGCCGAGGATCCGTGGAGATCTGGGCGAGGCGTTTGCCCAAAGTGGTGAGGGCTTCTCGCTGGTCCAGCACTCCTGAAACAGAGCCACCCATGGGGGCATGTCCGTCAGCTCTGAGAGGGGCCAGAGAGGTGGCCGAGGGGGGCTTTGGGGAGCTGCCAGAACACGCCTGAGAGGCTGGGACAGGCTGGTGTCACCTCCGGGAGAGGAACAGCACAGGTGGCCTGCAGTGAGCACCCAAAATCTCCCAGGTCTAACTGGCCTTGGCTGAGGGAAGGCTGCAGCAGCCAGATGACAATCAGCAGGACCTCAGCTATGAGCTCTGGATCTCAACTTTCCTTCTTTCTCTATCATCTCCCCTCCCCTTTTTTAATCCATGGGAAGCTCTCCCCACTTCCCAAGCAGAGAGAAGACACCACAGGGTGTGTGGTTTCAGCTACCATCCCTATATCCAGGGCCAATCCTGCCCCAGCTGTCCCACAGGATGCTGTGTCCATCACACCCACCCCAGGACACGGCATTAGCTCACCGATCTCCTGCAGCAAGATCACCGCTTCATCCACAGCTTTGATGTCAGGGCTGTCCAGAGCCTTGGAGAGAAACTCGACTGCCTGTGGCACAGCGGGGAAGGGAAAAAGAAATAACAAAGGCATGTTTCCAGAAGCAGAATGGGGGAGCTGAGGGAGTCCCCTGCCCTGCTTTGGGGGCCCAGCCTGCAAATGCAGCTCCCTCCCTGCCTACGGGGAGACGAGCTCAGCCTGGAGTCTTTCCAATACACTCCCATCTCCTAAGTAATCCATGTGTTTCCAGGCTGAACTCCCCCACACAGCACTGAGGGAAGTGGAGCCATCAGTGTCTTGGGTTTTTCCTACTCGTGTTTGCAGTCAGATCACAGCTCTGGAGCTGGCAGCAGGCAGGCTGCATCCTGTTGTGGTGCTGCAGGCGTGTCCTGTGCTTACCGTTTTCTCTGGCATGTGGATCTTGGCCTGAACCACCAGGTTCTCCAAGGGGGTTCTCAGGATCTCTGGAACCTGGTAAGTTGGCATCTTGTCCAGGCGGCTCCGAGGGAAGAGGTGATAGGCAAATCCTGACTGACAGCGGCCAGCGCGGCCTCGCCTCTGCACCACGTTGGACTTGGACACCCACACTGTTTCCAGGCAGGACACCTAGGAGGAGGAGGATTAGGCACTCACAGCATTCCAGCCGGCCCAAGGACTGCCAAGGCTCCTAGGAACTGATGGCCCACCCCGCTGAAGGGTGAGGAAAGCCATTCCCACTCCCCTGCACCCCGCAGTGCTGGGTCTGGAGCAGGCAGCGGTGCCAAGGCCTGAGCTGCTCTGAGCATGGATGAGACCCTGATGCCATCTGCTGGCCACCTGCCTTGGCCCCGCATCACGGTGCTGCCCAGGGTCCAATACAGCACCCGGGGCTGCACTGGGAGAAAACAGGGCAAATCTTAAAGGGTTGTTTGAAACTAAAAGTGTTCCATGGTGGGAATCACCACCCAGCCCTGTTCTAGCCCAGGGAGGGGGAGTAGACACAACATCCCCACAGCTCTGCCAGGGAAGAACTTGGCCCTCCCAGCTGAGCTGAGCCTGCCCCTGGCCCAGCTTGAGCCCATTGCCCCTCCTGCCAGCTCCTGGCCCCTGGCTGAAGAGACCAGCGCCCACCTCTCTGCACCCTCCTGGCAGGGCAGGGCAGGGCAGGGCAGGGGGGAGAAGGGCTCCCCTCAGCCTCCTCTGCTCCAGCCTCAACACCCCCAGCTCCCTCAGCCGCTCCTCGCAAGCTTTGCTGCTCTCCAGCCCCTTCCCCAGCCTGGTTGCCCTTCTCTGGACACGCTCCAGGCCCTCCATGGCCTTCTTGGAGTCAGGGGCCCACAGCTGCCCCCAGCACTCCAGCTCCAGCCTCCCCAGGGACCAGCCCTTGGCCTCCTTCAACCTCATCCCCTTGGGCTCAGCCCATGGCTCCAGCCTGGCCAGGTCCCTCTGAAGAGCCTCCCCACCCTCAGGCAGATCCACACATCCTCCCAGCTCAGTGTCACCCCCAAACTGGCTGAGGGAACATTCAGTCCCTTCACCCAGGTCAGTGATAAAGATGTTGAACAGAGCTGGACCCAGCACTGAGCCCTGGGAGACACCACTCATGACCGGCCTCCAGCTGGGTTTTGTTCCAGCTTGGGGAAGCCGAACACTCTGTGCCCAACACAGTGCCCCAGGGGCCAAATGGGAAGCAGCTCTGTTGTCACCCCATCAGCAGCATCTCAGATGTTGCTCTGAGAACATCCATTAGCTCCAGCAGGTCCCAAACACGCTTAGAGGCAAGAAAGCATGGGTACCTTGGTCTTGAGGTCGTAGCGTTCCTCCTTGTGCGTGCCGCTGTCCACCACGTGGACGATGTCGTTGATGGTGATGGAGGTCTCAGCGATGTTGGTGGCCAGGACAATCTTCCTGACACCAGGTGGAGGCCGCTGGAAGATGTTTTGCTGGTCCATCATGGGGATGTTGGAGTGCACTAGGAGAGGAAAACCAGTCAGTCCTGCCCTGCTGAGCTGCTCTGCACTACAAGGCCAAGGTGAGCGGGGATTCTCACCTTTATTTTACCATCACCTCCTGCTTCAGGAGATGGGGGGGGGGCCAGAAATGAGGACACCACCTTTAAATGATTACTGTCAGCAGTGTCCTACCACCCAGACCCTGGAGAACATCTTCCACATACCATGTGGCAAAGCCTTGTTTCAGCAGTTGGCATCAGCAGGAGCTCAGATCACCACCCAGCCCAGGCAGATCCGAGCTCCTGCTGATGCCAAGGAGGCACCAGAGGCAGAAGTCCCACTCCCACTGTCCATCCTGCTGCCCCCCCCTCCTTTCCAAAAGGCCTATGGGGCAGGGAAATGGGGTGTCCTCATTGTCATTTGGATCCACTTGGTCAAAAACAGTTACCAGCAAGGTAGTGTAACTCTTCTGTATCATGATTTGCCCTGTTGTGGATCAGAGATGTGGAGAAATCCCCAGCAACACCACAGAGCAGCAGGGGAGTGCAACACCACACAGTTTACACCAAGAAGAACACTGGCCATTACCAGCACGTGAGCTGCCCACAATCCTGCTCCTGGCTGGCCTTGAGTTGGCATCAAATGAGGGCTGGTAAACACCATTTCCCCCCAAAAAAACAAACCCATGCCAAAAATCCTACATCCCAGCAGAGTAACACTGTGGTTGGTTATAAATGCCCCTCCTGGGATACACAGCATTAAATTCACTATCAAAGCTGAGCTACAGAGCACAACTCCACCCCACAAACAGGTCCTGAAGATCTGCTCTGTGTAGGCTCAGCACGCAGCCAGAATGTAGCTGTTTCCTCCCTGCAAGAGTCTGAATTGCTGGAGGCAGAGGAAGCCAGATTCTTTGATCACTTATGGGGTTGGAAGGCTTCTGCTAGGAGTTACTCCTGCTTCACGTGCACCAGTGCACCACAAGCACAGCCATCAGAGCATGCAAACTCGCTCTGTATCAGAGTGCAGCAGCTGAGGGGGCTCAGTGAGTCAACTGGCCCATCAGTTCTCCCCAAGCCCGGGGAGAAAAGGTGGCATCTCACCTGGTAAGACGAGGTACCGGCTGTTCTGAGAGCCCAGCATCTCCAGCAGGCGCTGCTGCACTCCTTTGATTTCCTGCCAGCCAGGGAGGAAGCACAGGATCCCACCTGAAACAGAGCAAGAGTTGAGAAAAGTCACAGAGAAATCCAAGTGCTGTTCCCCAGCTGGAGACACAGAAACTGGTTCTGCTGCTCATTGTTTCCCCAAATCCAGCAGCCTTTAGCCCAAGAAACAAAAATAAGAGCAGGGCCCTGGGCTGTGGTGTCACCTGCCAGCTGATCTCTAAGGAAACAGAATCACAGAGGTTGGAAGGGCCCCCCAGAGCCCCTGGGGTCCCACCCCCCTGCCAAAGCAGGGTCCCTAGGACAGGGGCTGGGATCTCTGCAGAGAAGGAGACTCCACACCCCCCTGGGCAGCCTGGCCCAGGGCTCCCTCACCCTCACCTTGGGCAACAAGTTCTTCCCCACATTGGGGCGCAACTCCCTGGGCTCCAACTTGAGCCCAGCGCCCCTTGGCCTGTCCCCACAGACCCTGAGCAGAGGCTGCCCATGGCCCCCTGGCTCCCACCCTTCAGCTCTGGAGAACCAGGGAGCAGATCCCCCCTCAGGCTGCTTCTCTCCAGGCTGAACAGCCCCAGCTCCCTCAGCCTTTCCTCCCAGGGGAGATGCTCCAGCCCCTTCAGCATCTCCAGAGCCTCCTCTGGACTCTCTCCAGGAGATCCCTGGCTGCTTGAGCCCAGGGAGCCCAGAGCTGGACACAACCCTCCAGCTGGGGCCTGAGCAGGGCAGAGAAACCTGCTTCATACTTACCCCAAACAAATGACAAACACCCACTATGGGAACTGAGACCCAGGGGAACAGCCATCTAGACTCCATCCCTGCCGTGTGCTCCTGTGAGCTCCCATGGGCAAGGTTTTAAGGACAGAAAGACACCCTGTGTTTTGGTTGGGGTAGTTATTTTTCTCACTAGCAGCAGGTACAGCTCCCAGCCGCTCCTCGCAAGCTTTGCTGCTCTCCAGCCCCTTCCCCAGCCTGGTTGCCCTTCTCTGGACACGCTCCAGGCCCTCCATGGCCTTCTTGGAGTCAGGGGCCCACAGCTGCCCCCAGCACTCCAGCTCCAGCCTCCCCAGGGACCAGCCCAGGGCCACAATCCCTGCCCTGGCCCTGTGGCCACGCTGCCTCTGACACAAGCCAGGATGCCCTTGGCCTTCCTGGCCCCCCGGGCACACTGCTGGCTCCTGGGCAGTCCCAGGCCCCCAACACCCCCAGCTCCTTCTCCCCAGCAGCTCTCCAGCCGCTCTGCCCCCAGCCTGGAGCGCTGCTGGGGGTGGGGATGGCCCATGGGCAGCTCTCTGCCCTTGGCCTGCTTCAACCTCATCCTGTTGGGCTCAGAGACAGCAACCTGTGCTGCTCAATCACCTTCATCTCAGACCATGAGTTTTACCCTTTGCTTTCTTACCCTCTCCCCCAGGGTACAAGGGGAGGGAGCAGAGTGCTGGGGGTTCTGTGAGCTGCCCACTGGGTTAAACCAGGCACCCTAGTTCCAGAGCAAATACCTTCTCCTAGCTTTGAAACTCTGAGATCTCTCAGAAGTCAGCTGAGAGTCCTGCCACCTCCCAGGCAAAGGTATTCAATGGGGGGGGGGGGCATACCCAGAAAAATAATCAATGTGCCACAAAGTTGCAAACACTGGAGCAGAAAGGAGCACTGCCCTTCACTGGGGGACAGCTGCATCTCAGGATGCTGAGAACACTGATGTTGTCTTAGCCAGAGACTTGGAATTAGCTCACATCACACTGTTTGAGACCTCTGGGCTGATCAGAATTGAGGGTGGCCTTGCAGGAGTCAGCCCAGCACCATGCAAGCCCAGGCTCTGCAGGGTTCACTTCCTTCCCCCTCCCTTCCCAGCCAAAGGAAAGAGGAAGAGGGTGAGGCAGAACCTACCTGGTTCTCCGTGGGCATCAATCTGGAGGACAAGGTCAGTGATCAGATCAAGATCAAGGACACATTCATCATCTGATTGCTGGAATAAACAGGACACAAGCAGATAAATGAACAGCCATCTAGCAGACAGCAGAAAGGCACACAGCCTCCCAGAGCATCTTCAGGAGAGACCGAATGCCTGTTCTTGGATGGCATGCCCAGGCTGAGGAGCCAGGAACCTCAGGAGCCTGGTTTCAGCTCCATCTGGAATCTGCTCTGGTCACAAGTGCTGCCAGTTTCCTCTGCTGTGCAGTGAGGATATGCAGTCCCTTTCCTGTTTGCTGAAGCTGTTTGTGTACCTCTACTGAGCAGCACCTAACAAGTAGCATGACATTTTGGGGGACAAAACTAGGCTGTAGGCACCTGGGACTTCAAATCCACCTGGCACAGAGCAGCAGCCTTTGAAACTCTGGGGAATCTGGAACATACCTATCAGGCCAGCTTGGAAAGAGCAGGGAAAAATCCCAGAAATGGGAAGATTGCCCTGAAGGCAATGGGACAACCTCCTCAGCACGTCTGCTGAGGAATCAAAACCGGGCTGGAGAAATGGGATTCAGCAGCTGGGCCAGATGAGATCCCCAGCAACCTCCACAATTCTGCACCTCCAGAACTGAAGGAAGATTACCCACAGCAGAGAGCATGCTTCTGGAGGGTGTTTTCCAAACAGTGATTAGTCACAAAAAGCAGCAATCAAGGAATTTGCTCCCATGGGATGGTGACAGGCTGCTGTCAGCTGTAACCACCCTAGTCCTGAACCAGGCTGGCACACAGCACGCTGATGCTGGAAGTCTGCATCCACATCCACAAGGACAATGAGCTGCTGGCTTACTCAAACATAAACTTCATGTTAAAGAGGGATAAAAGTAACTCAGCCCCAAATCTGAAGTCACCTTTATCCATAATTTAACCCAAATACTCTGGAATTCTACTGAGCTGACTCTACTTCATGAGGGTTGGCGTGGAATTAAAGCTAAGCAACTGATTCACAACCACAGCCCAATCACCACAGGGAAGTGGGACCAGTTCCAAGCCCAGACCATCACACCAGAAGCTGGTGACTCAATCCAAGGGAAAAGCTTAGACAAGAGGCTGCGGACTCACCTTGATCTCGTAGTGCCGGTGTCGGTGCCGGCCCAGCTTGGCCAAGATCTCCTCCAGGTAGTACTCCTTCACTGGGTACATGAAACCTGGCACCTTGACCACAGGGCAATCCCCAAAGTAATGTGAGAAACGCTGATTGTCTCCCGTGGCACTCATTAAGACCAGGCGCAGGTCGGGGTTGAGCTTCTGGATGCCTTTCAGCAGGATGAGCAGGAAATCGGTGTTGACGTCTCGCTCGTGGACCTCATCCACCACCACGTGGCTGACGCCCTCCAGGCTGGGGTTCCCCTGCAGCTTCCGCAGCAGGATGCCCACGGTGCAGAAGAGCAGGGCTCCTCCCCGGGCCGGTGGCTTGCTCTCCAGTCGCACCTGGTAGCCCACGTTCTTCCTCATGTTGGGACCCAACTCTTGCGCCACGCGTTGGGCGACTGAGATGGCGCTGATCCTCCTGGGCTGGGTGATCACCACGTTGCAGCGGGCGCCGCGTCCCTCCAGGATGTAGTGTTCCAGCAGGAGCTGAGGGATCCTTGTGGTTTTCCCACAGCCCGTGTCTCCTGCTATTACCACCACGGGGTTCTGCTCAATGGCTGACAGGATGGTGTCCTTGTGAGGATCTACTGGCAGCGGGTGGCTCTCCTGCCACGAGGATCCTCTCCTTTTCCAGAGGGCCAGGAGATTCTGGCTAAGGCGCACTTCCTCGGCTTCCAACATGGGAATATAGGTCTTTCCTGTGATCGCATCGCTGATGGCACCAGATTCCTTGCTCAGGTTCATCATGTCATCGGCAATCCGTGGCCTGGATTCCCTGATGTCCACTGGATACTGGGAGAGATGGAGAAAGTTGGCAGGGACAAAGAGATTAGTGCTGGTCCTGAGAAGGACAGGAAGAAAGAAGTGCCTGGAACAGCCTCAGCCAGACAGGCTTTGTGGTGAAGCTTTGCCAAAGTCTCTGCAGACTTTAGGTACCTCAGCCACTGATGTTCCAAACTGAGGTTATTTGAAGTGAGAACTCACTTGGGACCCTCCCTGCATCTCCCCTGTGGTGAGACAGGTGGTAGTGCCAACACCTGAACTGACAGGCACAGAACAGGAACTTTGGCTCTTGAGGTCAGGGCCCACACTGCGTGAAGCGATGCAGCAGCCCCTCAAGGACAACATTGGGAGCTATCAAGTCACACCACTGCCCCCACCCCCTCCCTCAGGGACCCCAGACATGTCACTTGCACCAAATACAAGCGTCCAGCCAAGCCAGAAATATTCTATCTTGGCAAAAGAAAAAGCACAAGCCCCACATCCCACAGGAAGAACTAAAAGGAGCAGAGACAGGTCAGGAGTGATCTGCAAGACAAACCACAGCACTGGCCCAGCTGTTTGTGGGATGAGTTTGGCCACAGGTCAGGACTTCTGGGTTCAGCCTTACTTGGAGCCACAGAGCCAAGCCTGCCATGCATGGTGGGACAGCTCCAGTGTGAGCACGGGAGGCAGACAAGTCCCTTCCCCACGCTGCTCCTTCTAACTTCTCTAGATCTTACAGTCCAGCCCCTCAGAGCAGGACACTCAGGAGCAGCTGCTGTCTCCAACACAAGCTTGGCTCTCTATGACATCTGCTACTGCTTCAGAGCACAGGGCCAGGCTGCCCAGGGGGGTGTGGAGTCTCCTTCTCTGGAGAGATTCCAGCCCCTGTCCTAGGGACCCTGCTTTGGCAGGGGGTTGCACCCCAGGGGCTCTGGGGGGCCCTTCCAACCCCTACAACCCTGTGAGTCTGTGATTCATCTACGTTATGGTATCTGTAGGATACTGTAAAGATCACCTGGCACCTCCACTGCTCTAGCCCAAGAGCACTGCATCGGTGCCCTGCTGACTTCCAAGCACCGGGGTTCTTCCCAAGGTCTGCAGTGTGCTCCACGCATTCACACCCAAGCTGTGCTCAACCTCCTCCAACCTTAGTGCCATCCCCAGCTTTGACAGGGCACGGTCCCAAGGACACCACTCTTGGCACTGCTTCAGCTCCCACAGGTGCCTGGGGACCTGCACCCAGCACTAAGGTACAATACCCAGAGGGAAATCCAAGGGAAACCCTGCACCGGGTCCTTGTGAAGCTGTGAGACCCAACCAGCACCATGACCTGCACAGGGCAGCATTCCTGAGCCTGCAAAGGAGCCTCCAGCAAGCCAAGCTCCATGCTGTAACATCCCTGATAGCACAGGCAGATGCCACAGGTGCCCCCTGCCCAGGAAGGGTCACTCCCTTCCCCAGATCTGATCTTGTTATGTCCCAAGCGTAGAATGCTGAACATGGGACATAACAACCCCATGCAGGGCTACAGGTTTGGGGGAGACTGGCTGGAGAGCTGTCAGGCAGAGAAGGACCTTGGGGTGTTGGTTAACTGCAGGCTGAATATGAGTCAGCAGTGTGCCCAAAAAGGCCAAGGGCATCCTGGCTTGTATCAAAAATAGTGTGGCCAGTAGGTCTGGGGAGCTGACTGTGCCCCTGGGCTGGGCACTGGGGAGGCTGCAGCTGGAGTGCTGGGTGCAGCTGTGGGCTCCTCACCATCAGAAGGACATTGAGGTCCTGAAGCACATCCAGAGAAGGGCAACCAGGCTGGGGAAGGGGCTGGAGGGCAAATCCTCTGAGGAGCAGCTGAGGGAGCTGGGGTTGTTTAGCTTGGAGAAGAGGAGGCTGAGGGGAGAGACCTTATCACTGCCTACAACTACCTGAAGGGAGGTTGTAGAGAGGTGGGAGCTGGTCTCTTCAGCCAGGGGCCAGGAGCTGGCAGGAGGGGCAATGGGCTCAAGCTGGGCCAGGGCAGGCTCAGCTCAGCTGGGAGGGCCAAGTTCTTCCCTGGCAGAGCTCTGGGGCTGTGGCCCAGGCTGCCCAGGGAGGGGGCTGAGTCCCCAGCCCTGGGGGTGTTGAACAGAGGGGAGATGAGGTGCTCAGGGATCTGGGCCAGCACAGGACAGGGGCGGTTGGACTTGCTGATCTCAAAGGGCTTTTCCAACTTTGTGATTCTGTGATCTTTTTTTTCCTGGCAAACTATCAAGCCACAAATTCCCTCAACATTTTGACTCTATGCTTTCAACCCCTGTGCAATTCCTGCAGTGAAATGGGACCAGGCAAGGAGATTCCTGGGGGCCTGGGCGAGCCTTACGTGGTTCAGGTAGTTCTCGATCTTGCGCAGGGTGGCTTCGGGGACCTTGATGTGACAGGGTTTCCTCTGGTTCTCCCCAAGCTCCCGGAGTGACGTCATGTTGTACATAGCATGGCTGAGGGGGTTGTTGTTCTTGTCCACCAAACCAAGGCTCTGCAAAGGAAAGGGTAAACATCACTGTCAGGCACAAGATGGCTGCACGCAGCTCCTACGTGTCTGGGTGGGCCAACTCCTGTCCCCATATCCCAAATCCATCACACCCTGGTCTTGGCCCAGCAAGAACCAAGACACATAACAGTGTGGCCAGCAGGACCAGGGAAGTGATCATCTCCTGTGCTCAGCTCTGGGGAGGCTGGAGCTGGAGTGCTGGGGGCAGCTGTGGGCCCCTGACTCCAAGAAGGCCATGGAGGGCCTGGAGCGTGTCCAGAGAAGGGCAACCAGGCTGGGGAAGGGGCTGGAGAGCAGCAAAGCTTGCGAGGAGCGGCTGAGGGAGCTGGGGGTGTTGAGGCTGGAGCAGAGGAGGCTGAGGGGAGCCCTTCTCCCCCCTGCCCTGCCCTGCCCTGCCAGGAGGGTGCAGAGAGGTGGGCGCTGGTCTCTTCAGCCAGGGGCCAGGAGCTGGCAGGAGGGGCAATGGGCTCAAGCTGGGCCAGGGGAAGCTGAGGTTGGACATCAGGAACAATGTCTGTGCTGAAAGGGGGGTCAGATCCTGGCCCAGGCTGCCCAGGGGGTGGGTGAGGCACCATCCCTGGAGGGGTTCAGAAGAAGAGCAGATGTTGTGCTTGGTGACATGGTCTGGCGCTGGACATGGCAGGGCTGGGCAGGTGGTTGTGCTCCATGGGCTTGAAGGGCTTTTCCAACCCAAACCATCCTGTGATTCTATGTGATCCCATCCCAGCTCTGGTGAAAAGAACACGCTGGAGCCAAGCACCCAACACAATGCTCACAAGCTGGCATTAAACAGACACATCAAAGAAACAGCTGCCACAACTGTATCTGCCAAAACCCTCTTGCAAGGGCTGCTCACTCCCTTGCTCTGGTTCCAGCATGTTCTGTCAATTCAGTAAGCAGTCCCACACTATTTTCTTGGATTGGCCTCTGCTGACTTTAGAGTCCTGAGAGGAACTACTGGAGCAATGTCTGGATTAGCACACCAGGAGGGACAGGAAGACAGTCTGTCATGGCAGACAGCAGCGAGGTGGCCAAGGGAACAGGCTAACAGTTCCAGGGCGATCCCCACACATCACTTTGCTGGGGACTCAGCACAAGCACAGCAGCCTTACAGGCATCAATCACCCCAGATGAGATACCAGAGGGGTACAACAGCGGTTGGAACTGAATCCCAAGGCCTGGGAGCACACAGTTATTAAGCACTAGGTCAAAGATCAGAAAGGTTCAGGCATCACCCCATCAGCCTCAAATACAGTCAGGTGCAAGGAGCCTCCATCCATGGGCACACGGGGATTGGGGTGCAGGAGCCACGTGCTCATACCTTAAGCTTCTGACAGGCCAGAGCTGCTGCTTTGTTTTCTGCCTCCACTTTGCGACGGCCCTTGGCAGCGAAGGTCATGGGGCAGGGCCAGCGCAGCGTGAGCTTGCAGATCTTGGTCTTGGTGCCGACTGTACGGAACTGCATGTACTCCTGGGAGACAGGTGAACTCCGTCAGGCGCGGCGTTACGAGCCCACCGAACGAGGCAGGGGGCTTCAACCCCACCCTGGCGTTTTTAAAGCTGAGCTTAAATTGGTTTGGGTTTTATTTCAGGGTCATGGAAGAGGTGTAGTGCTCTGATCTCCACTCCCCCAGCTCGCTGGGCACTGGGTGTTAGTGAGGGCTGTGTAAAGAACGCTGCTGGGAGCCTGTGGGGCACAGCACAGCTACTGTGTACTAAGCACACGAGGTCTAGGAAGGAGGTGAGTGACCTGGGCAACCTTGTGGAGCTCCAGGCCTGAAGGTTGGTGGCCCTGCCTGTGGCAGGGGGTTGGAGCTCTCTGATCCTTGGCCTCCCTTTCAACTCAGAGCAGTCTGGGATTCTATGACACACACCCAGGAGAATGATCACCAGATACCAGCAAGACTTGAGATGTGGAAAGATTCCAGCAGCACAGAAATTACACACTGCTCTGAGCAACACAAACCTGTTAGTTACAGGTATGTGGGGACATGCAAAGCTATCACCTCAGCAAATACTGTCCTTCACCCAGACAGCTGCTCCTCTCTTGCCCTGGCCTTGAGTAACAACATTCCACATGCTGCTATCAATTCTCACCACAAAGTCTTTGCCTTGCTCCTCAGGCTGATGTTACTAGGCCTTAACTTCCCTTCCCTCCCCAGGCCTCAGCTGCCCCAAAAAAGCCCCCAAAGCAATTCCAGTTGGGAGTCTTTGAGCTTCATCCCTGGCAGAGGTCAAAGAGCACCTTACCTTGACTGTGGAGGAAGAGGTGGCAATCTGAATCACTTGGGCCAGGAGATTTTTGGGAAGTGGGAACTGTGTCAGGGCACGGATGGCAGTGTTGTCATCTGTCATTTCAATGGAACTCCCTCCTCGGCTAGACAGAAGGTGAGAAGAGTTTGACATACAAATATCCACTCTGCTCTCAGATCTACCTCACTTCAGGCCTGCTACCAAAGTCTGAAGCTGAGCAGCTAAAGCCATGGATAATTTCTGCCCCATGATAAGTCACAGTGAATATTGCTATTAAAAATCTGTCGGTTACCAGTCACCCAGCCCAGTAAGGCCACCAACTAAAGAGCAATCAAACCTCTACACTAGTGCTACAAACCACACAGCATCATCAGATGTATGAAATAAGTATTTTGGAATCCAAGTGAGGTCCTTAACAGCCACCACCAGCAGGTCCTTACTGATCTGACTCATAAAATAGGAGGTCATTAGCAAGCAACCTTGGTGATGAAAAGGACCAGATTTATCCTCAAAACAAGGGTGGTCAAAAAACCCCCACCATGTTTAAGTGCACATGGTCAGTTTCTGGGCATGGAAGAGTAAGAAAGGCCAGCAGGACATAGGCATAAGCCTACCCACAGGGCAAGGCTCCAGAGAAGATGCCTGCACATTTTGATGACAGGTCTGAGATCAGGCTGTCCTCACTGCTGCTGGCAGAGAGCGGCAGAGCAGTCAGCGTCTGGCTCATCTACAGGCCACACTGGCAATGTGGGAAGCTGCAGCTCAGCTGGGAGGAGCTGCAGACATGCAGCAGCCACACAAAGTCTCTCCTCTTCACTGCCCTGGCTTAGCAGCTCTCAGGGGAGACGTACCTGGCGTCTCTGCCTGGGGTTCGAGCGTCCTGATGCGCCATCGGGAGATAATCAGAAACATCGATCGCTTCTTCTTCCAGCTCTCCTTCCTCCAGTTCCCCTTCTTCCAGCTCCCCTTCCTCAAGCTCTTCCCTCCTCATTGCTTTGGGCATCCTGCCCTGTTCCATGGGCTGGATGGAATCGTCGGGCTCCATCCGCCGCCAGCAGGTCGACAAGTCGGCGAGAGAAGGTCCGGATTTGGAGCGCCACTTGCCCTCGGAGCACCACCTCTCATCGGGGCAGCCAAGCTGGTCAGCGAGGAGCCGGTACTTTGCAGCGTCAAAGAGCTCGTTTCTAGGGCCCAGCAAACCCCAGCCCTGCAAGAGACAAAGACATTGTCAGCTGCAGTGGAGAGACAGGAACAGGAGCTCTGCTGGAAACCAAACCGCAGAGGAAGCAGGAGCAAGCTCTTCATATCCCACAGAAAGAGAAAGAAAAGGGACTTTCAGAAACTTAAAGCTTTCCTCTGCCCCTGCTTATTATGGGAATCTGTTCACTCCCCTCACTTCCCAAAGCTTTCCTAATTCCTTAGTTTGTTGGAAAGGGTGGGCCAAGACTTCCTCCACAAACTATTAACTGTATTTTGTGTTCCAGAGTTTTGAAATGCTCTTTTAGAAGGGCTGGTCTCAACCGGTGTGGGATGGGATAACATGGGATGAAAATTCAGGGGATGGTTCATCTCCTCTTCACAGGAACGGTTACTTGTGTGAGCAGCAGTAAGAACTCCCTATCCCAGGAGGTTTGGAAACAGAGGAGTTGCTAATTACTGCTGGCCTACTGCCTACCTTTGGGAATGAACATTAACGAAGCTCCAAAAGTGCAACACACACCATGTCTTACTGATGGTAGTTACACCTCTAGCCCCACCACTGGCCCTGGACTCAACAAGGCTGCATTGTCTTCAGTGCCCATGAAAGCAAGAACTCACTCTGTCACCTGCTGTACTCAAAGTCAACACATCACAGAATCATCAGGGTCAGAAGGGCCCCCCAGAGCCCCTGGGGTGCCACCCCCTGCCAAAGCAGGGTCCCTAGGACAGGGGCTGGGATCTCTGCAGAGAAGGAGACTCCACACCCCCCTGGGCAGCCTGGCCCAGGGCTCCCTCACCCTCACTGGCAACAAGTTCTTCCCCACATTGGGGCGCAACTCCCTGGGCTCCAACTTGAGCCCAGCGCCCCTTGGCCTGTCCCCACAGACCCTGAGCAGAGGCTGCCCATGGCCCCCTGGCTCCCACCCTTCAGATATTTATTAACTGTTTCCAGCCAGGAGCAGCAGAGCTGGAAAAATCTGCTGCTTTGATTTTACTTTAAAAATCAGAGAACACAACATGGAATTGCCATGCTATGGCACAGGAGAAGAGGAAGCACCCACAGGCAGACAGACAGGAGTGAGAGTTACCCAACAGCAACAGCAAGTACACAAGGGGGAAGCTCAACAGGCTGGGGATGCTGGGACTGAGACAGAAGCTGGTAAAGGTCTGGGGCATAGAGAGCAAAGATTGGAGCTCAAAGACCTCAGTGAGCTCATGCCTGGCTGAAGCAAGTGGACTTTTAAGCTCAAATGGATGCAGAGAGCTCAGGCCTCACGCTCTACCTCTGATTAACAGGTAGGCCACCTAAGAAAAGACCAAAGCAGACAAAGCCTGTTCACTCAAAGGCTTGTTTCCTCAAGTCAGGGAGGAGTGCAAGCTCACCTTGAAGAGCTGACATGCTGCAGCTGCTGCCTGTCTCTCAGCATCAATCTTCTTGGTCCCATAGCCTTCCACTTCCACGTTCTTGGGCCACTTTATATGCAGAGTGACTTTCTGAAAAGCAAAGATACACCAGTGAAGTGAGACAGTGCAGGACAAGCTCCCTCCTCCAGCAGGAGCACACCTACTGCAGAGTAGCACAGGATGGTTTGGGCTGGAAAAGCCCTTCAAGCCCATGGAGCACAACCACCTGTCCAGCCTTGCCATGTCCAACCCCAGACCATGTCACCAAGCACAACATCTGCTCTTCTGAACCCCTCCAGGGATGGTGCCTCACCCACCCCCTGGGCAGCCTGGGTCAGGGTCTGACCCCCCTTTCAGCACAGACATTGTTCCTGATGTCCAACCTCAGCTTCCCCTGGCCCAGCTTGAGCCCAGTGCCCCTCCTGCCAGCTCCTGGCCCCTGGCTGAAGAGACCAGCACCCACCTCTCTGCACCCTCCTGGCAGGGCAGGGCAGGGCAGGGCAGGGCAGGGGGGAGAAGGGCTCCCCTCAGCCTCCTCTGCTCCAGCCTCAACACCCCCAGCTCCCTCAGCCGCTCCTCGCAAGCTTTGCTGCTCTCCAGCCCCTTCCCCAGCCTGGTTGCCCTTCTCTGGACACGCTCCAGGCCCTCCATGGCCTTCTTGGAGTCAGGGGCCCACAGCTGCCCCCAGCACTCCAGCTCCAGCCTCCCCAGGGACCAGCACAGGGGGATGATCACTTCCCTGGTCCTGCTGGCCACGCTGTTCCTGATGCAGACCAGGATGCTACTGGGCTTCTTGACCACCTGGGCAAGACCAGCAGGACCAACCCAAGTCTCTCATCTCCAGACATGTCTCAAGCCACTCCTCTCCAAGCCTGTAGCACTGCCTGGGCTTGCTGTGACCCAAGTGAAGGATGCAGCACTCAGCCTTGGTGAACCTCATGCAATTGGCCTTGGCCCATGCATCCAAAACTTCAAACATCTCTGAATTCAAGGCAAAGATGAAGACTGCAAATGAAAATCCCAACTGGCTTCTTTGGTCCCTTTATGGGCAGCTCCATTCTGGTAACCCAGAAGGAACAGCCAGAAGAAGGGCTGCGTGGTGCCCACAGCCAGAGAAGCTGCTCCAGGCCCAGAGGCCAGGCTGACTTCCAGCACGGTGCCACATCCCCTGGGCTGGAGCTTCACAGGCTGCAGTGTGTCAGCTCAGAGAATAGACTGCCAAGAGCTCGTTACAAGAACAATTCCATTACCAAACAGCTGTTCCTATGCACCCTGCTGCACACCAGACCATGCCTGGGATGCAACATGCACCTTCCAAGACATTTCCAGTTGCACCAACAAGGAAACCTTCCTAACTGCTTCCTTACTGCCACTCTAGCTAGCAGCACACTGCAGCTCAGCTACCCAGGCAGGTGCCATCCTCATCATAGAGTCACAGCCTGGGCTGGGTTGGGAGGGAGCCCAAGGATCCCAGAGCTCCAACCCCCTGCCACAGGCAGGGCCACCAACCTCCAGGCCTGGAGCTCCACAAGGTTGGAAGAAGCAGCTGGAGAGATTCCAAAGACACCAGCTTTTCAGTTATAAAACTTTCTAGGGCTGGGGGACACCCTCCAAGACCCCAAAATATCAGGAAGGGCTTTTTCTGCTCCCATCAATTCTGGGTTACTGGTGTGTGGAGTCAGAGAATCCCAGCCTGGGCTGGGTTGGGAGGGAGCCCAAGGGTCCCAGAGCTCCAACCCCCTGCCACAGGCAGGGCCACCAACCTCCAGGCCTGGAGCTCCACAAGGTTGCCCAGGGCCCCAGCCAACCTGGCCTTCAACACCCCCAGGGACGGGGCACCCACCCCCTCTCTGGGCAGCCCCTGCCAGCCCCTCCCCACTCTCTCTGCAAAAACCTTCCCCCTAAGATCTAATTTAAATCTTCCCTCCTTCAGCTTTAATCCATTTCCCCTTGTCCTGCCATTATCTACCCTTTGAAAAAGTGGATTCCCCTCCTGTTTCTCTGCTCCCTTCAGGCCCTGGGTGGCTGCAATGAGGTCCCCCTCCCCAGCCTTCTCTTCTCTATGCACATGAGAGCCCAGCCCACAGCATGCACTGCCCAACACAAGCTGTTAGGAGAACCAGCGGTACCACCAAGAGCTCCTCTAACACCAGAGCTCCTGAAAAACCCAGAGAGGCAAAGAAAGCTGAAAGCTGAACCCTGCCCTGTGTTAAAAAATTGCTCCAAATCCAGAACTCGCTCCAGTCCCAGCCCTGCAGATGCTGTAGCTCAGCTCAGCTTAGCAAGGCTCAAAGGGGGGAAACACCAAGGAATTCTCTCCTGTTTCTGCAGCAAAGATGAAAGGTGCCATTTAGGTCTGCTGGGAAAACCCCACCTACAAGGTTAAAGAAAAGGCTCCTGACTTCAACAGTCTGCATCTGGCTGGCTGGCTGCCACCACAGTCTCCTCTTACTGGAGGAAACAGCCACGGATTTTGCCCAGGGGCTCTGCATGCAACAGCACAGCACAGACCTGCTGGGGAGAAGGGGTTGGCTCATGGAGGCCAAGCTACTTGGTGCTCAGGGAAAACAATGTCACTTGCTCACTTCCAACTGAGACTGCTCCAGCCTGTCCCAGCCACCCTTCTGTCCCCACACACTGTCACAGACTCACAGGGGTTGGAAGGGCCCCCCAGAGCCCCTGGGGTGCAACCCCCTGCCAAAGCAGGGTCCCTAGGACAGGGGCTGGGATCTCTGCAGAGAAGGAGACTCCACACCCCCCTGGGCAGCCTGGCCCAGGGCTCCCTCACCCTCACCTTGGGCAACAAGTTCTGCCCCACATTGGGGCGCAACTCCCTGGGCTCCAACTTGAGCCCAGCGCCCCTTGGCCTGTCCCCACAGACCCTGAGCAGAGGCTGCCCATGGCCCCCTGGCTCCCACCCTTCAGCTCTGGAGAACCAGGGAGCAGATCCCCTCTCAGGCTGCTTCTCTCCAGGCTCAACAGCCCCAGCTCCCTCAGCCTTTCCTCCCAGGGGAGATGCTCCAGCCCCTTCAGCATCTCCAGAGCCTCCTCTGGACTCTCTCCAGGAGATCCCTGGCTGCTTGAGCCCAGGGAGCCCAGAGCTGGACACAACCCTCCAGCTGGGGGCTGAGCAGGGCAGAGCAGAGGGGGAGGATCCCCTCCTGTCACCTGCTGCCCACACTCCTCCTGATGCCCTCAGGATCCCAGTGTCTCTCTGGGTTGGTGTTTTGGGATCTCAGCTTCATTTTGTCCAACTGTTCATTTTCAGTGTTTGGGGTTTTTTAATCAGCATTAATCTACTTAAGCACCAACAAGAATGGGAACCAATTACACAGCCTAAAACGATGAGCTATTTATTGTGGCATTCCAAGACTGAAGTCAGGAAACTTCCCTGCTGCACAAGGAAGAGCAAGGAAGAGCTCCAGCCCCCTGCCACAGGCAGGGCCACCAACCTCCAGGCCTGGAGCTCCACAAGGTTGGAAGAAGCAGCTGGAGAGATTCCAAAGACACCAGCTTTTCAGTTATAAAACTTTCCAGGGCTGGGGGACACCCTCCAAGACCCCAAAATATCAGGAAAGGCTTTTTCTGCTCCCATAAATTCTGGGTTCCTGGTGTGTGGAGTCAGAGAATCCCAGCCTGGGCTGGGTTGGGAGGGAGCCCAAGGGTCCCAGAGCTCCAACCCCCTGCCACAGGCAGGGCCACCAACCTCCAGGCCTGGAGCTCCACAAGGTTGCCCAGGGCCCCAGCCAACCTGGCCTTCAACACCCCCAGAGGGTATCACAGGAATGATAAAGGAATTCTGAAGTAATCCTCACTAAAGCACTGCCTAAAATGCAGGGATGGTTGGGAAGGATGTGGTAATAAAAACTGTCTGGGAAATTTTAGACAGAATGTTATTGGAAAATGTTAATCCATCAGGACTGAATCTTTCCCTGGAATGTAGGTTGCAGTCAAACTTCAGCAGCAAAGGGCTTTCTGCTCTGGAATCACAGAATCACAGAATCACAGAATCCTTAGGGGTTGGAAGGGACCTCCAGAGATCATCGGGTCCAACCCCCAATGAGTGCTGGTGCAGCAACAGGAGGCAAACCCCTGGACACAGAGCATCCACCAGCCAAGAACTTCACCAAATCACAGACTCACCAGGTTGGAAAAGACCTTTAAGATCGAGTCCAACCATTCCTGGCCTGTGCTAACCCATCTCTCTGAGCACCTCACCTACCCCTCGGCTCAGCTTCCAGCACAGATTTAGGCCAGGCAGCACTCAAGCAAGGTGTTTGTTTGGAATTCTCTCTCATCTAACAAAGAAAAAAAAAAACCCACCCAAAAACCCCTATAAAACCCCCACCAACCAACCAAAACCCAACACAATGACAAAAAAGACCCTGTATTTCAGTTTGGCCTGATGGAGCATGAGGAGCCTCCCTCCACTGCAAACAAATTCCTCTTTTTGGGGTGCAATTGAACGTTTTAAGCTTCAGCATTTGCTGTCTGAGAGCCTGCAGTAAAATCTAGGCCAACAAGGTCTAAAATACAGCCCTGACAGTCTCACTTTCTGGGGTAGTGGGGTATGTAGTCCGAGACATTTGAGCCCAGACTGGGAGTCTTTCTGCAAGAAATGTGGGTCACAGTGAGCTACCTAAAATAATTCATCCTTCTGCACACAGAGACTCACAGGATCACCTGGGTTGGAAGAGACCAGTTAGACCCCTGAGTCCAATCATAACCTAACCCACCTCTAGACCATGTCCTTAGGGTTTAATCTACATGCCAGGGGTGGTGACTGCACCACCTCCCTGGACAGCCTGTTCCAAGGCCTGACCACCCTGTCAGAACACAAATTCCTCCTGATATCCAACCTAAATCTCCACTGGTGCAGCTTCAAGCCATTCCCTCTCATCCTCTCACTTGTCACTAGAGAGACCACCCTGACATCTCTGCAACCACCTTGCAGGTAGTTGTAGAGAGCGACAGGGTCTCCCCTCAGCCTCCTGTTCTTAAGACTAAAAAGCCCCAGCTCCCTCAGCTGCTCCTCACAGGACTTGTGCTCAAGACTCTTCCAGCAGCTTCACTGCCCTTCTCTGGACACGCTCCAGGCCCTCCATGGCCTTCTTGGAGTCAGGGGCCCACAGCTGCCCCCAGCACTCCAGCTCCAGCCTCCCCAGGGACCAGCCCAGGGCCACAATCCCTGCCCTGGCCCTGTGGCCACGCTGCCTCTGACACAAGCCAGGATGCCCTTGGCCTTCCTGGCCCCCCGGGCACACTGCTGGCTCCTGGGCAGTCCCAGTCCCCCATCACCCCCAGGTCCTTCTCCCCAGCAGCTCTGTCCCCAGCCTGTAGCAGTGCCTGGGGTTACTGTGACCAAAGTGCAGGACCCAGCAGGGAGAGGAACAGGACCCACATTTATATACCTGCCAGTGTACTCAAAAATAAAGAGAAGCTGGAAGAATCAAGGATATTTCTTGTTAGAAAGATTAAAGAGCAACTTTTACATGCAATTAAAACACTGCTGTAATTTTCTCTGTTAAAGTTACTTCCAGGATTAGCAGCATTCCTGGCTCCATTGCCACTCTGTGTGCAGCACACCCACCCACCACCCACCCCCAGCCCAGCAGCGGTACCTTTTTCCTGGGCCCGTTGGTGTGGATGTACACCAGCTTGTCCCTCGCATGAGAAATGCCCAGGGCTCGTCCAATCACGCTGTTGAGCAAGTTTTTAGGTTGTGGAAACTCCTTTAATAAGTCTCTGGAATCTGAAAAACAAACAAACAAAAAGAAACCCCAAGAGAGGAACTAAGAATCTTCTGATTCATGTGCAGTCCTGTCCGGAGGCATGTCAGTACCCGTGTCACCACAGCTCCGTGACTGCTCCTATCTCTGAGGCTACAGGTGGAAGAGTGAGCAGAGGGATGGCAGGGTTCACCTCTGATGTCTCCAGGCAAGGTACAGAATCAAAGGATCCCAAGGTTGGAAAAGCCCATGGAGTCCAACCGTCCCTGTCCTGTGCTGCCCCAGCTCCCTGAGCACCTCATCTCCCCTCTGTTCAACACCCCCAGGGCTGGGGACTCAGCCCCCTCCCTGGGCAGCCTGGGCCACAGCCCCCCAGCTCTGCCAGGGAAGAACTTGGCCCTCCCAGCTGAGCTGAGCCTGCCCTGGCCCAGCTTGAGCCCAGTGCCCCTCCTGCCAGCTCCTGGCCCCTGGCTGAAGAGACCAGCGCCCACCTCTCTGCACCCTCCTGGCAGGGCAGGGCAGGGCAGGGCAGGGCAGGGGGGAGAAGGGCTCCCCTCAGCCTCCTCTGCTCCAGCCTCAACACCCCCAGCTCCCTCAGCCGCTCCTCGCAAGCTTTGCTGCTCTCCAGCCCCTTCCCCAGCCTGGTTGCCCTTCTCTGGACACGCTCCAGGCCCTCCATGGCCTTCTTGGAGTCAGGGGCCCACAGCTGCCCCCAGCACTCCAGCTCCAGCCTCCCCAGGGACCAGCCCAGGGCCACAATCCCTGCCCTGGCCCTGTGGCCACGCTGCCTCTGACACAAGCCAGGATGCCCTTGGCCTTCCTGGCCCCCCGGGCACACTGCTGGCTCCTGGGCAGTCCCAGGCCCCAAACACCCCCAGCTCCTTCTCCCCAGCAGCTCTCCAGCCGCTCTGCCCCCAGCCTGGAGCGCTGCTGGGGTGGGGATGGCCCATGGGCAGCTCTCTGCACTGGGCATTATTAAACAATCACATAACAGTTTGGAAAGATGTTTATCTTCCCCCAAAAGACAATCACAGAAAACCCAACAAACTACATCTAGGTGCTGAATCTGGATACAAATATCCTAGCAGAGAATTCAAAGCCTGGATTAACACATGGAGCTGCTGCTGTTTCCTCACTCTGGAGGCCAAGGCAGCTGGATGTCGTCCTTTGGTATGAAAACAAACAGAGTAATAGCTGCTTTGAACAGGGTTTGGTGCTTGCATCCCCCTCCTGAACCATGAGTATCAACTCAGGGTTAAATCTGGGGTCTGGGCAGCACAAGGTACAGGTTATGCCTGGTGAAGTAACACCTGAGAGCTTCTCCCTGAGTTACTGAGAGGGCTCAGTGAGAGGCCAGCAGCGAATTGCTCAGGGAGCCCCTGGAGAGGAGTCTGCTCACAGCACCTTTGGAAACAACCCAGCCAAGCAGGAAGGCAGGAGGCTGCACCCGAGGGACCGGCTGGCTGAGCACAGCATCCCTGCCCTGATGTGGGCCAGAAATACTGCTCCTGCACTTACAGGAAGGGGATGTCACCATCAATTCAAACCACCCCTTAAAAACCTCGTGGCCACCTCGTGCTCCAGCCTCCCCCAGATGCAAACACTGGTGGTTGTAGCTGGTGAGGGAACGGCTCTGCCTCCCCTCTCACGAGCAGCACCCATCTATTGGGTGCTGTAGGGAAGAGCCTTGATTTGGAGGAGCAGCCCAAGCACAACCAGATTAAGTTTAGCAGTTTAAACGGGCAGGTCTAGCAGCTCACTGTAGGAGTGAGGGGTATGTGCAGCTTCACCTGGGCTCTAACTGCTCCCCCCCTTCCCTGGGGCTCTAACACTATCGCTGCTCCAGCTCTGGCACAAACCCATTCATATGGAGAGGAGATTTACAGCCCTAAATCCACCAGAAAAGCAGAGTACACTGGTTTTTGCTGGGCTCAGAAGTTAAATCAGCCAACTGCCCAGTCCTGCAGGTACCCAAAACCAGAGCAAGGGCATGGGGGAGAGCAACAGGACCTCCTGCTCTCCTGCAGCCAGCACAGCTAAGCCAAGCTGCTCTCTGTCCTACGGTCACTCTACACCACAAACACACACTCCCCCAGCAGTCAGAGCTGAGCTGATCTTCTAGCAGGCCACCAATGGGTTTGGGGAGGACTTTTTTGAAGGCTTCTAGTGCTTTACAAGTGTTCAGGGGATGTTTCAGCAATGGATCAGAAGTCAGTGACACACCATCACCGGCCCTGCCAGAACCTGGAGTTTCCAAACCCAAGGAGAAATGACCCAAGAGTCATGCTGGTTTGAGCATCTCCAAGATCTGCCCTCAGGTTTTGCCAAAAACTCAGACAGCTGCAGTGAAAATACACAGTAACTGGCCCCAGAGCAAGCCTTGAAGAGAAGGGCTCTATAACATGGGCTCCAAGAAGCTGCCCAGTGAAGGACAGATTAAGTCATGAGGATCTACCAGGAGGGCTCACCTGACAGCTGACCCACATGGAACTCACAGGAGTTGTAGGGAAGGCAAGAGAGTTATGTTGTACCACCACAGATGCAACACTTGTCCCACTGGAGATACTTAGGGAAGGGAGAAGAAAAAAAAAATCCCAGGTTGCTGATGGTATCGCTCCCCCCAGCAAAAACACCCACACAAAACCCAGTGTTCAGAAAAACACAACACTCACAGAGGCACCAGGTTGGAAAAGAGCTCTGAGACCATGGAGTCCACCCATCCCTGTCCTGTGCTGCCCCAGCTCCCTGAGCACCTCATCTCCCCTCTGTTCAACACCCCCAGGGCTGGGGACTCAGCCCCCTCCCTGGGCAGCCTGGGCCACAGCCCCACAGCTCTGCCAGGGAAGAACTTGGCCCTCACATCTTACCTGAACCCCACCACCTAATCTGAACCACCAGCTGAATCCCAGAGACACCTCTTCCAGAAGCCAAACAGAGCAGACACAGGAAGAATTCAGGCTCCTTAACAGGTAGAGGGAGATACTGAAACACAACCTCCCTGGCCTGCGATAAGGACGCTGAAAGCCGGGTATCATCGTGCTGTAACTTGACAATTGTCGAACTGGGACTCCCAGCTGGAGCTCAGGCTGGTGTTACTTTTCAACCTCCTGTGCAGAGGACAAGCTGGTATTTAGAGGGCAGCCTCAAAACGACCAGATCAAAACCGCTGCCTGCTCAGTGTCCTTGGGCTGCACCAAGATGGAAAAGCCTGTGCAAGGTGTGGCAGGCTTTCTGCCACTCTCTGATGAGGGACAGTCAGCCACGGCATCTTCCATCATCAAGAATAATTAAACTAACCAAGCCCACAGGCTGTTGAGTCTCAAAGATGCCTGAGCAAAACTCTGGGGCACTTACAGTGGAATACAGAGGCAGCACCTGGATTCATGAGCACCGTTTGTCAATGAAATACCTTCTACGTGTTGGGCAGGAGAGCATGAAAATGGTCTCAACCAAAGAGCTACAAGCCCATTTTCTGTAATTACACAGCAAGTGTGGTAGGTCTGAGCACTGACACGGTGTGTGCTGCTGTAGTCAAACCCCAACCTGCTTGGGTAAACTGGGAAAGGGGCTCAAATCCTGGCACGCTGCAGTCCTCTTCCATCCCACACCGCTGGGACGCATGGAGGGAGGAGCAGTAAGGCCATTCCCAAATGCACTATTAAAGTCATTTAATAAATGAGAAATTAAATTAAAAAAAAAAAAGAAAAAAAAAAAGCTCCCTCTCTAGCACCAGGCTGTGTTGTTTGGGCCTCCAGTTGTTTCCTCTTTCAAAACACAACACCCTGAGAAATCCTGCAGCGTGGAACAGCCGGAGACACGAAGTGTTATTCCTTCCCCAAGCCCAAAAAGGACAAACAAAAAGCAATTAGCTAATGAGAGAGACGATTTCTCACGTTCTGAGGTGACTCCTCAGCAAAGACTAAATATTTAATCCATTCTAGAGCAAAGAAAAATAGGGTCTCTAAATAACAAAGCCCAGCTCTGGCCTGCAGATCAGGCTCTGAATTAGCGAGACACAATGTGTTCTTCAGGGCTGACAATGCCATATTCAGCAGTGCCAGCTGACGGATCGGCAGCGACCAAGGCTTGATGGATTACCCTGGGCCTGTTCTTACCCTGAATTCAAGAGCTGGAAGGATCTTATCTCACTCATAGGTTTATAAAGAAACAATCTGAAATTGCAGAGCTGGATTTGTGGAATGTTTCCTTCCCTGACTGATTGGATTTCTCAGCATCTTCTTCCAAAGAGAATCATAGATTCATAGAATCCCAGCCTGGGCTGGGTTGGGAGGGAGCCCAAGGGTCCCAGAGCTCCAACCCCCTGCCACAGGCAGGGCCACCAACCTCCAGGCCTGGAGCTCCACAAGGTTGCCCAGGGCCCCAGCCAACCTGGCCTTCAACACCCCCAGGGACGGGGCACCCACCCCCTCTCTGGGCAGCCCCTGCCAGCCCCTCCCCACTCTCTCTGCACAGAACTTCCCCCCAAGGTCTCCTCTCCCCCTTCCCTCCTCCAGCTTCACTCCAGCCCCCTTGTCCTGCCAGGCTCTGCCCTTCCCAAGAGCTGATTCCCCTCCTGTTCCTCGGGTCCCTTCAGGGACGGGCAGGCTGCAATGAGGTCCCCCCCAGAAGCAGCCTTCTCTTCTCCAGGCTGACCCAGCCCAGCTCCCTCAGCCTCTCTCCCCAGGGGAGCTGCTCCAGCCCTCTCAGCATCTCCGGGGCTCCTCTGAGCCCTCTCCAACAGCCCCACATCTTCCTTGTGTTGGGGCCCCAGCTCTGGGCACAGGACTCCAGCTGGGGCCATCAGAGAGGGACAATCCCCTCCCTGGCCCTGCTGCCACCCCTCTGCTGATGGAGCCCAGGATCCCATCTCCCTTCCCAGCTGCAGGAGCCACTGCTGGCTCAGGGGAAGTTTCTCATCCCCCACCACAACCCCCAGGTCCTTCTCAGCAGGGCAGTAAGAGCATCTTAGTTCCCTCACTGCTGAGACCAGAGCTTTGGGCAGCCATCACACTAGTGGTAGTCGCAGCCCTGTGGAGGCAAGGACTATAACCTAATGGCACCCCAAAAAAAAAGAGAGCTGAATTTCATACCCTATGGAGCCAGAACCACGTATGATACCCATTATTAAAAGCCTTTCTTGGACAGCAGACAGTTCAGGGTGGGGTTATCAGAGAGGCCAATTAACTAATTCAAGTTCATGTAAGCCAGGGAGCACTTTAACTTAAGTTGATTGTGAAAGTCAATAACACAGAGCAACACTGAAGAGGGGAAAGAAAAGAGAAAAACCCCACAAGAAAACCCGTCCTAACTGTAGTAGCTACACCTGCTATTAACCCCAATGCATCTGACAAGTAAAGGCACCGCCAGGTACAGCAGGAACACAAATAAACCAGCTCCTAGTCTTGTTCAAGGGGGAGACAGAGAAGCATGAGATCGATTTCAGCAGCTCCTGTCTTCAAATTCTCTTCCCCAGAGAAGCAACAAACGAGCAGGGAGGACGAGCTATTAAACCCACTGCTTGTCAAGATCTAAACCCCACAGTAGTAAATTCAAGTTGGGGAAGAATGCTCCAACCACATCTCAGTTCAGGGGGAGGGAGAAAGCCCCATGTCAGAAGGAATCAGCCTAGGCACGTTGTGCTATGGAACAGGGAACCTTCCACCTGGCAGCAGAGCTCAGAGACAACCAAACCAGTACTGGTTTGGTGGGGTTTGTTTAACCATCCTCTAGCAACCCTGAGCTCCTTTCAAGCATGAGCAGCACAAGCAAATGCATGCAGCTCTGGGATGAACAAGGAGAAACTTAAAAGCTGGTAAAAATGACAAGGCTCCTTCAAAAGGAATGAGATCACTGGAGACCGAGTGAGTGATGGCCAACCTCCACCCTCTGCTAGGCTGGACACAGCCCTGATCAACCCATTCCCCTCTGGCCCTGCTCTGAGAAGGGAATCAGGCCACACAGCATCCAGAGCATCAGTCCAACCTAAATTCTTCTGTGATACTATGAGATGGCAGATTTAGTTTGAGGGGAAAAAAAAAAAAAAACCAAAACCCAACACAAACCAAACAACCCAACCCACAACTTTCTTGGAGCAAAACAGATGTCAAGATCATGTTCAGCAACAGCAAGAAGCACCACAGCCCTCTCTCTGTGAGGCTCTCTGCATCAGGGGCTGCTCCAAACCTCTGCCATGGAGGCCAAAGCAGGGATGCCTCTGGTTTCAATCCCCATAGAACACTGCCATTTTTCAGCTGGCCTCAGATCAAAGTTGATTTTTCCACACTTGGATCCAAGGCTCGTAGCAAAAGCAGTCAAATGAGGACAGCAAACATCAGTTTACAAGTTGAAGGCCTCCTAGAACTTGCTCATAAGCAGCATTTTTAAGTGGCTTCTGCAGTCTCTACACACAGGTAGGGCAGGTGGCAATGAGACCCTGAGGCCTTTTGATTTGCTCATCTGAAGTGATCCCTCTGAGAGCGCTGAACTCCTGCCAGAGCCGTGCAAGGCCAACCCACTCCATGAACTGGAAGGCTGAGGCCAGCCCCAGTTAACCCTCCTCACACGGCCCCCGGCACGGCTGCTGAGTGTCCCCTGCTGTCCACAGCCACGTCCCCATGGGCACCCCCAAACTCCTGGTGACCTCACTGGGAGCTCCATAGCACGGAACCATGCCAGTGAGCCACTGATGGAGACAGGCACTCCAGGGAGGCAAACCAAAGCCCACGTATAAGGTACTCAAGCCCTCTCCAAAGTGTGTGTCAGGAAAAGGAATGAGGAATGAGGCACAAGAGAGGGAAGGAAAAAAACCAAACCCAAATTGGCTTACTGCTTTTCTCAGGCAACACCTAAACCAGCTCATTAAACAATAATTTCAGGTTGTTTGGCCTTTCCTTTAGAAGTTCACTTGCTCGGATGAACAAGGCCACCTGACTCTGAGGGACAAGACAAAGCTCAGTGAGGCTGCTGGAAGGAAATGGGACCAAGACCCAAAGAATTTGGAAAGCACAGAGAAAAAAAAATAATAATGAACCACTGGAGGGTGGGAGGAAAGGATGGGGCACAGGAGGAAAAGGGGAGGGGGGGGGGGGGAGTTTTATGCAACAATAAACTACATTTCTGAAGTGGAAGATTGCAGCCTCAACTCAAACCAAACTGGTGATTTTAAAAGGGGAAAATGTAGTGGTTGAAGTCCCAAGGCTGGGAGCTGTTGGCTCCAGCACAAAAGTCCTCAGCCCTTTCCAAGCTGGAAATGTCCATCACACTTTGTACCGTGAGGAAAAGCAACTGTCAAGCCAGAGCCATCAAACCACCCTTTCAACCTGAGCTCCTCCTCAACAGCAGGGAAGCATTCACCCTTCAAACGCCTGGACCCCACGCCCTCTCACACGCAGCTCTGTAGGCTCAAGGGCTGACAAACAAGAGAGGAAAGGAATCTTCCCAGCTTGAGGCACGGACATCACCCCCGGCCGGGTTTAGGGACACCACGGGTGCGAGGTTTTATGGTAAGGAGAGCTGTCTGCACCCTGACCGGCGCTCGGTTCGGCCTGGGCAGCGCGGTTACCTGGAGGGCGGCCAGGCAGAAGCCCTTTGTACACGAAAGGGGCAGCTGAAGCGCCGCTCCGAGCCGCCCGCAGCCCGCTCCAGCTCTGACCTAACGGAACTTGCTGCGCGGCGGCGGCTGAGCAGCTTTCCCGGCGGATGCTGGATGGGCGTGCTCCATCCATCGGGATTCCTACCCCAAGAGCCAGGAAGGGTTTTCCTCTCAGGGCCCCGCGCCTACAACCAGCGAGGGTTGTTCATCAGCCCGGCGACCTTGAGCCGAAGGGCTCCGCACCCCTTGTCTGGTCTCCGGAGGAACGCGACTCTCCTCGCCAACAAAGAGCAGCGCGGCGGGGGCCGCCACAAAGGCCCGGGCCCTCGCTGCCCGCCGCCCGGAGCTCTCCGCGCCTTCCCCTTCCGACCGCGACCGGCCCGTTACCTGCGGCGGCGGCGGCGGCGCAGCCGTGCGTGTAGACGCCGCCGCAGCTCGGCGGCTCCTCTCCCTTGCCGCGCATCCCGGCGAGGAGCCTTCTTTCTGCCCGGGGCGGGGTGGCTCGAGGCCCGCGCCGCCCTCCCGCGATGGCCGTCCCAGCCCGTCCGCGCCGCGGCTCCGCTCGGTGCTACCGGCCGGCGGGACGCGGAGGGGAGGGGGGGGGCCAAGGCCGGCCCGATGCGGCCTGGCCCAGCCCAGCCCAGCCCAGCCCAACCGCCCGGAGCGAGAGGAGGCCGGCGGGCGGCGCGGCCCGGCTGCAGGCGCGGGGGGGAGGGAGGGACGTGCGGCGCGCTCACGCTCCCTCCTCCCAGCACCGGGCAACGGGGCTCGCTCCTCCCTTCCGCTGCGTGCGGGGCCGGCGCGGCGCGGCTTCCCCCGGCCGCCGGGCCGCGCACACCGGGGGCGCCGCCGGTTCCTCCCCCGGCCCCGCCTCGCCCGCGGCTTTACCCTTCACCATGGCGGCGTCCTGCTCCTCACCGCCCGGCGGCATCTCCTCCTCCTCCTGCCTCGCCTCCTCGAGGCTCTCAGGCTCCGGCAACCTCGTGCAGAGCCCCCGCGCTCCCGGCGCCGCCCGATAACGGCGGCAGAGGCGTAACGGCCCGGCCGAACCGCAGGCGGCCGCCGCCTGCAGCAGCAACCCCAGCGCCGCCATCTTGAGGTTACCCAGTGCCGGCTTCAGCCAGGGAGCGGAGGAGAGACGCGGCCCGACGCTCCCGTCGTGAGGCGCGGGCGAGCGCCCCCTGGCGGAGGGGAGGACCCACCGCAGGCTAGCCTTCCCTCCATACCCGTGCCCGGGGTGGGGGGGCGGTGGGGGGGGGGTGGCTGGATCCGGGCCCAGGGGTGGGATGCTGGGGGGGGGTGGGTGTCCCTCGCTCCGGCGCCGCTTTGACGCAGCTTCGGAAGGGAGAAGGAAAAAAATAAAAAGCAGCTTCTCCCGTATCCCTGACACAACACGTGGAGGCAAGAGCTCCCTGCGAGGTGCCAGCCGCGTGGGCAGGCAGGGGACGCCCACCCCTCTCTGAAGCTTTACACCAGCTTTACACCAGCTTTACACCAGCGCTACAAACAGCTTCCTCCCTCTTTCATAAAAAAAAAAAGCAAGACATCGAGCACAGCCACTGCAAGGAGCTCTGCCAGCCCTGCCTGGAGCCGGCTGGACACACGCCCACCACACACAACCACCACACACCAAGGCAGAGCTCGTAGGCCGATGGTGTGTGATGGGAGAGGACACGGGTTTGTGACACAGATATCTGCATGTACTGAATGAGGTGTGTTGAAACAGTGGAAAAAATATATAAAAGACTGCAATGTTGGCACTCCAAGGGCATTGTGATACCTCCAGCAAACCAACTTGTCCCTGAGAAGGAGGTGATAACAAGAAAGAAGAAGAATCACAGAATGGCATGGGTTGGAAGGGACCCCAAGGGTCCCAGAGCTCCAACCCCCTGCCACAGGCAGGGCCACCAACCTCAGGCTTGGATCTACACAAGGTTGCCCAGGGCCCCATCCAACCTGGCCTTCAACACCCCCAGGGACGGGGCACCCACCACCTCTCTGGGCAGCCTGTTCCAGCACCTCACTACTCCCTCTGTGAAAAACTTCCCCCTAAGATCTAATCTGAACCTTCCTTCCTTTAGCTTTAGTCTATTCCCCCTTGTCCTGCCATTGTCTACCCTTCTAAGAAGTTGATTCCCCTCCTGTTGGTATGCTCCCTTCAGGTACTGGCAGGCTGCAATGAGGTCCCCCTGCAGCCTTCTCTTCTCCAGGCTGAACAAGCCCAGCTCCCTCAGCCTCTCCTCGTTTGTGTCACAAACACCCTCACCTCCCCCAAAAACATAGGCTGTCTTCAGACACCCCCGAAGAGACGTTACCACAAGGAGATGAGTCATTTGCTCCAAGCTCTGAGCAACCCGCAACCACCACCAGGCCTCTGAGTAGGGGTTTGACTTCAGCATCGTTAGGAGCCTTCTCTAATTAGAGGAAGAACGACCCCACATGTGCAGTTCTCACTGTGAGACCCCCCGGTTGGCTCGGGCACTGAGTGACCCTTCCTTATCTGTGCAGTGTGAGCTGGGGAGCTGCTTTGGCAAGGGGGTTGGACCTGATGATCCTCAGGGTCATTCCAACCCCTGTGATTCTGTGATTTACAGGCAAAGCCACCTTTCTGACCCCTTTTTAAACACAAGAGCAATTCAGAAACTGCCCTGCACCCCGACTGCTGCTTCAAGTTCCCCATCTGCAGCAGCACACCCAGCCCACCTGCGCCCCGGCACCCACACGTGCAGGCTGGCTACTTGCTCTTCAAAGGGGTGCTGCTAAAAAGAAGAGTCCATGTGCAGGCTGGTTTGGGATAAACACTGGAAAAGCCCTTGGAAGTGAGACAGCCCTTTCCCTTCTTACACATTTCACCTCCTCAAAAGCTACTCCCTCCTTGTTTGGGTTGCTATGAACCATTCTGTGTCCCCAGCGTAACATGCCCAGTGCTGCAGAGAAATTCCAACCCCCCAGGGCTGGGTTTAATCATCTTGAGGGAAGGTTTAGATTAGATATTGGGGGGGAAGTTCTGTGCAGAGAGAGTGGGGAGGGGCTGGCAGGGGCTGCCCAGAGAGGGGGTGGGTGCCCCATCCCTGGGGGTGTTGAAGGCCAGGTTGGCTGGGGCCCTGGGCAACCTTGTGGAGCTCCAGGCCTGGAGTTTGGTGGCCCTGCCTGTGGCAGGGGGTTGGAGCTCTGGGATCCTTGGGCTCCCTCCCAACCCAGCCCAGGCTGGGATTCTCTGACTCCACACACCAGTAATCCAGAATTTATGGGAGCAGAAAAAGCCCTTCCTGATATTTTGGGGTCTTGGAGGGTGTCCCCCAGCCCTGGAAAGTTTTATAACTGAAAAGCTGGTGTCTTTGGAATCTCTTCAGCTGCTTCTTCCAACCTTGTGGAGCTCCAGGCCTGGAGGTTGGTGGCCCTGCCTGTGGCAGGGGGCTGGAGCTCTGGGACCCCTGGGGTCCCTCCCAACCCAGACCAGGCTGGGATTCTATGATTTTTGTAAACCCAGGATTATTTTTCTAAACAATTAATAGATAGAAGTTGTTATCTCTGGCTGCAGGATACACCTGGGACTACCATTCTGTTGTGTGTTTCTTTAAACCAGGGTATCACTTTCATTACTCAGGGACTATTCTGTGTGTAAACCAAAAGTTTAGGGGAAAGGTTGTTAAAGCATCATGATAAAAAGGGGTTTTTTTAGTTGTTTTGGCTTGCTTTTTTTTTTTTTGTCTGTGTGGGGGGGGTGTTTTTAAATCAGAAGAGAACTCTGATAACCCACAGAAGGATTAACCAAGGTAATTAATTATACACATAAGGCTTACAAAGAAGAGCAGGCTCAAGAAGCAGGACATTATCAAAGAAAAGCCTGTGTAAAAACCTCCCCAACAGGCACCAACACTCAACAAAACAAACCCTTACTACACCAAACCTCTTCTCCAACACGCAGCCGGTTCAGAACCTCTGTGAATTAACTTGTGATTTGCCACTAAAGTTGTTTTTTTTAAACTAAAAAGCCAAAATCAACCAAAAAAACCCACAAAAACCCCAACCCAACTCTGCTGTAGATCTTAAAGCACCAAGAAAAGACACAAAGGATCCCCTGGAGGGTTTGTTTTTTTTTTGGGTGGGGGGATTGGGAGACATGAGAGCTATTCCAGCTTGCTCGTTATAAAAGGTTTGGGTTACAGATTTTGAGAGCATCAGCCCACTGAAAAAGAAAACAAACTTGCCAGACAAGTCAATCTAAGGAAATGAATTAGATGCAAATCTTCTGACAGCCTCTTGCAGGAACTTTTACTTTCAGAAATAATCGGTTTCAGTTGGTTTGGAAAGAAAAGCTTGAAGAAAGAAAGGGTGGCTGGAAATAGCATGGAAACACGATCACTTCCCTCTGAGAAGACAGATCTACTGTGGAACTACTTAACTGGGTAGAGTTGTGGGTGTATTTAGTGTTTTCCCAAGTTCTAGATGAGGCAATGAGCTGTCCAGCAGTGAAGGAAGAGGAAGAGTCATCGCAGCTACGAAGCTGTTTGAAGTCGTGAGCATCAGAGAAGGAAAAGGAAAGGTACCAAGAGCCCTGAGGAGATGAAAACTCCAGCTGGAGACCACAGGGATTAAGAACAAAGGAGAGAAAACAGATGAATTAAGGACAGGTCTGGGGAAAGCCTTGGAAAGAGGCAGTGGGTGGGAAGGAGGGATCTGGGAGAAGATGCTGAGAGACAGCATGCTGCTGTGGGGGCAAGTGAGGCACGAGCAGGGCTAGTGGTTTGTCACTGTCAAACAGGTGGAAATTAGGGGCACAGGAAAAATCCTCAATTCCTTAAAACTCTCCAGAAGTCACACACTCCACATGTTCAATCCAAAGATCTTTATTTTGCAGAGATGAGCATGGATGAGCACAGGAATATCTGCTCACAGCTATCCTCCTGGGCTTTGCCAGGGCAGGCTCACTGGGATACTGGGATTCCTCCTCCCTAACCAAGCCCTTGCAGAGGCAGAGCTAAGTGGGAGCTCGTTAAGGAGGCATGCTAGGGTCAGGAAGCTCATTAACAAGCCATGTTAGGTTCAGGAAGCTTGTTAATGACCCGCGTTAGGTTCAGGTCATCCTTTTGTCCGGGAGCACAAGTGTTAGAGCACCCCTTCTGGCCTGGAGCACAAACATTAGAGCTCTCAGAGCCCTAAACCCAGTCTGGCCATGACAAACCACAAGCCCTTGCAGGAAAAGGTCCTTCTCTCTCTCCCTCTCCTACAGCTCACACCGTGTGACAGAAGAGAGGGGGTTTTCTTCCCAGTTATATCAATCCATACTCAATTAACACCCTGGGCATCTAAAGCATTATGGGAATTTTTGTTTTTAATAGGGAACTCACAATCTTGGTGACTCACTGGCTGCCCTGCTCCCCAAGCACAAGTGTGACATCCCTGAGGCAGGAGGGAGCGACCCCTCTTCAGCCATGGCTGGAATATCTTACTCCACTCTAAGTGTCTCATTTGAAGTCCAAGTTATGGAGTTTGGAGAAGAACAACAGAAGGAAATGAAAACAAGCCAGGGACTGGGGTATTTCTTCAGGAAAATGGTGAGTTAAGACAAGAAAGAGGTTGGGAAAGCACTGACAGGGAAACAAAGGACAGGGTGACAGTTGATATACTGACAGGATCATAGAATCATGGAATCATTCAGGTTGGAAGAGACCTCCTGGATCCTCCAATCCAACCATCCCCCTACCACCTCCATCACTCCCCCACCCACCTCCCCAAGTCCCTCACCCAACCTTTCCTTGAGCACCCTGAGGGACGGTGACCCCACCACCTCCCTGGGCAGCCCCTTCCAACGCCCAACCGCTCTTTGGGAGAAGAAATGTCTCCTCCTTCCCAACCTGACCCTCCCCTGGCCCCACTCACAGCCCTTCCCTCTCCTCCTGTCGCTGGGTATCTGGGAGAAGAGGCTGAGCCCAGCTCACCACAACCTCCTGCCAGGGAGCTGGAGAGAGCAGGAAGGGCTCCCCTCAGCCTCCTCTGCTCCAGCCTCAACACCCCCAGCTCCCTCAGCCGCTCCTCGCAAGCTTTGCTGCTCTCCAGCCCCTTCCCCAGCCTGGTTGCCCTTCTCTGGACACGCTCCAGGCCCTCCATGGCCTTCTTGGAGTCAGGGGCCCACAGCTGCCCCCAGCACTCCAGCTCCAGCCTCCCCAGGGACCAGCCCAGGGCCACAATCCCTGCCCTGGCCCTGTGGCCACGCTGCCTCTGACACAAGCCAGGATGCTGCTGAGCTACTCGGCCACCTGGCCACACTGCTGGCAAACACCAAGGAGAAAGCACTTCCTGAACTGGTACAAAAGGCTGCAGGTATGTTTGGGAGGGCAAAATTAATAGGGAAAATAAAAACCTCGATCTTTATTTGGAGCTGAACAGCAAACAAGCCAGACTGACATCTATTGGGTAACACAGCAGGTCTTCTCTTCCCCTGAAATCTCTTACGCCTCCTGCAACACTCAACTTGTGCCACACTTCCCCAGACAGAATGGAGCTGCAGCACCTCCCACAACCACCCTCACCTTCCACATAAACACAAGTTTTACACACCAGGCTCCCCCCAGAAGTGAAGTGTGAATCCAGGGCAAACGCTGGCACCAGAGGTCACACTGAATTCGGGGGCAGGCAGCTCAAATGGCTTTCCCTGTCCTTATGGAGTGAGAAGGAACTCTGGCAAAGGCAAACCTCAGCACAGAGAAGGATCATAGAATCATAGAATGGTCTGGGTGAAGGGACCCCAAGGGTCCCAGAGCTCCAACCCCCTGCCACAGGCAGGGCCACCAACCTCCAGGCCTGGAGCTCCACAAGGTTGCCCAGGGCCCCAGCCAACCTGGCCTTCAACACCCCCAGGGACGGGGCACCCACCCCCTCTCTGGGCAGCCCCTGCCAGCCCCTCCCCACTCTCTCTGCACAGAACTTCCCCCCAAGGTCTCCTCTCCCCCTTCCCTCCTCCAGCTTCACTCCAGCCCCCTTGTCCTGCCAGGCTCTGCCCTTCCCAAGAGCTGATTCCCCTCCTGTTCCTCGGGTCCCTTCAGGGACGGGCAGGCTGCAATGAGGTCCCCCCCAGAAGCAGCCTTCTCTTCTCCAGGCTGAGCCAGCCCAGCTCCCTCAGCCTCTCTCCCCAGGGGAGCTGCTCCAGCCCTCTCAGCATCTCCGGGGCTCCTCTGAGCCCTCTCCAACAGCCCCACATCTTCCTTGTGTTGGGGCCCCAGCTCTGGGCACAGGACTCCAGCTGGGGCCAGCAGAGAGGGACAATCCCCTCCCTGGCCCTGCTGCCCCCCCTCTGCTGATGGAGCCCAGGATCCCATCTCCCTTCCCAGCTGCAGGAGCCACTGCTGGCTCAGGTTGAGTCTCTCCCCCACCATGACCCCCAGGTCCTTCTCAGCAGGGCTGAGGATGATACCACTTCTTACAAATGAACCTTTCCTCCATCAATCTGCTGTAATATCAAAGCTCAGATGAAGTGTATAAACACCCCAAGCACTGAATCGAGGGTTCTCAGGTCCTTACCTTTCAGGGAGTTCAGCGAGAACATCTCCATCACAGTGAAAAGGGTTGAGTCCTAGGACAGCAAGAGGCAACATGAAGAAAAAGGAAGTTAGAATTCATCTTTCCTTTGAGGGTTTCAAGAGCTCAGCACTTCTGCAACAGTCTCAGGCACAAGACAAAGCAGAGAGTCCTCCACCAATTTCACTTGTTTCTCTTCTGCCCGTGCTATTTGCTCTCCCTTAAACCAGAGGGAGGAAGTGTCTCCTCAACCAGAGGTCTGCAGGCTTTGGAAGCGCTTTGTTCCTGTCACAATATTGATGTGGGGCTATTTTTTAAAACCTTTTTTTTAAGTCAGGATGCCAGAAGTGGGCAGTCTGTAGCCATTCTTTTTCAAGGAAAACAAGACAAGGAAGAAACACATCCTCCTCAGTGTTCTGTGACAGTGTTACAGGAGGCTGCCTAGATTCCTTGTTAAAAGAACTTTCAAACAAATAAGAAAAAAAAAAACAGCTGTTTTGAGGTGCTTTTTCTGTCCCACTGAATATTAAACCCTTTTCTGACTTTCTTGGTAACAGAGTAAAGAGAATTTCCTCCCAAATCTGGATGGGTGAGGGGTCTCCTGGGCTGGTCCCTGGGGAGGCTGGAGCTGGAGTGCTGGGGGCAGCTGTGGGCCCCTGACTCCAAGAAGGCCATGGAGGGCCTGGAGCGTGTCCAGAGAAGGGCAACCAGGCTGGGGAAGGGGCTGGAGAGCAGCAAAGCTTGCGAGGAGCGGCTGAGGGAGCTGGGGGTGTTGAGGCTGGAGCAGAGGAGGCTGAGGGGAGCCCTTCTCCCCCCTGCCCTGCCCTGCCCTGCCCTGCCAGGAGGGTGCAGAGAGGTGGGCGCTGGTCTCTTCAGCCAGGGGCCAGGAGCTGGCAGGAGGGGCAATGGGCTCAAGCTGGGCCAGGGCAGGCTCAGCTCAGCTGGGAGGGCCAAGTTCTTCCCTGGCAGAGCTGTGGGGCTGTGGCCCAGGCTGCCCAGGGAGGGGGCTGAGTCCCCAGCCCTGGGGGTGTTGAACAGAGGGGAGATGAGGTTAACACAGGATGGAAACAGTTGGACTTGCTGATCTTAAAGGTCTTTTTCCAGCCTGGTGGTTCTGTAACTACCAGCTGTTCCTGTGCCCACAATTCAGATCCCACACTTATGATACTTTCCACTTTCCACTTTCGCTTTCAGCAAAACTAATGACAAAAACACTGTTTACTTCAGCAAACAGGAGCTGAGCTCCCCCCACTCTCAGACCAGAACTCTGGACAGATGATCTTATTCACCTCCAGGCACATAAAAGCCACCCTGCTGTGGCTGACAAGTCTGGGCTTTGTCTTCTCAAATAAACCCCCCCACACGCTTCTTGCTTACAAATGGAAACCCACCCAGGCTGTAAGGTCCTAACTCGCTGCACTGAAGAGAGTTATGAAACTCCCCTGTGGCAGTTGAGTGAGATTCTTGGGGCTGAAGCATCCAAGCGTGGAGCAAAGTCACGGGAGGAAGGCAGAGTGAACAGAGAACATCTCACCCAGCCTGGGATGGGCAGAGGGCACTCTCAGAAATAAATGCAGGATGAAGCCGAAGAATATGTGCAGGGTCCTGCCCCTGGGCTGGGACAACCCCCGTTACCCACACAGGGCAGGAGATGCTGGGCTGGGGAGCAGCCCTGAGGGAAAGGACTTGTGGGGAGAAGCTGGCCAGGAGCCACCCATGTGCATCTGCAGCCCAGAAGGCCAACCCCATCCTGGACTGCACCCCCAGGAGTGTGGGCAGCAGGGCCAGAGAGGGGATTGTCCCCTCTGCTCTGCTCTGCTCCGGGGAGACCTCACCTGGAATCCTGCGTCCAGCTCTGGAGCCCTCAGCACAAGGAGGACATGGAGCTCTTGGAGCGGGGCCAGAGGAGCCCCGAGGATGATGCTGGGGCTGGAGCAGCTCTGCTCTGGAGCCAGGCTGGGAGAGCTGGGCTGGGGCAGCCTGGAGCAGAGGAGGCTGCGGGGGGACCTTAGAGCCCCTTCCAGCCCCTGAGAGGTGCCTGTAGGGAAGCTGGGAAGAACTGTTCCCCAGGGCACGGAGCGCCAGGACCAGGGGCCATGGGTTCAACTCCAGCAGGGCAGGGGCACAGGAGGCCTGGGGAAGAAGCTCTTCCCTCTGAGGGTGGGTGGGTGGGTGGGGAGACCCTGGCCCAGGCTGCCCAGAGAGGTGGGGGAGGCCCCATCCCTGGAGACATTTGGGGTCAGGGTGGATGTGGCTCTGAGCACCCTGCTCTGATGAAGATGGCCCTGCTCACTGCAGGGTGGGACTACGTGGCCTTTAAAGATCCCTTCCAACCCAACACATTCAATGATTCTATGATTCTAAAATGGCCTTTTCTGCTCAAGACCAAGAAAAAAACCCAACCAACCAACCAAAACAGACCCCAAACCTGAAAGCCCCTCATGTGGATGAGCTTACAAGATTTCCAACCAAGAGCCCCAATGACAAACAAGACTCAAACCAAGCTGATATTTCTAACTGTGCCTGGAGATGCCCAGTTGAGATGGGAACCCATCCTGTGCAACCAGTAACACTCTGAGGCTCAAAGAACTAACACCAGAGAGTGTGGGAGTGAGGAGAGAGACAAGAATAAGGGCATGGAGAGATGAAACAGTGCAGGTGAGGTCCATGAAGGGAATCCCGCTCTCGCTGTCCCTCTGATGAGGGATCCCTTTGAAATTACATGGAGGAACTGGAGCATCCCTTAGGAACATGGTCAAAGCAGAGAGACAAGAGCTCAAATAAATAAGTTTAGGTTCAAGGTGCAGGTCAGTAAGAGATCAGCCCCTGTGGCTCCATCACCAGATTGCTCAGGACCAGATCCAGTGGATCTGAACAGAGGATCCTGAACTGGGAGTCAGGTTTAGCACAGCCAGCCATCTGGTGGAAAGGTCAGGTTTTCCTTGCTGAAGATCCCAATACCCAAAACATTCCAACAAAACCCCCATCCAATTGTGGCAGCTGCTTCACCGTTCATGGAAGCAGAGAGGACACATGAGCATCATGGAAAGGGGGCCACACTGGAAGGTTCAGAATATAATTTGTCAGGCTCTGATGGCAGGAGAAAGATGTGGGAGCTCATCAGGCACTGGATTTGTGAAGAAGTGAAGTACAACAACTCAGGACCCTTACGGACAAGGCACTGGGATGAGGCTCAACCACGTGGGACGATGCCATGGGACTGCAGAGCACCTGATGCCTCACACTTGGCAAAGTCCTAGAATCCTGAGTGGCAAGAGAGACACTGAGAGTTTGTTGCAACAGATTTCATGCCCTTTCTGCAAAGGCAAAGACTGAAACCAGTGAATGCAGCACTGGAAACGGAGAAGATCTCAATGGCTTGAGAACTGGGCCTTTGTTGGGTCTCCTTGATCCACTTGGCAGTAATTACATGTGTGTATGAGGAGAAAGCACATCTCCAAGTAGAAAGGACATCAAGGTGCAGCAAGCATGGCAGAGTTGGTGATGATTGTCTCCTGGGGCACCCAGGCTGAGCGTGAAGAGGTGCAGCCCCACGTGCTTTGTCGTGAGAACAAAGGAGAACTTGTGTCTCCTTAGGTACCATTCCCCCTCCAGGACCCACCGGGGCCCATGCAAAGACACCCTGACTTCCTGCTCCTTGGGCCAAAGCAGCAGTGGATCCACACAAGGAGCCTGTCTTTACCAGCCCTGGTTCTGCAGGATTCCTGGTGCTGAACTCCGGCAAGCTGGAAGGGGGGCACAACAAAGCGCTGGAGGTAGGACCAGGCATTGGGATGCTCTTGGGCACCCATCCCCTGGGAGACCAAGCACTGCAGACCAAGCGGGCAACCCAGAGCCGAGGTTCCAGTGCCCGCGGGGGAAAATGGTGCCACTGGTGACAAGAGAGCGAGTTACAGGAAGGCGAGGGAGGGACGGCACCGGGAAAAGGGCCGTGAGCTGCGCGGGCAGCAGCTCTGCAGCAGCATCGCGGGTTTCCCCGCCATACACAACCGAAAACTGGGGCGCAGCCCGGCCCCCCGGGCTGTCCCGGAGCGGGGCTCGCTCGACACTCAAGGGGAGAGGTGCCCGGAGGCTCCGCCAGCCGCGCTCCCCGGCTCCCCGCGGCGGTGCCCGGCGACGGCGGGCAGGAACCCGAGCCCGAACCCGAACCCGAACCCGAACCCGAGCCCGAGCCCGAGCCCGAACCCGGACCCGAGCCCCCGCCCCACACGCGGCCGGTGCCCCATCCGTGGGTCGGCCCCGCCCGGCCCGGCCCGGCCCGGCCCAGCCGCGCAGGCCCAGGCCCCGCACGGCCCCTTCCCGCGGGCCGGGGCTCCCCTCAGGCCGAGGCTCCCGCCCCCCTGGGCGGGCACCGCGCCCGGGTTTGGCCGCCGCGCCCCCCCGCTCCCTCCCCGGCCCCGCGGCCCCCGCGCGGCTCGGCCCCGCCGCCAGCCCATCGCCTCGGCCCCGCGCGGCGCGGCCCCGCCGGGCCCCCCGCCGCCGCCACCGCCGCCGCCGCCGCCGCCCGCCCGGCTTCGGCTCGGAGCCATCCTCCCCCTCCTTCCCCTTACTCCCGCCGCCCTTCCTCGGGCCGCGGCCCCCCGCCCGCCCCCCGGATCCCGCCCGCGGGTTCGGGGCCGCAGTCCCGCCACGCACCGCGCGGCTCGAGCCCCCCCGCGGGCGGAGCGGCGCCGGTCCCGCTCCCCGACACCGACCTCCTCACAACCAACTCTCTGGCGCCGGTCCGCCGCCGCTCGGACTACAACTCCCAAGAGCCCCCGCGATCCGCTTCCGGGACGCCACCCGCCGCCGTCGCCTCTTCCGCCCCCTCCCCCGGAAGCGAAACTTCCCGCTCGTCCGGCCGTGCGAGAGCGCGGGGCCGCGTGCGGGCGCGGGGCGGGGCTTATCCCCATGGCAACGGCTGGATGCCAATAGCGGCTCAGCCGACGGGGGCCCGCGGCGTCGCCCCGGTCCCGGTCCCTCGGTACGGCCAGGCCCGGTCCGGCCGATGCCGTCCCCTCCGCGGCTCCCGCCGGCCTCAGCGTCACGGCCCGCGGCCGTTTATGCAGCCTCCTCCTCCGCCTTAGCGCGGGGCCCGGCCTCGGGGAGAGCGGCTGGGGCCTGGCTCCCCGCAGCCGCGCCGGTCCCTGCTCGGCTTCCCGGGAGCCGCGAGTGTCCGTGGGGCTGCGGGGACGGGCCACGTCGTCTGAGCCACAGCTCGGCTGCGCTGCCTGAGCAGGGAGCAGCGCTGCCGCTTGAGGCCTCGGTGCCCGAGGCTTGGCCTCAAGGGCCCTACGGGCAGGGCGGGCAGCCCCGGGCCGGTGCGGAGGGCCTGCGGGCGGGGTGTCGTTCCCGCGGGGCTCCACAGCAGGGAGGAGAGCTCCCAGAGCTGGGGCTGCCAGCACCGGCCTGCTTAGAGGGAGAAGCCCGAGGCATGGGCTCAGTGGTGGGGAACCATGGAGCTCCAGCCCAGGGGGAAGGTGTTGGTCTGACGTGGGGGACACCCCACGCATCCAGACGCTGAGCTGCACCAGCCTGCACAGCCCTGTTACTGTTTAACAACCTGCTGCGTATCTATCTATAGGTAGCAATTTACTCTTGGTATTAAACATTCGCTTCCAGGTTAGAGATGGATGTGCTGAGCGTTCCCAGGTGCCTGCTGTCTTGGAGGAGGCTCACTACGACCCGAAACTGGAGTGGGCTAGTTCCTCCTTTGGTGCTGGACAGGGCTCATCGCTGCTTCTCGCTGGAGTAACCCTAACGTGAGCAGAGCAGCAGTGTTTATCCCCTGGGTTGTAGCAATCAGCTAATTAACTGCTTGTCTGTGGCTCCAGAGACTGATACTCAGTGGCAACCTGAGTGGAAGTCCTAGGCTGGATCTCCCCGCTCTTCCCTGCTGCTGGAAGCCAGGACTGCAAGAGCCTGTGTGGTCCTGTTAACGCTCACATTTGACAGTCACAAAGTGCTGAAGTTGCACGGGTGCTTCCTTAGCAGGAGCAGAGAATTGGGCTGTTGATTAAAAAAGGAGGGGAAAGTAGTTGTCCTCTGGGTGTGCTGAGTTCCTGTTGTATTACCGATTATCTGGCTTGGCTGAGGCAAACAGGGGGGAAAAGGCAGGTTTGGAGTGATGGGAAATGTTACATCCTCAGCTCTGGGTGTTAATCTAACACTAAACTCACTGATTATTTAGTGCTGATTATTAACAGCTCATTTGCATCATGCGAGCTCTTGTTTTTCTGGCTGTTTCTATTCACTAGGATCATCCACACGTTTGTAAAATAAACCTTTTCCAGTACTAATCCCAAGAAAAGCTTTGTTTGGGTGAGATTGAGATGACATTAGGAAATGTCTGTACTACTTAAAAGCTTTCTTCATGGAGAAGCATTGAGCTGGCTGGGGTGATGTATGCTTACTGACCCTCTCCAGTCCTTACTCTGGTCTGCAGCTGAGTGTCATGTCAGTTGGACAAAGGACACAAGACAAAACGTGGTGGAAAGGGAGTCAGATAAGGGTAGGAGCGTGTCTAACTGGAATTTCCCTCAAAACTATCTGCCTGCTCACAGGACCAGGAGACAAGGTGAGGCAGGACGAAGAACCAGACCATGCGGGATGAAGCAGAAGTCGAGGTGAGGCAGCTGAAGAACCAGACCACATAAGATGAACCAGGAGTTGAGGTGAGGCAGGCCAAAGAACCAGACCACATAAGATGAACCAGGAGTTGAGGTGAGGCAGGCCAAAGAACCAGACCACGTAGGAGGAACCAGGAGTTGAGGTGAGGCAGCTGAAGAACCAGACCACGCAGGGTGGGGAGAAGTGGTAAGAGCATACAAAATGCACATCCAAAGCAGGTGCTGAGGGATCTCCAGCTACTGCACTTTCCTTATCGAGGCAGGGTATCAAATCCAGCTACCTCTGTAGCCTCTGAAGGCTTCACAGGTAATCATCTCCCTGTGGTGTTAGTAGATAAGAACAAGGACAATAAAAGAAAGTGTTAAGATAAGGGGGCAACTTCTGCCTTATTACCTGCTTAGCTTAAGGAGCCTGTGTAATCATTCCAAAGCCATCTCTGCAGTAACCAGTGAAGCAATTAGTTTGCCAAGCCTTGGAATGGGAAATTGCTTCAGTACAAGGACTCTGTAAAGAATGTGTTGAGCCACCTAAAGATTGAGCCTGTAATTCCCCTTCTCCACTCACTCCCTGCTTTTACTTAGTGGTGTCTGTCTCAAGCCACCCTAGAGGTCTTGCACAGGCTGGGGTTAGACAAGAACTAAACACAGTTTATCACTCCTTGTAACTGTAAAGTGAAGGTAGAACAGCAGAAAATACTTGTGAGTTGTTGCCAACTTTATATAACAATGTTTCTGTTCTGAAAATACCCAGACCCTTGGAAGCACCATCTCCAGCAGAGCTGCCTGAGAACTGTCTCCTGGGTGGTGGTGTCCCCTTGTTAACCAAAGTGCTGTACAACCTCTGCAGCCCCTCTGTGAGCCTGCCCTGTCCACCACCTTGCACCCCTTGGCACTTCAGCAATCCGCTCAAGCTTCTTGACTTGGGAGGACTTTTGGGGGAGGAGCTGGCCAGGAGCCACCCATGTGCATCTGCAGCCCAGAAGGCCAACCCCATCCTGGGCTGCATCCCCAGGAGTGTGGGCAGCAGGGCCAGAGAGGGGATTGTCCCCTCTGCTCTGCTCTGCTCCGGGGAGACCTCACCTGGAATCCTGCGTCCAGCTCTGGAGCCCTCAGCACAAGGAGGACATGGAGCTCTTGGAGCGGGGCCAGAGGAGCCCCGAGGATGATGCTGGGGCTGGAGCAGCTCTGCTCTGGAGCCAGGCTGGGAGAGCTGGGCTGGGGCAGCCTGGAGCAGAGGAGGCTGCGGGGGGACCTTAGAGCCCCTTCCAGCCCCTGAGAGGTGCCTGTAGGAAAGCTGGGAAGAACTGTTCCCCAGGGCACGGAGCGCCAGGACCAGGGGCCATGGGTTCAACTCCAGCAGGGCAGGGGCACAGGAGACCTGGGGAAGAAGCTCTTCCCTCTCAGGGTGGGTGGGTAGGTGGGGAGACCCTGGCCCAGGTTGGCTGGCAGCCCCAGCTTCTCTGGGCACCCTGTGCCAGGGCCTTCCCACCTCAGACTAATGTCTCACCTAACCCTGCCCTCCTTCAGCTCAAAGTCATTGCCTTGTGTCCTGTCCAGGCACTCCAGGGTGACCAGTCCTTCTCTCACTTTCCTGTAGGACCCCTTTAAGTACTGGGATGCTGCAACTAAGTCTCCCTGCAGCCTTCTCTTCTCCAGGCTGAACCAGCCCAACTCTCTCAGCCTGAGTCTGTAGGAGAGCTGCTCCAGCCCTTCATCATCTCTGCGGCCTCTTCTGAACCCACTCCAAAAGCTCTTTTGAAAAATATGGTAGTATAGAAGAAATTATTTCCATTTTAGTTCAAGTCTTCTTGGGCTTTCTCTGTATTAACAAGGTAATGGAGTTTTTGGAAAAGCTCTGAGGGTTAACTCAAAAAGTTACTGAGGATTTGCTTGGAAGAGCAGTTGTCATTAGTGCAACTGTTGAGCTCCTCACTGTTACTAAAAAGGCAGGAATATTTCTTTTTTACTCCAGAGGATGTTTCCAACAGCTCCTGCACTGATGCGGAATCTTAAAGGCAAAACGCTGTAGCTTACTGAAAGTCAGACACAAAATCGTTTCATTTTGCTTAGGGATTAGTTACAGAAACCAAATCACTGAGCAAGTGAGCGTTAACTACCCAAAGGAGAGGCAGAGATGCGAGTAAACCAATCTAGCTAAATAGCATGCCTTGAGCCCTTTGAATCAGACTGTTATTTCACCACAAGTGGAAAGGCTGGATCCTCCCAAAGCCAGTCACAGAACCCTGGCAGAGGAGCACCTCAGAGAATCCTGGCAGAGGAGAACCCTATCACAGGATCACCTCAGAGAACCCTGTCAGAGGAGCACCTCAGAGAATTCTGTCAGAGGAGCCCTGGCAGAGAAGCACCTCAGAGAACCACCACAGCTTCTGCCCTCTGCTGAGATTTACTGACACTATGCTGTGCACTTCGGGAGCTGCCTGCTGGGGAGAGCTAGGCCCGGCTGCAGTCACCTCCTTCCCTCACACCCTGGCAGGATGGAAAACCCTCAGGGATGTGGCTGAGCAATGGCTTGTCCTTGCTTGAGCGGGATTAATCACTGGCTGAGATGCTCTTACAAATGGATTAGCACATGAAACAAGCAGAGGATGGGCTCCGCTTTGGAAACAGGCCCTGTACTGGCTTTGTTATGTGTTTTGCCCTGCCCGGGGCCGCGCCCTGCCGCGGTGCAGCCAGGCAGGAGTCGCTGCTGGCAGAGAGTCCAGGCCTAGATCCTGAGGCAACAACCTCCACCACATCAAGATGGCGGCCAGCTGAGCTCCCCTAAGCTGCCTTATATAGACTCGAGGGGGCGGGCTGACAGCGCTGCTTGGCTCTCCAGCCAATCCCGCCTCGCCGTTCCTCCCTCCCGGCACGTGCTGGCGCTATTTACCCGCTCTGGTTGGCTCTGTAGTTAGTGCGCGCTTCAGCAGCCAATAGGCGGCTAGTCCTGAGGCTGGCGGGAGCAGAGGCTGCTGGGGACGGTGTGCGCCTGCGCAGCACTGAGGCGCGGAGCCCCAGGAGATGCTCGCGGTCCCCTGAGGCCCGGTGCCGCCTCCCCGCCTGCGGGTCGGCATGGCAGCGGCGGCAGCCGTGGCCCCGGTACTCTGCCCGCCCTGTGGAGCCTGGCGCGGCGTCTCCGCTGCGGGCCCGGCAGGTGGAGCGGCGCGTCCGGCATCAGCCGGCCGGGTTGGCGCGGTACCGGGGGCAGGGGGGTTCCCCCTGCCGCCTGTCCTGGGGCCCGGCCTGCGGCGGCTGGCGCTGCCACCCGCCTCCGTGCCGCGCAGGATGGCGGCGGTGGGGAGAGCGAAGCAGACGGCGCGGGGCGGCGGCGCCACGCCGCGGGCTCCCCAGAGTGAGTACCGGGGTGCCGCGGCCCGTCCCCGGGGAGGTGCTTCCTCGCTCTTTCCTGCGGCGTCTCTAGAGCTGCCTGAGGAGTCCCGCCCCTCTCACGGGGGTTTGTGGCTTAGGGAATGACGCCCCAGCCTGGTGAGTTGGGCAAGGCCCTCCGACCCTACCCCAGTGCCCCTCTGCCATGGGCAGGGACACCCCCACCATCCCGGAGTGCCCAAGCCCCATCCAACCCGGCCCTGAGCCCTGCCAGGGATCCTGGGGCAGCCCCAGCTTCTCTGGGCACCCTGGGCCAGGGCCTCCCCCCTCCCCAGGAAGGATTTCTGCCCCCCAGCCCCTCTCCATCCCCCTCCTGCAGCTGGAGGCCGTTCCCCTGGGCCTGGCCCTCCCTGCCCTGGGCACCAGCCCCTCTCCAGCTCTCCTGGAGCCCTTTGAGGGACTGGAGTGTAAAGCATTGTTTTCATAATGCTTTTTTTTAATATTGCTTTTGGGTGAAGGGAAAAGAGAACATTTTTTATCTGCTCTCCCCGGTTATCATCTAAGCAAGTTCCTCTAAGCTTTGTTCCTTTAACCCAAAACCACCCCCCAATGTCACTGGGAAGGGACACAGTGTGAATTCCAATGTGTGGGGCAAACGTGGTCTCATGTCTTTGTTTCCTCCCATGGAAGGGGTGGCACTCAGAGCCCTATGGGGAAATGGCTGGAACATGGGGGTCAGCAGTGGTGTCATTCCACAGGCAGACAGGATGGGAGACTTACCTTGTATTCACCTCTTCATCTGTCTTGTCAGCTTCTGTGGAGTTTCCTCTGAAAACTTTAACACTGAGTCCACTTTACCTAATGTGCTTCTATGGTGATTTCTCTTCTGTGTGGGTTTTACATGTACTAGATCAGAAATGTGGTTGAGATAAAGAGTTTATCTGCCACAGCCTTTGCTGTGACAGCCACTTGGTAGCATAATGCTGTTGTATCCCTCTTGGGTTAAGAATATGAGAGAGGTCAGGCTTGTAGGAAGAGGTGAGCCTTTGTTAAGTCAGCCTGATGTAACTGGAGGTGGGGGCAAGGCTAAAGTTTGGCCCTGGGTTGATAAATAAAGGTAGAATAGGGCTTTTACGTGGTAATGTCATAGAAAGGAGCTAACCAAATCAGTGCTGGTGTAGGGCACAAACAAAATGAAGCCTTTATGGAGGAAAAGGGCTTTGTTAAAGCTCACTGTCTGCCTTGACAATGGCCTTCTGTGTTATTCAAAACCAGTTTAAAGTGGTTTTGCCAAAGGAACGTGCCTGAATTGCAGTAGAAAGCAGCACGTGTCACCTTTGGTGTGGCAGGGCTGCGATCTTGGTGGTGGGCTACATGTCTGCACCTCACCATAAACACACAGGGCTTTCCCAGGTCTCAGTTTTGCTTCCTGCTTGTGAAGTGTTCAGGAGCCTGAAAATGACCCATTTTGAGAATGGAGGTCTCCACTGTTCTTTTTTTCCAACTTTACACCTCAAAGTAGTGCTGGCATAGTGTGCTGATGGCTGCAGCTTGATGAGAGAGGCCAGTTAATATCCAGCTGCTGGGAAAAGGGGTGTCCTGCTCCATACCCCTCTTTGCTGCTCCTGGGTGTTCATGGTGTGAAGCTGTTTGTGGCTTTAGGTGTTTGCCAAGGGGAGCTCTTGGGGCAGAGGAGAGGGAAGCAGGGCTTGCCTCCTGCTAGCTCTAGGGCTTTTCAGGAAAGACCCAGCCTAGCAGTGGTTCTGTGTGGTAGTTTAAAGTTGATTAGCACAGATTGTCAAGCCAGGTGATGTTTTATCCCTGCAGTTCAGTGCAGGGATAAATAAATAAATCCTGTTTGTGCCTTGTGGGGTTTTGCCTCTGAAGTGTCCTGAGGTTTCCTTTCTGTGTGTGACTGGGTTCAATACCCATAATATGCCTGTTAAGCACTGGAGAACAGGTTCTCCACGTGCTACAAAGCTCTGTCCCATGTTGATTACCTTGTATATCGGTTTGATCACACTCAATTCCTGCTGACTTATTTCCATACCTCTCTGCCTGATGCTCTTTCTCTCAGAACAGAAAGGAATCTCTGGGACAGCTACCCAAGCTATAGTTAAATTGGTAATAATGTTGTGATTTGGTGTGACCCTGGCACAGGGTGCCCAGAGAGGTTGTGGCTGCCCCAGAATCCCTGGCAGGGTTCAAGGCTGGGATATGAATGGGGCTTGGGGCTGGTGAGAGGTGTCCCTGCCCGTGGCAGGGGGGTGGAACTAGATGATCTTTGAGGTCTCTTCCATCCCAAAGCATTCTGTGGGCCTTACACAGGCTGTGGGATGCTGCAATATGTCAGAGATACTGATGTGCTTGTGATGGTAGCAGTGAGTGTAATCTAAATTTAGCTAATTAGCAATATGAATACTCCCATGGGTTGTCTTACTGGTTTTTTACAATGCTTAGTATCTGATCTAATTTGTTTCACAACTTTCCCCAAGATTGATTTGGCTACATTCAGAAAGTGCCTGTAATACAAAAAGGGGTCTTAATTTTCTGTGCAGACAGGACCTGAAAAGCACTGTCAGTGCTGAGATTTGGGTTTGTCCTGCTAACTGCAGCACCCTGGTTTTGGTTGGGTATTCTGGGGACTTGCCTGGATTGGGGATGTTCAGTAAGGTGTGCAAAAAGAATTCATTTGTGTACTGAACTTGTTGCAGGTCACCCCTTAGAGCAATTGGGAAGGATGAACCCCTGTCTTAGAGGTATGAATGGAAAAGGCAAGTAAAGCTTGCCAGGGCCTTTAGGCAGACAAATGTAAGCCAAGCAGCAGCCTGGTGTGAGTCACAGCTTTGCCACCCTTCTTCCTCTGTGTTAAGGTGTCATCTGCTGCCATTCAAAGGAGAGACACTTTGCCCAGCCCTGAGTTATCAAGACAAGCCTGGACATAGACCATTGCAACTGGTCCTTACAGGGTTTTAAACTCCTGCTGTACTGGTCTGTTGCGAATCCTTAGCTAAATTAGCAGTTCAGAGGAAGCCTTTGGATGGCCTTTCATCTCTCTGTGGCCCTGTGCTAACAGAGTGGGTTTCACTGGTGCTGGATGACTCCCAGAGCACCTTCTGTTGCCCCTCCCTGTTACCATCTAGAACTCTGTTTAGTCAGAGCAGCATTGGAGGGGGTTCTGCTGGTGCTCCAATTCCAAGTGGACTTGTAGCCCAAAAACTTTCCCATTGTTTAATTTCTTTCTAGACATCTTAAGCTCAGAGCTACTTTTAAACTTCTGTTTTACTGGCTGCTCTTGGACAGTGCTTGTTTTCCTAGGTGTGTTCATCTTAATTTCTGAATGTTGTGTTGCCATGTTTGAAGACAGAGAGAATGGATGAGGTGTTTCCAGGTGTTTAAACAGCACACTGTTGCTGTAGTATGCTTGGGGCAGGGGGAAATCCCATTCTTTCAGAGAAGATGATGGTAGTATTAAAAGAAAATGAACTAAGGAAAAGGAAATGTCTGCAATAAACCAGACTTCAGGCTGGAAGGTAAACTCTGCTTTGACAACACAGCATTTGGGTTGATAGACCAATAAAAGCAGCTCTGTTTTCAGGAGCCCATTGCAGCTCAATGTCCTGTGGGCAGACCTCCCTGCAGAGCATTTGGGCAGACAGATGGTGGCTCAGTTTCCCTTTGGCACAGACTTGTCAGTCAGAAGAATCTCCTTCACTAATGAGCAAACTGGACTCCTTGAAGTTGCCTCGAAGCTGCAGTGTTTGCTTGGAGCCCCTTCTGAGAGTTCTCCGCTCGCCCTGGTTCCCAATTGTTTCTAGAAGCTTTAATTGAAAGAAAATCCAAGGTTTTTCTTTGAGCTCTGCGGGTTTTTTTTCCACCTAGTCAGTGCTCTGTTCTTAAATCTGTTCTATTGCTCTAAATAATTCATTCTTTGATGTGTTTCTTTCTTAAAATTAGAGTTCTTCAACTGGAGCCACATCTGATCCTATGTGGATACAGCAGACTCCCCCCTCCGCTGGGAAGGAGCCTCTTCATGTTTCCCCAATGTGGTTTTAGCCCTAATTGTTACCTGGGCTTTGCTCTTTTGCTGTGGAGGTAAAGTGGGTCATGAGAGGCCCACTGTGCTCTGAAGAGAGCAGAAAATAACCCCACTGTGGGCTTAGCAAGAGAGGTTTGGGTTGAATTACATCAGAGTGTGAAGCGAGTGGCCTTGAGTTAAGAACAGAAAGTTAAATTTAAACTGTGGTTTTATCCTTATTCTTTTTACAGGCAGGAACCTGCCTCCACTAAAAGATTTTTCTGAAGTTCCTGCAAACTGTTGGTGTAGAAGCATAAAACACACACCAGAGCTTCAACGTGCTTCTGTTTGCCAGGGGTGTTTGCATTGTCCAGTGCTTCCAGCTCCACTGTGGTGGAAGTACTACTGGGTAGCTGGGCTTTGCTTCTGTTAGGAGGAGTATTTGAACCTGTGCTTCTTTTTAATCTCCATAAAATCAGATCAAATGCTGAATGCATCTAGGGATGGGGAGCTGCAGAATCTCTCTTAGACCTCTTGCTTAGAAATACCAAGACTCAACCTTTAAGCTGCAAGTTCATTTTTAGGATTGAAAAATGTATTTATGGTGCAGGTATTGAAAGAGCAGGGCAGGGTTAGATGATACCTGAGGAAGAAGCTCTTCCCTTTGAGGGTGGGTGGGGAGACCCTGGCCCAGGCTGCCCAGAGAGGTGGGGGAGGCCCCATCCCTGGAGACATTTGGGGTGAGGGTGGATGTGGCTCTGAGCACCCTGCTCTAGTGAAGATGTCCCTGCTCACTGCAGGGTGGGACTGGATGGGCTCAGAAGGTCCCTGTTCTCCTAAATGGTTCAAGCAGTAGACTGAAAATCCTGGAGCTCAGGTAGTGGGGTACCTTCCTGAAGGGCTGGTGGGATTTCTGTTGGTAGATGTTTTTGAGAACTTGTTAGACAAACACCTGTGAGGAGTATCACAAACAGGTTGGTCCTGCTCAAGCCAGGACTCCTTCCCTTTGGGCAGCAATTCCTGGGATTTTCCCACCCCTGAGGCTGCAGAGGAGAGGTCTGGGCTTGCCTAGGGAGAGCTGGACTCCTACCTTGATTTGTGATAGTCCAATGGTGCCTGCTCCTTTCCTCAGTGTATTTTGTTGCACAGCTGAAGAGCTGTATTTACCACTTCATCTTGGGGGTAGGAGTTGTTCATTAGGGGGGATGTTGGTAGAATTGGGGGGGGAGGAGTTTTGTCCTGAATCTCACTCTAAGATTGAAACAGTTCCTCAATTTCTGCCCAATTCCTTGCACAGTTTCAACACTAAGATGGAACTTTTGCTTTTCAGGCATCCCCATGCAGAGTGCTGGTGTGTCACAGAGAGGGCAGCTGCCATTTGCTGATGGATGTGGTTGTGGGCTCAAATCTCTAATTTGGAATAGCAAATCCAGCAGCAGACAGGTACCTACAAGCAACCTCGTGGTGCCAAGGTAACTTTAACCTCCTGTTTTATGGCTTGGGAGGTTCTCTGGAAGCAATGAGTGGGCTGTTTCTGTAGCAGAATGGTGTTTTCCCTGCAGAAGTAAGGCTGAGGAGAAAAAGTGTTTGGCATTATACCAGTAAGAGGTGTTCCCTTGATACTTTGAGGGCTCTGACTTGTGTCTGCTTTGCCAAGACTATAGTAAGAGCTTGCTGAGAGGGGAGAGGCTTTGTGTCATTGTCACCAGAGAGGCTCTTTAATGGACCAGGGCTCTGTGGTGGTGCAAGCTGATGAGTTGGTTTCTGAAGTGGCATAGTGGTGGGCTACCATCAGGGTGCTTTGGAGCCTTGATGCCTCCTGGAAGGCATTCTGGCTTAAAGCACATGGATCTTGAAATCCCAGAACACTGCACAAGTTCTGTGCTTTTCCTTTTGGCTGTGACCTTTTAAAGTGTCACTCTTAATATCTGAGAAGCACTGAAGTAGAAGATGGGATGAGTATTCATTTCTTGGCTAGAATATTTACTTCTATGTGACTTGACTTCCTGGCATAAAATAAACCCCAAAACACATTTCAGGTTTTTCTGCTTTTTAGATCCTCTCAGTCCACTGCAAAGGCCTGGAAACACTTGAGTTAATCCTTGCAAAGTGCTTCTGAACTGCTGAAGTCACTCTTGTGTTCCAGTTGGAAGTTATTTTAATCTGGTGCTCAGTGTAAGTGGGAAGGCTCACTTCTCTGAACTTTGGGAATAAAGCAGAATGCAAGGATTCTTACTGGACTTGAACCTTTTCCTTTCTCTGGAAGGAAAACTCTTTGTTATTGTCTTTAGTTGTTTGTTTTCTCTGGATAGACACACGTTTCTCTTGCACTGGTGTTTATAAATCAAATACATTGGTTGACTTCTTTTGATAAATTTAAAACTTGCTATTCCATAGGGGCCTAATGTGTCTGTCAGATAAAGAGCAGTGCCCATAGAGCTCCTCATACACTCTTGTAGGTGCTCCTGCAAGATCTTGGGTGAGGAAAGCCTTAGTTTATTGGCATTCTTGGCAAGGCTTGCCAATGAGAGGGTTAATCAGACCCTCTTTGAGTGGAGATACAGACTCCAGGCTTACTTTCCAACCTAAATTGCTCTTTAAGATTCTTCACATGCTGTGGAAAATAATGATTCCTCAGGGCCCTGGGCTTTCCTTGCCTCAATCTCTAGTACAGCACAAGATAGAGCAAAACACTAACTTTTCAGATGCTGTGGATTGTTCTTAGTAACTAGAATTTGTCTAAGCTGTATTTCAGTAATCAAATTAGCTCCTGATTATCTATAATTCACTAAGCAATTATTATGCTTAGGCAGACCTGAATGCAGATGCATGAAATGAAGTTGTAGTCTTGCATCCTCTTTTCTTCCATTCACAAGCACCTGTGGTATAATTACACACAGATTATGAAGTGTAGACCACACAGTGGATAACATCCAATTTCCCTGTAAGGAATCTCACTTTTGGTTGGTGTGGGGAACTATCAAGCTGGTTCTGAGCATGGGGAAGGCTGTCCAAGGTAAGTAGGTGGGTGCATGGAGTGCTGTGTGTATGTGTGTGCCACAGGGTGGGTGCTGGTAACAACAGGGATGTCACCTGTGGCTGGAGCAGTGAACTGCAGAGTAGCCAGCTCTCCTCATGTGTTATTAAAAAGGAAATGACTTAGTGTGAAGGGCAGGTGGTGATCTTAATCATGGCATTTGTCATCCTTTGAGCAGCCCTTACTTACTGCCATGGTATTATAAATCATCTAGGTTTTCTGATTAGTCTGGTTTACAGTAGGAGTCACCAATGGTCCATGACTGCTGGTACAGAGGAAGGAATGTCCTGTGGGCACTGGAAAGGTGGAGAGGGGCTGGTGCCCAGGGCAGGGAGGGCCAGGCCCAGGGGAACGGCCTCCAGCTGCAGGAGGGGGATGAAGAGGGGCTGGGGGGCAGAAATCCTTCCTGGGGAGGGGGGAGGCCCTGGCCCAGGGTGCCCAGAGAAGCTGGGGCTGCCCTGGGATCCCTGGCAGGGTTCAGGGCTGGGTTGGATGGGGCTTGGGGCACCCTGGGCTGGGGTGGGGTGTCCCTGCACATGGGAGAGCTTGGAGGGCCCTGCCCACCCAAACTAGGCTGGATTTCTATGCCTTGATTTCCTTTTTGCTGCTCTGTTACTCTCCCCCTTTAGCTGTGAGCAGTGCTGGAGGACCTTGAAAGCAGCACTTAATTGTGAGTTGTGGTTGTAGGCAACTGTTTGAGGAGAAACAAACAGTGATGAGGTTGGTCTAGTAACATTTCCTTCTCCTAAAGCTGCTTCCCCTCTGTTAGAGAGAACACTTAGGTTTAGGTTTCTGTGGCAGCTTCCTTAATTTGAAACTAAACTGCTGAGCTCTTCTGCTCCTCTTGGCACATACTTCAGAAATGTTTGTTGTGGGGTGGCTTCTGTGAGGGGAACTGTGTGTCCCTTTCTATCCCCAGGGCCCAGTAGTCCTTGGTGGTGACAGGATGCCTGGAGACCTAATGAAGAAGCAAGGCCACTTGAATTCTGTGTCACTGGGGGTCTCCAAAATAATGACTGGCTCTTAACTTCACCTTCTGTCCCAGGGTGCCCTGTAGAGGATGCTGTTCCCTCCTGTTGCCTGTGTGATGTGCAGGAGCAGGTGGGGAATCAAGAAACAAGTAATTTTTCAGTGATAAAATGAAGAAACTGAAAGCAACAGCAGTATGATTTGTGGAAGCAGTCTTATAAATAATATAAAATAATTTAGGTTAACTATTTTAATGATTTTTTTTAAAAAACTTGCTATTTTCCTCATAGCAATGCATCAGCTGGTGTCTGTTTACTACACTTGATATTTGACATCTGATAATGGAACTTGCTTCACCTTCTGTTTTTAAAGAGCCTCTTAGAATCCCAGACTAGGCTGGGTTGGGAGGGAGCCCAAGGGTCCCAGAGCTCCAACCCCCTGCCACAGGCAGGGCCACCAACCTCCAGGCCTGGAGCTCCACAAGGTTGCCCAGGGCCCCAGCCAACCTGGCCTTCAACACCCCCAGGGACGGGGCACCCACCCCCTCTCTGGGCAGCCCCTGCCAGCCCCTCCCCACTCTCTCTGTAAAAAAGCTTCCCCCTAATACCCAATTTAAACCTCCCCTCCTTTAACTTTAATCCATTCCCCCTCTTGCACTTCTGTGTATCCTTAGTCCTCCAAAAATAAATAAAACCAAAGCAAACAAACCCCCCCCCCCCCCCCCCCCCCCCAGAACCACGAATGATCATTTACTCTGCAAAGTCTGTGGGAAGTGGTTGAGGTTTAAGGCTTTGGGGGTTTTTTGCTTTACAATAGCAAAGCTTCAGGAAAATGTTAGTTTCTGATCTCAAGCTGTTGGTAGAGTGGGGGTGTTGAGGGTGTTCTGGTCCAGGTTGTTTGTGTGATGGTTTTAAAGACTCTTCAAGGATTGATGTGTCTAAGTGGTGGTAAAACTGGGTGGTGGTAGGTAGTTCTGGTGTGTGGGTCATCAGGCCAGGTTACTTAACAGGTGCTTGTAGTTGTAACTTATGTCTGGCTACCACAGGGCAACTCTCACAAGCCACAGCTGTAGAGCAGGGAAAATCCTCATGTTTCAGGGGAAATAAAGGGGTAAAAAGTAAAATTAAGACTCCTCCTTTTCTTGAAAGGCAGCTTTAGCTTTCTCAGTTGCAAACTCTGAGGGGAGGTGCTCTGGTATGTGTAAGGGTAAGCTGCAGAATCTGAATGTTGACAATGAGTAACCCACCTTCAGGTTGTGCTTGATAGATTTGAGATGAGTATGGGTTGACTGACTGGGGTTGTGTCACTGTGAGATAGAAATATCTGCTCAAAGGAAGTAGAGTCAATAATGATGGTCAGATTGGAACCATTCTGTGGTGAAATAAAATCCAGAGGGACCTGGACAGGCTGGAGAGATGGGCCCATGTGAACTGCATGAAGTTCAACAAGGGCAAAGCCCTGTGTATGGGTCAGCACATCCCAAGCACAGCTCCAGGCTGGGCAGAGAATGGATGGAGAGCAGCCCTGAGGAGAAGGACTTGGGGTCCTGATCCATGACAAGCTCAGAAGCCTCCCATGTCCTGGGCTGCAGCAAGAACAGTGTCACCAGCAGGTCAGCTGTTTGCTCTGCTCTTGTGAGACCTCACCTGGAGTGCTGGGTCCAGCTCTGAGGTCCCCAGGGCAGGGAAGATGTAGAGCTTTTAGAGCAAGGCCAGAGGAGCTGTGGACGTGGTCAGGGGGCTGAGGCACCTCTCCTATGAATCCAGGCTGAGAGCTGGGCTTCTTCAGCCTGGAGAAGAGAAGGTTCTGGGGTGACCTAATTGCAATATCCCAATAGTTAAAAGGGTCCTGTAGGAACGTGGGAGAGGGGCTGGTCACCAGGAAGAGCAGGGACAGGACACAGGGCGATGGCTTTGAGCTGACAGAGGGCAGGGTTGGATTAGATGTTGGGAAGAAATTCTTTGAGGTTGGGGAGGCCCTGGCCCAGGGTGCCCAGAGAAGCTGGGGCTGCCCCAGTATCCCTAGCAGGGTTCAGTGCTGGGTTGGATGGGGCTTGGGGCACCCTGATCTAATGAAGTGCCCCTGCCTGTGGCAGGGGGTTGGAACTAGCTGATCTTTGAGGTCCCTCCCAACCCAAAGCATTCTGATTCTATGAAAGTTAAATTTTTCAAGCAGGGAATAAACACATTAATGGGAGCTCTACCACTTGAACAGGGTGGTCCAGATAAAGTCTGTGGCTTGATAAATCCCTGTCTTAATCACTCCATCAAGTGACAGAGCTGTGATGTTGATAGCTCAGTGTGAGGAAAACTGTGCTTGTGTTGCTCTTCCCTTTACAAGCTGCAAAGGGAAGGTGTGGGCCTTTAATGATGTGCAAATCTAAAGGATCTTGGGGTTTGACACTTGAGGCTCCTGTCCAAGGAATGTGTGCAAACCATCAAATTTTCTTAAATAACAGTGGTGTCTCCTTAAAACTTCAAGTTTCTGTGGAACTAGGACAGCATTCTGTACCACTTTGAGTACAGTAGAAGTCTTTTGTCTTATGGAAAAAGCCAAACAACTCAAAAATAAGGCAGTCTTGCTCTGAAAGCAGTCTCCAGCTTATACAATAGAAACCAACAGGCTCTAACTGTGATACTTATTTTATGGTGGTGAAGGATGTGTTTAAATAGGAGCTGAGGTTGGTGCTTGAAATTCAATGGGGTAAAATGCATGTGACTGTTTCCACTGGGCCAGTGGAAGCTCAGTGGTATTTCTAGTTGCAGGACACTCCTTGGCTTACTCTGCTTTTGGGGTTTTCTGGGCTTTTTCCTCTCTGTGCTCATCTGTCTTCAGATTTATTAGGAACTTATCAAGCTTTACTTACTTTCATTTTTCTCCTGCAGAGTCTCTGTTTCGTGGAGTCTTTGGGATCCCTTCTGTGTCAGAGTCCTCCCTGCACCCCCAGCAATGGATCTCCAGCACCCATCCAAGCCTGCACCATGTCATCCCAACAAGTCCATAGAGTGTGGAACTGGTTAGTTTTCTTCCTACAGGTTGATTAAAGTCACTTCTTGGGGCATTGGTGATGGCTCTTAAAGAATTTCACTGGACTTTGGGTTACTCTAGGCTGGCTCTTATTAACAACTCAGAGTTGGGCCATCACCTCAGTGAGTGGCAACTCAAAGGTTATGTTTATGAATGTACATACTCAAAGGCAATTGCATAATAGATGAATTTCCCTGTTTTGGTTGGCTGAAAATCCACAATTTGCCTTTGTCTTCTTCTCTTTGGGTGTTGCTGATTACTCAGCCTCTGTTCTGCTTCCGACCTTAGATTCTGCTGACCCATCCAGAGGTCACAGTCTCCTCTTCTTTCCTAAGCTCTCCATATCCTGTGTTAAACATCTGCATTCTTAGGACTCTACTTGACCACAAAATACCTTATTCTTAACCTGAAATACTATCATTTCTCTTTTATTTGTGCACTTACCCCAGTCAGTCCTTCCCTTAAAACTGATTAACTCTGCTGAGGATTAGTTCACCCATGGAAAGGGCTGGACACAGGACACTGAGGCAGCTTAGTATGATTAGAACTTACTGGTTACAAACACCTGTGATTACACAGCTGTAAATACTGTATCATTAATCCTATTCCTTCATAATAATTAACTCTAACATACTATTTGTACTAAAGTCTACTTGACTTTAACAAGGGGTCTTTGTGTAGAAGGCTTTTTTTATATGTAGTTCAGGAATCTGGAGGGGAATTCCTTGTAAAAAGTGATTATAAAATTACAAGTTGTGATCAGCTGTGAAAGAACAATAATTAAAACTCCAGAGCTGCCCAATACATGGATGATGTTGCCTGTCTCAGAGGCAGCCTGTTGGAAGGTGTTCCCACCTTTATGAAAAGGGACAACCAACGTGTACCTGGCCTGCCTAGGCTGAGCTTGAAAGCTGTGCAGCATCCTGGTGACCTCATTTATTTGTTCTTAGTGGATTTCTAAGTTTTTTGAGTCTCCTTCCTTGCACAGAACACACTTTTTTTGCTTAAGTTGTCCCATGAATCTTACCTGTCTTGTTGGTGATGAAGAGATACCCCGATGTTACCATGTGAGATACTCCTGAACATGGATTAAACACTGGGAGGGGGTGTGTGTAACCTTGAGTTGGGGACTTTTCTTCTGTTTTACAGTGTTCTCAGGCAACTTGTAATTTAACTATCACTCAGTTTAGTTTAATGTTTGGGGGCATGTCCACTTTGTGAGTGGTTGGTGGGCTTCAAGATGTTCAGTAGTAAGAGGCAGACTTCAGTCTGTAGAATTGCTCAATGAGCATTTCACCCTGTGGAGTACTGGATGTATTGGTTAAAAGAAGATTCCTTGAAAATATACCCAGGAAATGTGCTGATTGTCCCAATAATTTGCTTTCCTGAAGAGCTTTGTGGTATCTTTTTGTGGTGTTTGTTGGAGAGGGCTCAGAGGAGCCCCGGAGATGCTGAGAGGGCTGGAGCAGCTCCCCTGGGGAGAGAGGCTGAGGGAGCTGGGCTGGCTCAGCCTGGAGAAGAGAAGGCTGCTTCTGGGGGGGACCTCATTGCAGCCTGCCCGTCCCTGAAGGGACCTGAGGAACAGGAGGGGAATCAGCTCTTGGGAAGGGCAGAGCCTGGCAGGACAAGGGGGCTGGAGTGAAGCTGGAGGAGGGAAGGGGGAGAGGAGACCTTGGGGGGAAGTTCTGTGCAGAGAGAGTGGGGAGGGGCTGGCAGGGGCTGCCCAGAGAGGGGGTGGGTGCCCCGTCCCTGGGGGTGTTGAAGGCCAGGTTGGCTGGGGCCCTGGGCAACCTTGTGGAGCTCCAGGCCTGGAGGTTGGTGGCCCTGCCTGTGGCAGGGGGTTGGAGCTCTGGGACCCTTGGGCTCCCTCCCAACCCAGACCATTCTATGATCTCCTTGAGGTTTAGGCTCTTCTCTCTGAGAAGCCTTTAATTTTATTTTCTTCCTCTCCATTTCACCTCTTTGAAGACTTTCCTTCATGTTGCCATCATGTTCCTGAGAGAGGGAAGAATTGGTGCTGCCTCAAAAAAAGCCCAAGCCCTTGTTTCTTCACACCAAATGCCATCCTGTATAACCAGCTAAAGCAGTGTGGTGAGGGAGGGATGCAAACCCAACAGACCCAACACCACAGTGAAACTTGCACTGAAGTCTAGTGAAGTCCACATTCTTCCTTCCCCTACCAGACACATGCTTCTTTCTCAGGTCTTTCTCTTACACAGAAGGTTGAAACTCAGTAGCCTTTTGAGCCTTTGGCCCTTAGAAAGGGGCTCAAGTGAGTTTACCCCTTTCAGTTTTGCTTATGCCTTGGTCCTGGGTGCCTGTGGACTTTGGGTGACTTTCAAAAGCCAGTCCAGTTTAAGAAGTGTAAATGCCCAAGGAGACTGGTTGGCACTTCAGCAGGTAAATGTTGAAGTTGGAAGGGGAGAAAAGGCTGGAGCCCAGTGTTTTAGAAGGTACATACTGTTGAGTCCTCCTTGGCACGCTGCATCAGGCAAGCTGGCCCAGCCTAGGAATAGTACCAGTTGGGTTGCAGTTGTATCACTTCAGACATTCATGTCATGGAGTTTATGGCAAGCTGCTAATTGCATTCTGTAAAACTTGGTGTGCTTACCACTCTTACTCCTTGAGGGGCTTTCCTTATGTTTTCTGTAAAGCCAGCATCATCCTTCCATTCTTTGTGGAGCTGCTGAAAAAGCAGGATACAGCCTGTGTTTTGCTGCATGGTAGAAAGAGTCACTGAAGGCAGCTAAAAGCATGAGGACCACCCAAGCAAAGCATGGCTTGATGTCTTGTTAGGGAAGAGCCTCTATCTTCCATTGATGGCTTCTGTAAAGGTTGTCCTTGCTATATTCAGTCTGTAAAACTAGTTTGTGTGTTACTGGTGGTACTTTCAGCCCAGAATTGGTGGGACTGCAGTAGAAGAGGGAACAGAAAGCATAGACTGGTCAAAGCAGCCCTGTCATTCTGCTTACAGGTCAACAAATTCTTAGCAGATTAGCCCTGAGCCTCAATGCAGTGACATTGCTGATCTTCCCAAGGTACATCCTTCAGTAGTTATGCTTTGATTCTGGGCTAATTCTGCCTGTGGATAATAAACCTCATGTGCTTTTGACTTGGATTGCAGAAATCCAGAGGATTCTGGAAGTATTAGAGCAAGTTATAAATGCTGAAATCGGTGTAAATGGCTATTTTAATCCACAGTGGCTTGCAGTGGGTTTGTCATACTTGGAGAGTTAAGCAGTATGTAGTCATCTTAAACACAGGTCAGATACTGCTTTCTGCTTCTGTGTTCCATGGCACTACAGGCTTGCTGCCTCTGCAGTTCATCTCCTTAACTGCAAGTAAGGCACTGTGTATCCTGGGGATAGAGTATATCATGGGGATAGGTGAGGGAGCTGGGGCTGTGGAGCCTGGAGAGAAGCAGCCTGAGAGGGGATCTGCTCCCTGGTTCTCCAGAGCTGAAGGGTGGGAGCCAGGGGGCCATGGGCAGCCTCTGCTCAGGGTCTGTGGGGACAGGACAAGGGGCGCTGGGCTCAAGTTGGAGCCCAGGGAGTTGCGCCCCAATGTGGGGCAGAACTTGTTGCCCAAGGTGAGGGTGAGGGAGCCCTGGGCCAGGCTGCCCAGGGGGGTGTGGAGTCTCCTTCTCTGCAGAGATCCCAGCCCCTGTCCCAGGGACCCTGCTCTGGTGAGGGTTGGACCCCATGGGCTCTGGGGGTCCTTTCTGCCCCCGACAGCTCTGTGAGTCTGTGATTTTTATTATACCCAAGTCACCAATTTTCATAAAACAAACTGGAATGATGGTGTGTTTTTCAACCTATGAAAAGCCAAAAGCTGAAGAGTTGGGGTGCCACCAGTTGCTATTCTTTACATAAACCCCTCCAGTGTGTGGCTCTAACTCCACAAAAGGCTTGAAGGGGGAAAAGCAGAGGAAACTTGAGCTGCCCCTGGGAGGAACCTATTCCCTCAGCAGGCACGTGTGGCCGCTTGTTGGGCTGGCTGTTATTAAGGACTTGATTGGAAAGAAGGTGACTCTGAATTGACCTGCTGTAGCTGGGGAAGTTCAAGAATCACAGAATTGTGATTTGGTGAGCAAAACCTGCTTTCCATCCCCATTGCTGTATCAGACAATACCTGTATTGCTGCTAGAATCCACCTGGTTTGTGTAGGAGAAGCAGGAGTTTGTCCAAGCTACTTCAGTGCCTTGCTTCAAGAGGAAGGCAAGTGAAAGTTCCACCATGTGGTTACAAAACCAGGCTGTGTTTTTACTTAGAATGTGTGGGCTGGCTTATTTTTAGCATCACCAGTCACAATGTTGGACTCTGGTTTTAACACAGCTGCTCCTGAGTGCTTTTCAAAAGTTCCTGTAGAGTTTTAGAAGAAATTCCCAGCTATGTCAAAGAAGCCACGAGTTCTTGATTTATCTGATTCTAAATTTCTCCTTAAAAAAAAATCATGCAGCTGCTTTTCTGAGAACTGATGACCAGAGTGTACCTTACCCTGCTGCCAGATACCTCTCAGAGTTCAGTTAGAATTGTCCAGGGAAAGCTAAACTACCATCACCACCCCCCAAAAAACCCAAACCACGACACAAACCCTACCAGCCACCCAGAAATAAGCCCCCAGCTGTACGTAGCCTTAGCTCAGACCTGCTGTGGGATTGAGTGTGAATGGGTTGTGGTTGTTTGAAGGCTTCAGTGCCTGATGAAAGAAGCACTCCTTGGACATGTGGCTGTGAGCACCCTGATGGTTAAGAGATGTTTCATATGTTCTGCCAAAGAAGGATGATGTGTGGTAGCACCCCTCAGCTGGGGGTGTATCTTATTTGCCACCTCTCCCTCAAATATTGATTTACAAGTAGTTGGTATGCAACAGGCTGTGGATTTAAGACCAAGAGTAACAGTTGTAGTGCTTCTCCTGCTCTGATCCTTTGTTTCACCAGAGCACAAAGCCAGTAGGATTTCATTCAGCCTGCTTAGTCTGCAGGCAGAAGCATTATTAATGCTCCCTCTTCTGGTTTGACTGATGTTATGGAACCTGATGTATTGATGGGGAAGGGATTTTGGGTGCAACATAGTGACTGTGAGGGGAAAGCAGTGGAGCAGAGACACCAGAGATGTAGTGGCTGAGGTGTGCACCCTGACCAGGCAAGCAGAAGTGGAAGACAGGACAATACTGGTCAGAATCATGGGTGGTGGTGGTGGATTGCTGGCCTAACAGTTTTTAATTGAGTTGTTTTGTAAGCAGCAGAGCTATGGAAAGCAGTTAAAGAAGATGAGGAAGAGCTGGATGGGAAAAGGCACAGGGGTGTTTGACGTTTTAAGCAGAAGGTGATGGTGGATTAGGGCTTCCCTGGAGTCACAGAGGAGAAGCTCTGGTTTGGAAATCCTAGTTATGAGTCACACAAAACATGTCCCTTCATACACTGAGTTATTGTGGTGAGGCAGCTCATCCACAGTCAGGAGGGACAGGACTCTTGCTCTCTTTTAATGGTGATCCTAGCTCTTGGTTTTAATTCTCACCCTCCAAGTCCTCTGTTTGGTTATGGGGTTGGGTGTTTTGGTGCTGTTTTTTTTCCCCCAGGTTGTGTTAGGGAAGGATTATGCCAGAGATGCTGCTCAGTTTTTCAAACCTTGTCTGGCCTTGCTTTTTTAGTGAATGGAAACCAGTGTACCTGAGAGAGCAGACTGGAGATACTGGATCTGAACTTCAACTTTATGTGGTTCTGAACCATGTTTCCCCCTCTAAATGTTTCATCTTTGCTCTTCTGCTAGCTGCTGGAACCCCTGACTGTGAAGTGCAGCTGTGAATGGCCTAACTCCTGCATCCTGTGTAGCTGCAAAGCCTCTGTCCAGATGATAGACCCTGATACCATGTTTCTGGAAGAGCCCACAGCCCTCCTGGAGCTCCCACCCCGTTCTCTCCCTCTCACGTGGTGAGTAGCTCACACTTACAATGGGGAAGAGATCCCTTACTGCACCACCACCCTCTCTGCTCTTCCTCCATGCAGGCAAGGAGGTTCAAAACACACTGACAGTTCTAAGTGTGTGTGTGGAAGATAAAGAACTATGTCTGGTGGTGTTCTGTGTGATGACCAGACACATCTTCAGCCTGAGGGTGTGATGTCTGAGCCTGGGAAACATGCTGTGTCTTGGCCTGCATCAGAGGCCATTGCCATCTCTGGCTCAGTGCAAGCTAGATTGCTTCTTTGGGAACAGCTCTTTTCCTTTCCCTGTTTGAATTGCTCCTTTGCTACACAGAAGAGCTAAATATATACAAAGTTAGAAATGAAATCCTGCCCACTGAGGTATTATCCTGCCCATGGGCCATCCCCACCCCCAGCAGCGCTGCAGGCTGGGGGCAGAGCGGCTGGAGAGCTGCTGGGGAGAAGGAGCTGGGGGTGTTGGGGGCCTGGGACTGCCCAGGAGCCAGCAGTGTGCCCGGGGGGCCAGGAAGGCCAAGGGCATCCTGGCTTGTGTCAGAGGCAGCGTGGCCACAGGGCCAGGGCAGGGATTGTGGCCCTGGGCTGGTCCCTGGGGAGGCTGGAGCTGGAGTGCTGGGGGCAGCTGTGGGCCCCTGACTCCAAGAAGGCCATGGAGGGCCTGGAGCGTGTCCAGAGAAGGGCAACCAGGCTGGGGAAGGGGCTGGAGAGCAGCAAAGCTTGCGAGGAGCGGCTGAGGGAGCTGGGGGTGTTGAGGCTGGAGCAGAGGAGGCTGAGGGGAGCCCTTCTCCCCCCTGCCCTGCCCTGCCCTGCCAGGAGGGTGCAGAGAGGTGGGCGCTGGTCTCTTCAGCCAGGGGCCAGGAGCTGGCAGGAGGGGCAATGGGCTCAAGCTGGGCCAGGGCAGGCTCAGCTCAGCTGGGAGGGCCAAGTTCTTCCCTGGCAGAGCTGTGGGGCTGTGGCCCAGGCTGCCCAGGGAGGGGGCTGAGTCCCCAGCCCTGGGGGTGTTGAACAGAGGGGAGATGAGGTGCTCAGGGAGATGGTTCAGCACAGGATGGGAATGGTTGCACTTGATGATCTTAAAGGTCTTGTTGAACCTGGTGGTTCTGTGATAAGTCAAACAGAAGAGGTTCTGTGTAGTGACAAAAACTTCTCCGAGTGCCAGTGCCAGGGAAAGAGCCCACTGCACTGCCTGGCACAGAGCAGTGCCATTCTGGGCTATATTTAAATATGCTTCTGTGCCAGCACTGACTTTCTGCATGGGATTTTCCTCTTCCTCCTGTGTTTCAGCCGCCTTTGAAAAGAAGAAGAGAGTGTTCCTACACTGACAGCATTGTGATCCTGATGTCAATGGCAGTGGCTGATCAACTGGAGAAGCCCAAGTACAATACCAAGGTACCTACAGGCCAGAGAGACTGAGGGGAGACCTCATTGCTCCCTACAACTGCCCAAAAGGTGGTTGCAGTGAGGTAGGGTTGGTCTCCTCTCCCTGGCAGCCAGTGACAGGACAAGGGTCAATGGGCTCAAGCTGGGCCAGGGGAAGCTGAGGTTGGACATCAGGAACAATGTCTGTGCTGAAAGGGGGGTCAGATCCTGGCCCAGGCTGCCCAGGGGGTGGGTGAGGCACCATCCCTGGAGGGGTTCAGAAGAGCAGGTGTTGTGCTTGGTGACATGGTCTGGGGTTGGACATGGCAGGGCTGGGCAGATGGTTGGGTTCCATGGGCTTGAAGGGCTTTTCCAACCCAAACCATTCTGAGATTTAAGGATGAGGAGGGGTTTAGGCACCTGCTGGAGCAGTGGTGCTGGACCTCCAAGGGACAGTGGTTTTTAAAAAGACCAATTTCTGGCTAGATCTGCCAAACATGGCTCAGCTGCCTTGTCACAAGAGAGTTAGGTGCTGCTCCAGACCGAGCAGCACTGGGTAGTGCAGAGAGGAAGGCAGACCTGAGGAAAACTACTTCCAGGAGCAGAAAGAAACAACATTGTTGAGTGTCTGTCTTCACAGAAGTGCCTCTGGGGTGGCTGTTGGATCTGTTAGTGGCTAGAAGCAGGTTCCAGGGTGGTGCTCACTCACTCTGGGATCACTTTCCAAATGCCACAGAGCTCTGAGGGAATCTTCTTGGGAATTTGGTCTCGCTGATGAGCTGTGCTGGGGAGTGGGGCAGCACTGAGGGAAGCTGCCTTTCCAGGAGGGGGTTGTGTTTTGGTTACTGCAGCCTGGCAGGACACATTGTGATCTGGTTCATACTGAGATGTGGACAGGTGGAGTGAAGCTATGGAGAGCTCAACACAATCCTGCAGTGCTGCCTCTCCTGGGTGCAGGTTTTGTTACTGCTTGTTGCAGGAAAACCAGAGAAGCTCCCAATGTCATTGTTCTTTGGAGGTGAATCTAGGAGCAAATCATGGAAATGTATTCAGTTTTTAATAAAATCTGTTGTATCTTTTAAGAACATAAAGAGATTTTTTTCCTGTCACTGAATTTTTGTACTTTGAAGGGCTGGATTCACAAATAAAACACTGTCTGAGTCTCTGCTGAAGCCAAATGTTTAAGAGGAGATGTGGGGAGAATAGCTTCATAACGCTGTGTTAATCACTTCTAGTCTGATATATGCAAAGTACAACTTCTGAAGGTAGCTTGCAGTGATGATGGGGGTTAGTTCCTTTTATTTCAAACTACTTGATTTTTGAAAACCTAATGAGCACTGCTTGGAGTTGGGTCTTTCTTCCCAGGCTGCCACCTGCATGTGGCAGGAGTGCTGCAGGTTTGCCTGGTTCCAAACACCCTCAAGGGGACAGCCAGCAGTACTACCAGCTCTGCTCCCTCCAGCTCAGGCTCTGCTCCCTGATTCACCATCCTCCAGGCTACATTTAAACCTCTCAGCCCTTCCTGTTCCTAATGCTGGTGGAGATAATCCAAGGATTCCACAGGTGTGGAGCCAATACTTGACTTTTTATGTGTCCTCTCTAATTGCATCTCAAGGTTTCTACTCAAAGCTTGAGCTTCTGCTTGCAGTTTTTAGTCCTGCCCTGGTGTCTGTGTGCTCAGCTGCATCTCCTGAACCAAGCTGATCAAATCCTGGTCAGCCCTCAGCTTGTCTTGCTTCTGTATTGATGTGAGGTAAAGCTGGAGGGCCGAGTCCTCTGTGTCAGAGGGACAGGGTACCCCACAGTCTGCCACCACCTAGTGCAAGTGGAGTGCCAGGATGCATTGAAAAGAGGAGGGGGAAAAAAAAGGGGGTTTCTATGGGGTGTATGAGTTATAGATCAGCTCTGTAGCCCTCACAGCCACCAAGCCTGCTAATGGGTGAAGGTGGCTGAGGCATGGGAGAAGATGGAGAGGTGCCAAGGGCTGCAGCAGTGCTGGGGCGATGTGTTAAGTGAGGTTACAACAGCAGGACTCATCGCTGCAGCTCTCCTGCAGCAATAAACCAGGAGCTGAACGGCTACAAGGCCTGGGGTGGCTGTGAGGGGAGAGGGTGAGGCCTCTGGGATGCCTGAGCAGCCTGATTCAGCCAGTACTGATGGTATGGGGCCCAGCCCAGTGTGCCCTGGCCACCTGCCTCGGCCTTCATGGAGGCCCAGTGGGTGGTTCCCAGCCCCTCAGGGAGGGCCTGACATGCGTTTCCTGGTTCCTGTCTCTCTAGGGGTGGTTCCTAGCCCCATGGCTCCTCACAGAGGCCCGGCGGGTGATTTTCGGCCCCTCACAAAGGCCCGGCAGGTGATTTTCGGCCCCATGGCCCCTCACAAAGGCCCGGCGGGCGGTTCCCGGCCCCTCACAAAGGCCCGGCGGGCGGTTCCCGTCCCCTCGGCCCCTCACAAAGGCCCGGCGGGCGGTTCCCGGCCCCTCGGCCCCTCACAAAGGCCCGGCGGGCGGTTCCCGGCCCCTCGGCCCCTCACAAAGGCCCGGCGGGCGGTTCCCGGCCCCTCGGCCCCTCACAAAGGCCCGGCGGGCGGTTCCCGGCCCAGCCTCTCGCGGGGACGCTGCGGGCAGCTCGCGGCCCCTCGGCGGGAACGACTGATGACCAGCACGCGGCAGGATCGGCAGCGCGCATGCGCCGAGGCTGAGCGAGGGGGCGCGCGGGGACGCCTCTGCGCCTGCGCGGGAGTCGGACGCCGCTCGCGCAAAGCGTGGAGAGGGGAGCGTGTGGAAGGAAAGGGCCGCCCGCGCATGCGCCAAGATGGCGGCGGGGCCGCGTTGAGGGGGGGGGGGGGGGGCGATGGCGGCGGCGGGGGGCCGCGAGCCCTGAAGGCGGCGGCGGCGCGTGGGCAGCCAAGACGGCCGGGAGGAGGGGGAGGGACAGCCCCGGGAGCGGCGCGCGGCGGCGGCGGCAACAAGGCGGGAAGCGCGTGAGCGTATTCCCGAGCATGCCCGAGGGGGCGGGGCTTCCGGCGCTCGACGCATGCGCGGCGTGAGGCGGGAGGGAGGCGCAGGGCCGCGGCGGCGGCGCTCGGCGAGGGTAACAATGGCAGCGGCGGTAGCGGCGGGTGGCGGCGGCGCCGGGCCCGGAGCGGCGGCGGCCACCACGACCAACACCACCAGCGTGGCGGTTAGCGGGGGGTCCCGGACTGACTGCCTTATCCGTGGCGCGGCGGAAGGACGGCGGCCCTACAGGGAAGTTCTGGGAGAGCCCGGACACTGTTTCCCAGCTCGACTCGGTCCGCGTTTGGCTGGGGAAGCACTACAAGAAGGTGAGGCGGGGCGGGCAGCCGGGGCCGCTCCCGGAGGGGAACCGTGAGAGGGGGGGGCGCTCCCTGAGGGGGACCGTGAGAGGGGGGGGCTCTCCCTGAGGGCGACCGTGAGGGGGGGGGCGCTCCCTGAGGGCGACCGTGAGGGGGGGGGCAGCTCCCTGAGGGGAACCGTGAGGGGGGGGGGCAGCTCCCTGAGGGGAACCGTGAGGGGGGGGGGGCAGCTCCCTGAGGGGAACCGTGAGGGGGGGGGGGCAGCTCCCTGAGGGGAACCGTGAGGGGGGGGGGGCAGCTCCCTGAGGGGAACCGTGAGGGGGGGGGGGCAGCTCCCTGAGGGGAACCGTGAGGGGGGGGGCAGCTCCCTGAGGGGAACCGTGAGGGGGGGGCAGCTCCCTGAGGGGAACCGTGAGGGGGGGGGCAGCTCCCTGAGGGGAACCGTGAGGGGGGGGGCAGCTCCCTGAGGGGAACCGTGAGGGGGGGGCAGCTCCCTGAGGGGAACCGTGAGGGGGGGGGGGCAGCTCGCTGAGGGGAACCGTGAGGGGGGGGGGCAGCTCGCTGAGGGGAACCGTGAGGGGGGGGCAGCTCGCTGAGGGGAGCCGGTGTGTGTGTGTGTGGAGTGTTCCCTGAGGGGAATTATGAGGCGGGGGGGAACCCCCTGAGGTGAACCGTGAGAGGGGGGGGAGCTCTCTGAGCGGGCCCGAGATCCAAGGGGGCTCCCTGAGGGGAGGCGGGGGAGGGGGCAGCTCCCTGAGGGGAACCGTGAGGCGGGGGGCGGGGGGGTGCTCGCTGAGGGAAACTGAGGGAGAGCGGGGTGTTCCCCGAGGTGAACCGGTGTGGAGGGGAGTTCCCTGAAGGGAACTGAAGGCGGGGAAGGGGGGGGGGGAGCGGGAAGGCTTGGTAGAGCCGGCGGCCTTTGTCAGCCTGGCGGCGCACCGCCTGCAGTCGCCCCCCTCTCCCGCCTCCTCACCGGAGGCTGCGGGGCCCCGGAGCCCCCAGTGAAGAGGGGAAGTCGGGGGCGACTCCAGGCCGAGCCCTGCTCTCTCTCAGAGGTGTGGCTATCCCGTATCCACGGGTTTCACTTAAAAACACATCGTTCCGCCCCCGCTCTCCCCCCCCCCCCCCCCCCCCCCCCCCCCCCCCCCCCCCCGCCGGCAGCATATAATTAAAAAGAGGAGAAAAAACAATACCACGGCCCCTTCGTGGTGGTGGAGAACCTCGTGTCACCGGATCTGGTGCCTGTGAATGAGCCTCTGCAGGTGTTGCCTGCGTCCTCTTTCCCTTCCACCTGGAGTTTGCTGCGTTCTCTTTGTTTTCTTCTTGTTCTGTGTTGTTTCTGGGGGTTTTAATTTTAATTTTGGGGCCTTGAAAAGTTACCCCACCATGACCTTACAGGAAAACAAGTCTTATCCGTCTAGACAGCTTTGTATAGCAGTCCTAGGAAGAGAATTAGCCAGGGCAGAGCCACGTCAAGGAGAGACACTGGATAACCTAAAGGCACTATAGTCTATATTTACCTGAGGTTTATGGTCCATCCTTGTGTCCTTCTGTAGCTCTGGTGTCTGTAACCCATGGATGAGTTTCCCAGTGGTTCTGTGGGCACCGTTGATGGGGTGTCTGGTTCCAAGGGGTGTTTTACTGGTCCTTCCACATAGCTGCTTCTTCAGCTGGCTGGGAGCTGAGGGGGCAGGCAGCAGTTTGAGCCAGCAGCCCCACAGCTCTTTATGTTGGTTGGTAAGGGAAATCATAGAGCCCCAGAATCCCCTGGACTGGCAGGGACCTTTGAGGCCCCTCAAGTCCCACTCCCAGCTCCACACAGGCCCAGCCCAAGTGTGGCACTGAGCCCATTGCCCAGACGCTTCCTGCCCTCAGCCCAGCTCGGGGCTGGGACCCCTTCCCTGGGGAGCCTGTGCCAGAGCCTGACCCCCCCCTTCTCAGCACAGAACCTCTTCCTGACACCCAGCCTAAACCTCCCCCAGTCTGTCCCTGCTCCTCAAAGAGAGGAGAGGGATCTGCACTGCCCCTTCACCTCTCAGCAGGAAGCCACGGCCTGCTGTGAGGTCTCTGAAATAGTAACATAGAACTAGATCTTTAGGGGTTTTTTTGTTTGTTTTGACTGCACTTCTCTGCTGTTTCTCAACTTCTGGGCCTTCTTTGATTCCATTTTCATAACCAAGTGCCCACGAGAGAACAATAAACTGTTGAAACAACTTTGGGGCTGGTGCCTGCCGTTTCGCCAGGAGCAAGTCGCCGTGTGTGTTAAAAGCACTAACGGTTGCTGTCCCTTCCTCTTGTGAATCACAACCCCCTGGACAAGCTGGTTCTCACCTTACAAGCCTGGGAGGGCCACTTACCTGTAGGTCAGGACAGGGAGGTTTTGTTCCCTACTCTGAAGAAAAAAAAAACCTCCTTTGTTACACCTGGTTTACACGGTGCTGCTGGTTGTAAAGATTAGGTGCAAACTCTGGAAGGCAATTAGAATTGGGCTAGGGGGAGATCTTCACTGGGCAAGTGGAACTTCCAAGCAGTGCTGGGTAAAATCTGTTAGGAAAATGGAAAACCATTTCTGGTTTTGGAAGTTCATGCTTCCCACTGGCATTTGAAGATGTGTCCTCAGTACAGCAAACGGAAGCGCTTGCTCCTTACTGACACACACTCGTTGGACTCTGCTCTGTCTTGTGTCTATTCTCATCTTGCTGTAGGTGCACGACTTGGTTCAGCAAAGTCCACGGTCGTTACAGCTGACTTGTGTCCTGTTTGTGCTCTTAAAAATGGCTGTGTCTGTGTCTCAGTGGCTCTGTCCAGCTCCAGCAGCTCAGGGATCGTTGGGGATCGATTGGAGAGAGTCCCAGGGGCACAGTGAGTTTGGTCAGGGATCCAGAAGTCATGATGGGTGAGGAGAGAGTTAGAGAATTGACATTACAAATCTTATTCTTGTCTCTGGGTTAGTCAAGTCTTCAAATATCCAAGAGTTTGGGTCTCTATAACAAAATGAGGTTTGCATCGTGGCACTGGTGTGGTAGAACTCCCATCTGGGGAGGAGTGGGCTGCCCAGGCAGCGTCCCCATCAGATCCGATCGTGGTAGGAGCTGTCTGGCAGGGATGTGGGTTTGTAACTGTGGAGGGACGTGCTCTTTTCCTGACACAAACCTTCCAGCCCCGTTTCCTCTTGGGTAAAGTGTTGGCCCCTCCCTGGAGGTGCTGAAGGATGGTGTGTGCTGGCAGCCTGTTCTGGGGAGGTGGTTGGCTATAAAGGTGGAAGAAAGGCTGAGCGACAGTGAGCACAGGCACAGAGGGGAGAACAATTCCTGCCAGACTTCTCCTGCTGCCTGTTTTTGTGTGAGATGTGCACAGATCCTTCTCTTATCTCTCTGCATTTAGAGTTGCTGGAGGTGTCCCGCTTCTCCCCATCAGCCCCCAGGCACAGGGCTTGGAGCCTTTCTTCCTTGGGCAGTGGTGTCTTCAGCCAGGGGCCAGGAGCTGGCAGGAGGGGCACTGGGCTCAAGCTGGGCCAGGGCAGGCTCAGCTCAGCTGGGAGGGCCAAGTTCTTCCCTGGCAGAGCTGTGGGGCTGTGGCCCAGGCTGCCCAGGGAGGGGGCTGAGTCCCCAGCCCTGGGGGTGTTGAACAGAGGGGAGATGAGGTACTTAGGGAGATGGTTTACCACAAGGACGGTTGGACTTGCTGATCTTAAAGGTCTTCTCCAACCTTGTGATTCTGTGATTCCCTGGGAGCTGCAGCTGGGCTCCTGCTGTGGTTTGCAGAGCCTGGAGGAGCTGATGGAGCCTTTGAGTGGTAGAAAGTTCACAGTTCAAAAGTAAACCGGGCAGTTTGCGTTGTGTGGTGTTAGTGCTTGGGGATCTCTGAGGTTGTGCATTGTTCAGGTAGCTCCTTTGGTGTTTAGCAACAAATTGCTCTTTAAAAGGCCTTGTCGCTAAGCAGGATAGTTCTTCTATGTTAAAATAACTTCCTTAAATAGTTTAGGGTTGTGTTTTGTTTGTGAACACATGGTGAAGGATGCAGAAGCTAACCTTGACCTTCCCAGCCTGTTCACGGGGTCCGGTTCAGCACTGGGGCCCATAGGAACAAGCTGGATGTCGCCTTAAGGGGTGAGCTAGAAGAGAACATGGCACAGAGCCTGAAGAGGTACTGCTTGGATACTCACTAAGTATCAGGCCTGTGCTACTACCAGGTGTAGGGTGAGAGGGCTTCCTCCCACGTTGAGTGCAGTGCTGGTGAGGCTGGGCAGTGGGGAGGGATCACTCCCTGCCCTTCTATTAATAACCCTGGAGGGCACGGTGAGGAGGGACGAGCTGCTGCTTGGCAGCCGGGGCAGTTGTTCCGCCTGGCAGTGTCTGTCTGTCTGCAGAGCAGAGCTCTTGCTGGGAGGATCTGTAGTGACTGACCTCTCAGCCAGCTCTGGCTTCCCGTCTTGGTGCCGACCTCACCGAGTGTCTCTTCAGTGGCTGACTTGGATTTACTCTGCTGGAGGGTTTTCTCTGTGTCTGCAGCTCCCTTGCCTTCTGGCTTTTAAAGACACACAAGGCTGATAACCAAACTCAGAGCCTTTTCATGTTGGATTTCCTCTCCCTGTTGTCTGGTGACCCGAGCTGAAACGCCTTTGTTTTGAGGAAAGGGCTCTGTGCGCGGGGCTGCAGCGCAGAGCGGGATGTGGTTATTTGAGGTCAGTAACCACATCGCAGCTGGGGTTACACTGCCCCTTGTCTGGCACGGGCTTCCCAGCACAGGGGCAGATCGTGCTGCTGAAGGGAAGCGATTTCCTCTGGTAGCAGTTACTCTTCAGTGATTTGAGAAACCCGTTCAAAACCCTCATTTGCTGCAGAATCCTTTTCTGCTCCCTTCTGCTGTGGTGAAACCTGCAGATACCTTGTGCCTTCAGTCCTGCACAGCCCCTGGTATCGATCAGGGTATCAGCTTAATGATTCTGTGGCTTTAAAGATCACTTGTGTCCCTGGTTGGCACACAGAGTGATGGAGGGGAGCCTTGTGTTTCCTCAGGAGGAGGGTGTTGTTATTCCCTGTATTGTGTAGGGAGAACCTCAAGCAAAGGAAAGAGTCAAAAATATTTGAAGGTAGCAGCAGTGAAAAGAGACGGGGGGGGGGGGTTTGGTGGTGTTATCTTCCTTTCCCAGAGCTCCTGGCTGTCAGGTGAAGAATGGGATCTGCAGATAAAGACATAAGAGCCTGAAGGGATTTCAGGTGTCTGAGAAAAGGCAGATTCTTGTGTAAACGTTTGGGGGTTTTATATTCTGAGGGAAAACACTGGGAAAAGAATGGCAGTATTGCTACTTCACAGTTAGGAAGAGCCATCAGTGATGATCCCCAGAGGTCCCATCCAGCCCCCCCCCACCTCTTACTCTGGGATTCTTCTTGCTCTCTTGTTGCATTCTATGGTTTTTCAGTAATAGTTTAAAATCCAGCATTAAACTCGATGTGGAAAGCTTTCTGCCTTTGGACTGGCACACAGAAGCCCAAGGGTAGTGTTACAGAGGTTTTTCCTCTTAGAGAAATTAGGATGGTTACAAGGGCCTTTCCCTTCAGCATTGCTGGAATGGTGAAGGCTGTGTAGCTTCAGGGAGGGTACGTGCTGCAGCTCCTTCTGATACCTTCCTGCAGAGCTGTGCTGCAGCCCGGTGCTCTGTGCCACTGGGACCAGCTTGGTTCCTGGAGCTTAGGGAAAGCATTACAGCTAGGCAGGCAGCAGGTCCCAAGCAGGCTGGCTTTGCTTTTTGAACAGCTTTAACACCTACAGCGTGGGAATGTGCCTTGGTAATCAAAATCAGATGATTTAATATGAATTCTGCCACTTGATCTGAGGTGCTTCTGTTTGGATGTTCATGCAAAGCCCAGGTCTGTAGCTCAGCAGACACCCGTTCTGCCTGTGCCTCTTAACGTGCCTTTGGGTGGTAGTGTGGTGTTTGGCATCACAAAGCCACAGGCTCAGAGTTCTCTCTGGGTTCTGGTAGGGTGGTGGTGTGGAAGTGGAATGTGCCAGGTGATGGGAGCTGTGGGGCTGTGCAGTACGCTCTGTCTGTGCACATCCCGGCTGTGGTAGTCACTAGCTTTAAACTGTACTGAAAAAGTACAATATAAACTTTATTAACAGCTGTGAAAGTACACAGTGCATCACCCTTCCTGATTTACCCACCCTTAGGACTCTGCTAAAAAGAGTGCTGGCAGATCTGGTGATAGGGATTTAAGTACAGACCCAGCACTGTGCACTGGGCTGCACCCCCAGCAGGGCTGGGAAAGGGGGATTCTGCCCCTTGGCTCCGCTCTGGGACACAGACCCCCCACAGTGCTGCCTCCAGCTCGGGGGTCCCCAGGACAAGGGGGACATGGAGCTGTGGGAGCCAGTCCCCAGGAGCCCTGGAGATGATGGGAGGGCTGGAGCCCCTCTGCTCCGGAGCCAGGCTGGGAGAGCTGGGCTGGCTCAGCCCAGAGAAGAGAAGGCTGCTTGTGGGGAGAGCTCCCAGCCCCTTCCCATCCCTGGAGGGGCTCCAGGAGAGCTGGAGAGGGGCTGGTGCCCAGGGCAGGGAGGGCCAGGCCCAGGGGAATGGCCTCCAGCTGCAGGAGGGGGATGGAGAGGGGCTGGGGGGCAGAAATCCTTCCTGGGGAGGGGGGAGGCCCTGGCCCAGGGTGCCCAGAGAAGCTGGGGCTGCCCCGGGATCCCTGGCAGGGCTCAAGGCCGGGTTGGATGGGGCTTGGGGCACCCTGGGCTGGGGGGGGCCAGAATTAGCCTGCACCTTTCTTAGGAGCTGTGGATCATATTGAAGCAGTTAATATCTGTCTGTATGACACTGGTGGCTGGGATGAACTGACAATGAACTGCAGATCTGTGCTGCAGATGGTTGTGCTTGGTGCTCCTCCTGTGCACACACACCCCCTCCCAGCCATGCAGCGACCCTTAAATCTTCATCTCCACAACTGATAAAAGTCATCTGGGGAAGTAATAAACCAGTCTCTGTGTTTTATTCTCCTCTACCCCAAGTAAGCATGTTGTTTTGGCCTTGTTTTTGTCTTTCAGTATGTTCAAGCAGATGCTCCTACCAATAAAACACTGGCTGGGCTGGTGGTGCAGCTGCTGCAATTCCAGGAAGATGCCTTTGGAAAACACGTCACCAATCCTGCCTTCACAAAGCTTCCTGTGAGTATGGGGCTTAGCCTGCTGCTGTTGCAACAGTGGATTTTGTTCTTCCTCCAGTGTCTGTGCTGCTGGTGTCTTTCTGGGTGATTGGGAAACCTGTGCTGAGCCTGGAGCCTCTGGAAGGGGTGAAACAGCACACTCCTGAACCACAGAGTTTGTGCCATATGGCTTAGTTCCTATACATTCAGAAGCCATTCCCTGAATCCAGTGGAAAGATTTTCATCCCTAGTAAAACTGTGTCAGCTTGGAAATGTTCAGTCTCTCTGCCCTGACGCCCCCTGAACTGACTGACAGGCACTTCCTAAACCAAACAGGTTTCCCTTGGGATTTCTGTTGATGAAACTTCACACCTGTAGCCCTGCCAGCACTGAAAAGCTGCTTTCCCCTGGTTTTAGTAGCACACAGTTCCCCTGCCCAGCCTGGGGTGCCTTGCCAGTCACTCAGAACATTGGTGCAAGGAAACAATATTGGTGTTTTAAGGGTGGCTTATTGAAAGAGCAAACTTGGTGTGTGTTTAGCAGTAGTAGCTAGTGGATGTGTTGTGTCTAGAACCCTGCCTACCACTGTGAGCATGGACTCAGAACGCTGAGAGGGGGAAGAGTAACTCAGTGGAAGGCAAGGATGAAGCAACCCAGATTTTGGCTGTGGAGGGAAGGGCTTGTGGCATGGCACTGAGTGCCTGGTTGGTGATGTAGGGTAGGTTTTGTGAGCCAAGGCAGCTGTCACACATGTCTCTGTACACACTGTGATGTCAGCAGGAGGATCACAGAATCACGAGGTTGGAAAAGACCTTTAAGATCAAGTCCAAGACAATCCCCTCCCTGTCCCTGCTGCCCCCCCTCTGCTGATGGAGCCCAGGATCCCATCACCCTTCCCAGCTGCAGGAGCCACTGCTGGCTCATGTTAAGCTTCTCATCCACCATTGCTCACCATCTCTTCCATCCTGACCCCTCTGTGGTAATGGAAAGCTGTAGGGCTGGAGGTGAACATTGTGCAGGCCATAAAACTCTACCCATGTTCAACAAGCTGATAGACTGTCTGAGTGCCCTCAAGTCTATAATCAGTTTGTCTTATCTTAAAAACAGGCAATAAAGATTTCAGTGGCATTGTAAATAGCTTGTTCCTGTGTTTTAACTCTTCTTGCTGTTGCAGAGGTCTAACCTGATCCAATTTGCTTACACTGGTTGGATCTTCCAGCAGAAGACAATTCATCAGTGCATCTTTGTATTGGTTTTATGAGAAAAAGCAAGAGGTACTCTTAAGAGGAGGCTAGCTTTCACTTCTCAGAGGTGTAAGTCAAGGTAATGGTTGCTACAACAGGTGGTGGTGTTTGAGCATGACACTCTGAACACAGGCAGGAGGCTCCAGTCCTGAAGGAGTGTCTGCCTTGGGAAGAGAGGGTTGTCTCATGACACTGCTGATCTCCACAGTGTAATGACAAGCTGCAACAGGCTTCTGCTGAAAAGAAACCAAAGCTGAAAGAGGTCAGAAGCCTGTAGCTACCTTCCTTCAGTATTGCTGTGCTCCTGGCAAGGGAGGATCTGCAGCTGAAGAGGAGGTGGTCATGCTGTGTGAAAGAAAAGCCCCAAACCCTTAAAATTTGAGTGCTGCACGAGTCCTCAGGTTGTGACCACAGCTCGTGGCTGCTGTTCCTTGCCTGACACTGTCCCCTGTTAATACACACAGCAGTGTTGGTCCTGAGAGCTGCAGCTGTTGGCAGACACAGGGACATGGCTCACCAGGAGCACTCACTGCTGAGACTGTGCCAAACCAAGGGGTTGTTCCAGTTCACATTAGAGCCTTTATATTTTTGTTCTGAGCACTAACCAGGGTATCTCACCTTTATCCTGCTTCAGAGCAGCCAGTGATAAAGAGAAGCCAGTCTCTTCCAGTGGTGTTGGAGGTAAATCTGTGACCCCAACCACATCTCCATCCCTGCAGACTGCATCTCTTGGAACAAGGTTCAGACATGGGTGCTGTGACACAAAACAGACCCTGTGTTTGAGGGAGGAGTGTTAGTTCTGTGTTGAAGCTCCTGTTCTCAGCAAGGATGCCATGGGGCACGGGGTCTGTGAGTGAATCTGGAGCAAGCAAAGGACTTCTGTGCATGTCTCCTCCTTACTGTGTTTAAATGCATGTGGTCTCACCGTGCTGACACTCAGGACAGGAAAAGCTCATTCATTCTGTTGAAGGCAGTTTTGTGTGTTTCAGATAAAGGCCCTGTTGAGATATTAACTCACAAGACAGCAAGTTGTGAGGCAGATGGATTTTAGTTGCCTTGTTGTGATGGACTTTGGGTAAAAGCGTTGAGGGGAACCTGGCTCGCTGCCACCTACGTCTCTTCTGCAGACCAGGGTTTGTCTGATTGCTAAAAGCTATTTCCTTTTGTGCCAGCAGCCACAGCCACAGTTCAAGGAGGGCATCTTGCTAGAGGCTGCTGACGCTTCAGAGAAGTGATGTGTGTCTAGGGAAGAGATTGGTGTGGTGATGTTGTGGTTATGTGTGGCCTGAGCTTCCTGCCTGGCGTAGTAAAACCCCCACATGCTGGAGTCGCTGCTGAAAGCTCTGGGATCACCAGAGTCATCCCAGTAATGCAGAGGGGTGAGACCCTGTTGAACGACTTTGTGGAGATAGATGGGCAGCTTGATGGCAGCATCATCACACCACAGACTGGTTTGGGTGGGAGGGGACCTCTGAGTCCCCCAGTGCACCTCTGTCACAGGCAGGTCCACCCCCACCAGCCCCAGGGTTCCCAAACCCCATCTGACCTGGCCTTGAGCACTTGATGAGGGGACAGCAACAGCCCCCTCCCTGAAGCAGGGGTTGTCAGAGGCTTCCCAAACCACAGCTGAAGCAAGCTGTGCTGTGGAGATTTCATTCACAGAATTGTAGGGGTTGGAAAGGACCCCAGAGCCCATCGGGTCCAACCCCCTGCCAAAGCAGGGTCCTTAGGACAGGGCACACAGGGGCTGGAATCTCTCCAGAGAAGGAGACTCCACACCCCCTGGGCAGCCTGGCCCAGGGCTGTTCGGTTGTGTGATGCAGACTGCATCAGCACAATCAGAACAGCTGATTCTAAATGACCATACACGTGTAGGACAGCTGTAGATACAGCAACTTGCATGCTAGTGCAGCAAAACCCCTCTTTACATGCATCTTACAGCTTTATGTTGTGACATTTATGGGCTTTTGGAGCAGCTGGTGCCTGCATGTGTGTTTGTAAGCTGGTGCTTGCAGCCCTGGGGCAGTTACAGCAGCAAAATCATTCAGTGTGTTAAACCACTTGGGTTTAGTTGAAGCTTTTGATGGGAGGTTGCTCTGTCTGTGGAGGATTTCAGTTTGCTGGGAGTGGTACTGGAACACCCACAGCTCCACAACAGCTTTGAGCTCCCTTTAGTGCTTCTACAGCTGGTAGGGCTCTTGAAGGATGGTGCACTGGGAGCAGTTCTGTTCCTGCTGAGCGCTTACAAAGGATCATTTTCCTGTTCTTGGATGCACTGGTGTGTTTGGTATCCTGTGAGCAGCTCTGGAGCCTGTGCCACCAGGTATTTTCCTGGCTGTGGAATGAATTTTAAAATGCCTGTGGTGTGAAGACTGTGATTTGGTGTTCAGTCTGGCTTGGTAAGTCCTCCTGAGGTGTAATGAAATGGACTTGAAGGAAGAATCCTTGTTCTGATGTAAGAAGTGTGATAGAACCCCAGGGCTGGCCGTTGTGCTTGCTCCAGCTCTGGTGGAGAGCTGGTGCTGGTAACCCAGGTCCAGCCATTATCCCACCCCCCAAACCCTGCTTTGGAATTGTGCAACTTCTTTATTTTTACTGAGACACAGAGTGGGCCCTTCTCAGCCTGTGTGTGCAGGATGGGTGTGGAAGGATCAGCTGTGATTCCTCTTCAGTAAGCAGCACCCAGAGGAGTCAGCTCTGCAGTGCCCTTGGCCTGGCCCCTGGGCACTTCTGCTGGGTTGGGAGGTGTGGGGCTGCCCTTCCATCCATGGGTCCTTCCAGTCTGTTTGTCCTGGCACAGCAAGGGGCTGCCTCATCGCTGCCAGATCAGCTTTCTGGAGGCACCTGAAGCTGTGTGGGAATCATAGAAACATGGATTCATTCACATTGGAAGAGACCTCCTGGATCATCCAGTCCAACCATCCCACTACCACCTCCATCACTCACCAACCCACGTCCCCAGGTGCCTCACCCAACCTTTCCTTGAGCACCCCCAGGGACAGTGACCCCACCACCTCCCTGGGCAGCTTCTTCCAATGCCCAACCACTGGGTATCTGGGAGAAGAGGTTGAGCCCAGCTCTCCACAACCTCCTGCCAGGGAGCTGGAGAGAGGGGAGAAGGGCTCCCCTCAGCCTCCTCTGCTCCAGCCTCAACACCCCCAGCTCCCTCAGCCGCTCCTCGCAAGCTTTGCTGCTCTCCAGCCCCTTCCCCAGCCTGGTTGCCCTTCTCTGGACACGCTGCAGGACCTCAACATGCTCCAGGACCAAGCCCTCCTGACCCAGCCTTGCCAAAAGCAGCTCAGTGCTGCGTTTAACAGGTTTTCCAGGGCACTCTTGAGTATGTGTTTGTAAATGAATGTTTCCATCTCACAAGAACTTTAAAACCCCCAAAATAGAAATAAAAATCCCAACACTTGTTTTGTGCTTCCAGTTGGAAAGGAACCTGTGACTGGACAGGGCCCACTGGGGTAGCACCAGAGTTTCTATTTGTTCTCCTTTGTCCCTGTTGCTTTATCACTGGGTGGCTATCGATGCTGTTGCATGTTTTCCTTCTCCCTGCTCCAAACACTGTACCAGGAGCCTCGTCTCCCTTGCACACTGACATGCTGTGACTCTTGAAATGGCTTTGAGCGTTGCCTTGCTCACCTCTGGCTGAGCTTTCCGCTTGGCTTCACTCTCCAAGGTGACTTTGACACCAGTGATTAGTGTTTCCAAGCACATAACAAACATCCTGACCAGGTATAAAAGAGCAAAGACAACTCCAAACTAAAATTTGTCAGAAAAACACCCCCACACAGTCCTGTTTTCTTTATTCTTTGTAGAAAAGGGAGAGCTCTGAGCCACGGGGAATGTGGAGCCCAGGTTTTAGATATTAATCTCTACTGATTTGCTTTAGTCTGCTTAGTAGGGGTGAAGAGCTGCTTGACTGGCAGCTCAGATTTCAAGGTTGGATTTCCTATGAAATGGATGCTCAGAGAGCAGTTGTGATTCTGGCTTCGTGGCTGCACAGGGAACTCTTTGCAAGCTGCTCATGTGAGGAAGGACGTGGAGCTTTGGGGTGTCCCTGGGTCTGCTTGGAAACAAGGCAAATTCCACTTCAACCACGTGGGTTTGATCCTCTCAACACATTCTTAGAGTAGAGTATGAAAACTCCAGGGGTGATTGATCTGGAAATGAAACTGTTTGAGAAGTTAGGTGTCTAAACCTCAGCTAACGAGCATGTATCAATGTAAAGTCACTGCATAAAGGTCAATGTCATTGTGTTTTCCCTTTTCTCTCTGTTTCTAGGCAAAGTGCTTCATGGATTTCAAAGCTGGAGGTACATTATGCCACATTCTTGGTGCTGCTTACAAATATAAGAATGAACAGGGCTGGTGAGTTTTTTTATTTTCATCTGTACACCTTTCTGCATGAACTTAAGCACACCAAATGCCTGTGTGAACTCCTTGAAGTTTAATATTTCCTGGAGAATCGGGTAGGCAAGGGGCTCAGAGATGGGAAGAGGACAGGTTTTCTTTCCTGTTTTGCTGACTGTAGCTTTGAGACACCCACACACACTTCTAAATTTAAAGAGAAGTTGGCCAAGTTTAAGGTCCTGAGCCTGCAGGTTGGGAGTTAATGACAAGCTTGAGGCTTTCCCTTGCTGTTTTATGACTGAGGAAATCATATCTTGGTATCTTGGAATTACTGTTTCCCAGCTTGAAGATGTAAATCTTGGTTACTGGATTGAGCATTGGGTTTAGTTAGAACTGGGAAGGCATGAAGCATTGCACAGATACCAGTAAAGCCACGTTTTCCATTGCTTCTCAACCTCTGTAAGTAGTGAGTGGAAGTGGTTGGAAATTACTATAGTAGTAGCTATTAATGCTAGTGTTGGAACTGGCTTTGTGGGGTCTGAGTAGCCTGGTTGTGGCCTGTGTGTTTCTCAAAGGTAGGATGCTCTTTCCAAGCCAGCAGTAGTGTGAGCTACTACATTTGGGGAAAAAAAAACCCTAGGGATGATTTAAAAAAACCCTGATAGATAAAAGTAAGTGGAGCTTGTCCTTGTACATCACTTGAGTTTGTGACCTGGCATTGGGCAGACCTGTAGCAGCATTCCTGCAATCCACTGCTTATGTTACTCACAGGAGCAAATTAAAAGGCAAAATAAAGATGTTCTGGTTGGGTTTAGGAGCTGTTTGTACTCATGCAGGCTGAACAGATACCTGAGGTGGGCACAGCACAAAGTGGTATGAGTAAACTGCTCTCAGGTGGGGGTTTTTTTTTTGTTTTTACTCCAAGGTTGTGAGTTGGAGTAGAAACACCACCCTCCAGCTCCCAGGGTGTGGTGTGTGTGTAGTGCTCTTTGTAGCACAGCTTTCAGGAGTGTCTTGCTAGCTCTTTGCCTTAAGGTAGAGGAGTTAAATGGCTCATACTTCATGGATACGTAACCATTCCGGTGGGGTGGGTTTGTGAACAAGAAACTACATTTTCATCACTGAAATTTGTCAGCAAAACAGGGATCTGAGATTGCCTCCTCTCTTCTCCTCCTCTTGCTGATCCCTCACAACTAGTGTGGGTAGTGCCTTGTGTTTGTGCATGTGGGGCGTAGAGGGAAGTACTACTGGAATTTTAACTCTTGAGGACCAGACCTAGAGCTTGGAATGTATCCTTCACTGACTCAACCAAATAATACCTGGTGTTTTGCCTGAAATATGATTTGATTTTAAATTTAATTTACTTTTTTTTAATGGTATGCATTGTCGCTCTTGCTTAACCTGTTTGTGAATGATCTGTCTTATAGGAGAAGTACCTTTCCTCGTCATAATAGGTATGTCTGACACAGGCACTTACCCAGTGCAGCTGGACATACCTTGTCTGTCACTGCAGCTCGGGCAGTTTGCTCAAGGCTCTCAGAGGGGATCGAACTAAGGCCAGGAAGAATTGGTGCTGCTGTCTTACCCCAAAAAAAAAACAGGCACCTTCCTTACCATATTGACCTGCTTCCCTTAAAACACGGGGGGTGAACGCAGGGAGAGGCTCGGGGGGCACCTAGAGCGTGAAGTGAATCCATCATGCAGGCTTTGGGTCAAGCCTGAATGCCTTCAGTGTCTTCATTTCACCTGTACTCAAGACTTTGTTAGGTGCCTGGGAAAACAGGGCAGTTTGTGGTGGTTTGGCATCTCACAGAATCACAGAATCTTAGGGGTTGGAAGGGACCTCGAGAGATCATCGGGTCCAACCCCCGTTTCTCTTCTTTCACATCCCTGAGGCTATTACTCTTGGGGAGGATTGTCCTCTGCATGCCAGCTGTGGATGGCTGGGCACTGGAGAAGTGGCTTGATCTTGGCTTTTAAATCTGATGTGTTACTGTAGGTGTAAAACACTTGATGGAACAGTGTTGTGTGGTGAGCTGACACGCTCGGTGGTGAGCGGCTTCTACGAGTCAGTGTAAACCTTTCAGACACACAACACAACTTAAAGAGCTCATAAATGTCTTGTCAAATTGAAAGATGGTTCTAATAAATACTCTGTGAATCCATAATACAGCTTTGGGATAGAAGCCACCATTCACAAAGAGCGACTCTCTATAGCTGCCCAACACATGAGTGTATTTGTGCAGTACCAACTGCCTGGGCAGCTTCTTCCTGAGGATGCTGGAGAGCCTCAAGTGAAGAAAAGCCTGGTGGTGTCAGCTGAGGTGTCTGTGTGGTTTAGTAACTATCGATCCCATGCCATCCTTGTGGGTTAATGGGGTTTGCCACTGAAAAACAGCTTTTTCACTAACCTTTGTTGTCTATTTATGACCTTGAAAAATGGATTTGATGTGTTATTGCAAAGAAAGGCCTGTTGTTAGGGATGGGCATGGGAGTAAATTCTTGGCTGTGAAGTTGGGATGTTTGTTTAAATCCCATGAGTGTGGCTTTTTCACTGCTGAGCACGTGGTGTACTCCTTGCTCTGTATGCTGAAATCCCTCCTGCTGCTCCCAAACACCGGCTCAGCTCTCCAGTTAGGAGCAGTTCAACTCCAGCAGCAGCATTTTTCCAAGCCCAGTGGGTACAGAGGTGCACTGGATGGTGTTTTACCTCTCCAAACCCACTGATCTAAACATACCATTGAGCTTTGGGAAAGGCCTGAACCATTATGAGTCAGGCCTGGGTGGGTTTGAGGTCCCTGCGCCACGACTTCCCATGGCTGGTGACCCCAAGCCCATCTGAACTTGACATCAGTGCTCTCACCGTCCTGCTTCTCAGGGCTCACCACTCAAATTCTCCATGGGGGTTGATCCATCCCTTCTGCATATGTGTACAGTCAAGGTGGATGGGGCCAAATACCTTTGGGGTAGGGGGTGGGGGCGGCTCTTGTGGTTCTTCCCAGTAGAAATTTGCAGGTTTACTGGTGTGCCCCCCCCCCCCCCCACCATTTCTGATAGACAATCAAAACCTCCCTTGTTCTTTCAAGAATTGACTTTGTCAGCAAAGTAGTGAACTTCTAAAGTGCCAGGGTGTGGTAGAGATGATCCCAAAACACATGGATTACAAGCTGCTGGTATGCTGGGGTGGGTGGGGTGGGGGGGGGGGGCGGGGAAGGTGGGGGGTGGCTTGTTCTCCAAGCAGTTGAGAAAAATCTCAGGCAAACAAATTGCTGTGTTTTTCCTGGATTAGAATCCGGGACTGGTGGATGGTGCAACTAGAAGTAAGAGAAACGTGAGAGCTCGTTCATGATGGTTGTTTGTTTTTTTTCCTCATCTAGTTGTTGAAATCCATCCTGGGTGTTTGGTTATGTTTTGTTCCTCCTTTTGTGGCCGTGGTGGAATGCACCCCACACTGGGGTTTTGTTGGGTGATGTCAACCTTCTTGATTTTATTTTATTTTTTTTTTTTCTCCTTTTTCCCCCCCCCTGAACATCTCACAAACCAGTTGTGTTTTGTTATTGTTCACTGTGATTTTGAATTCTTTTTATTCTGATTTTTTTTTTTTTTGTTTTTTTTTCCTTGCTTGTGAGGGGCTGCCAAGTGAAGCAGAGATACTTGTGGCTGTGCTTTTTGAGTGTCCTTGCGTAGCTGCCGTGGTAACGCTGGTTTGGCTGTGGAACATGAAAGATTCTTGAGCTCTGGGTGGAAGGGGGAGTCAACGTAACATCTGTCAATCGCTTTCCTTGACAGGAGGAGGTTTGACCTGCAGAACCCATCCCGCATGGATCGAAACGTGGAGATGTTCATGAACATTGAGAAAACACTAGTGCAGGCAAGGAGGGCGTAGGCAGAACCACGGGGGCTCCCAGGGGAAGGGGGTTGCTGGCTTTTGGTGGCCCTCACTTGTGACCCACTGCAGATTTCATCTTGGGTTTCTGTAGGAATATTACCTGCTGCACTCCCTCTCCCAGCCTTTGTAGGCGTGATTCCAGGTTACCACTGGATATCTTAGCTTCATGTTACCTTGTGCCCCTGGAGTCGGCATTGGTGAGGCTGCACCTCGGGTACTGGGTCCAGTTCTGGGCTCCTCACCATAAGGAGGACATCGAGGTCCTTGAACGAGTCCAGAGAAGGGCAACCAGGCTGGGGAAGGGGCTGGAGAGCAGCAAAGCTTGCGAGGAGCGGCTGAGGGAGCTGGGGGTGTTGAGGCTGGAGCAGAGGAGGCTGAGGGGAGCCCTTCTCCCCCCTGCCCTGCCCTGCCCTGCCAGGAGGGTGCAGAGAGGTGGGCGCTGGTCTCTTCAGCCAGGGGCCAGGAGCTGGCAGGAGGGGCACTGGGCTCAAGCTGGGCCAGGGCAGGCTCAGCTCAGCTGGGAGGGCCAAGTTCTTCCCTGGCAGAGCTGTGGGGCTGTGGCCCAGGCTGCCCAGGGAGGAGGCTGAGTCCCCAGCCCTGGGGGTGTTTAAAAAAAGGGTAGCTGAGGTACTTGGGAATATGGTTTAGCTTAGAATGGGAACGGTTGGACTTGATGATCTTAAAGGTCTTTTCCAACCTTGTGATTCTTTGAAAACTGTGGTGAGAGGTCTCTGATTGTCAGGTAGCAGACAGCATCCCAAGTGTCTCCATCTCTTCCCTGTGGATCCCTTAGGATTGAGTCACTGCTTCCCTACAGATCCAGCCAGTTGCTGGCTTTCCACCAGATCCAAGTTTGCCTTTTTTCAGGGTTAAGGCGCCCGTCAGACTCTCAGGCTTGCTGTACCCAAAGGATTATTGCCAGAAGTGAGCAGAAAACAGCCCCAAGAAATCCAATCAGAAGTTAATATTTCTTTTAAACACTGTGTTTGTCATAATTATTTTCATCCAAACTTTAAACCCAAGCTCAGTGTATGATATAGTCAAGATGTAACTTCCAACTGCTTGTCAAAAATGGAAATAGGAGGGACAGCAAAAGGGAACAGGACTCTTCTTATAAAGAAACTGCTGCCCTTGTATTTTGTTTTCAGTATGTAACAGCACATGTTGGAACCTGTTGGCATTGTAGGGATGTGTGAGCCCTCACCTTAGTGCAACAGGACTGGGTTTGGAAGCTGACACACAGGGGACTTGAATTCTCTCAGGCAAGATCTTCAGAGCCTGTCACAAGCTGATACACGTTCCCTTGGAGCTCTGTCAAGTGGTGGTGATCTGAGTGCCACAGAAATGATCCCAGGGCTGGAGCAGCTCTGCTCTGGAGCCAGGCTGGGAGAGCTGGGCTGGGGCAGCCTGGAGCAGAGCAGGGACCTTAGAGCCCCTTCCAGCCCCTGAGAGGTGCCTGTAGGAAAGCTGGGAAGAACTGTTCCCCAGGGCACGGAGCGCCAGGACCAGGGGCCATGGGTTCAACTCCAGCAGGGCAGGGGCACAGGAGACCTGGGGAAGAAGCTCTTCCCTCTCAGGGTGGGTGGGTGGGTGGGGAGACCCTGGCCCAGGCTGCCCAGAGAGGTGGGGGAGGCCCCATCCCTGGAGACATTTGGGGTGAGGGTGGATGTGGCTCTGAGCACCCTGCTCTAGTGAAGATGGCCCTGCTCACTGCAGGGTGGGACTGGGTGGGCTCAGAAGGGCCATTTCAACCCAACATATTTGATGATCTCTGTAGGGGTTAATTTGATTTATGTCACAGGTAGCCTATTAATTTCTCATTTAACTTCTTACTCTCCCCACTAGAACAACTGTCTGAGCAGACCAACCATCTACCTCATTCCAGATATCGAGCTGAAGCTGGCTAATAAACTGAAGGACATTGTCAAACGTCACCAGGTAACTGTTGCATGGTGTTTTCTTAAAACCAATGCTTCAGCTGCAGGATAAAACTCACCTGACCTCAGCACATTGGTTACATTGGTAGCTCAAGGCAGCAGCAGCAGCGAGTCACTTGAGACCAGTGGTTCAGCATGTGTAAAATGCTCTTAGGAGTTACCCTCATGTGGAAATAGAGTCATAACTCTGTTCTGCAGGCACATCTGAAATTGCTCTTGAAGGGAAAAGGAGTTACAGTGTCTGGGTGAGCTGGCTGTGGGCCCTGCCTGATTGATTGTTGAGTATCTGCTTGTGTAAAGCAGAAACTCCCAGTCCAAATCACAGAGCAAAGAAGGCAGTGTGGGACAGCAGTGTGGGACAGCAGTGTGGGGCAGCAGTGTGGGACAGCAGTGTGGGACAGCAGTGTGGGACAGCAGCTGTTCCAGGTATTCTAGGGCAAGCAGAAGGAAGTTTTATATTTAAAAAGATTCACTACCTTTTCCACTTTATTTTACTTGGGTTTTTCCTTGAGAGCAGCAGCAGCCCTGGCTTGTCAGGCAGCCAGTGCCTTTCCAAGAGGACCAACATCTCACCATTGTAATTTAGTATATTAAACAAAGAATTGAACAAGTTTAATAGCTCCATCTCTTAAAAATGTAAACAACCCTTTCACTTAAGAGAAACACCCTGGAACTGAGCTCTGGATGGTCTGGTAGCTGTTTGTGTTCCAGGAACTCAAGGCTGTGGCCAAAATAAACTTGTTTCTTTTCCAGGTTAAATGTATTTCCTGTGCTGAGGTGACAGCCCAGCCACTCATCTTCAGCTGGGGTCATTTTTCCCACATTACTCTTCATTATTGGGCTGATTCAGGATGCTTGCTATTGCTTTGGAGTCCCTTTTCCTCTCCTAAAGGACTTTTCTAGGGAGCTGGAAGCACGCTGTGTCTGTGAGGGATTTAAGGGACATGAAAGCAGGCAGCTTTGTCTCTGAAGGGACATGAACTGAAATCAGGAATTACCCCTAATTCTGCTGTTTGGCCTCTCTCATTTCCCTACCTCTGAAATCTCACCTTGCATTTGTGTTGCTCCCTGTGTGTGCTCACTCCATTTATTCTTCCTTTGTTATTGTGGTTTCTAACCCACTGCTGCCACTTTTCCTCTACCCCCTCCCCAGCACCCCATAGCTTCCTCCTCTCCAGCTTTCCCAACTCCTTCCTTGCCCCTCTGGCTGCAGCCTGTGTGGATGGATCATGTAGCTCTTGCCCTGGCTCAGCAGCTGGTGTGGTCTCTGGGCTCACAGAAGGAGGTGTCCTAAGGCATCCTCCCTGCTGAGGAAGCTGATGGTCTCTTCCCAGTAGTTGAAATTTTTCTGATTCATTTATAAAAGTTGAGGATTCCTCTGAGAAGAGGCAGAATAATAATAACTGAGGAACTTAGAATCAAGTAATGAGGGAGATCCAGCACTTAGATCTGCCTGCTTCAAGAAGAGTGTTGTGTTGGTAGAGAATCAGAGAATCCCAGACTGGTCTGGGCTGGAAGGGACCCTGAGGATCCCAGAACTCCAACCCCCTGCCCCAGGCAGGGCCACCAACCTCCAGGCCTGGAGCTCCACAAGGTTGGAAGAAGCAGCTGGAGAGATTCCAAAGACACCAGCTTTTCAGTTATAAAACTTTCCAGGGCTGGGGGACACCCTCCAAGACCCCAAAATATCAGGAAGGGCTTTTTCTGCTCCCATCAATTCTGGGTTCCTGGTGTGTGGAGTCAGAGAATCCCAGCCTGGGCTGGGTTGGGAGGGAGCCCAAGGGTCCCAGAGCTCCAACCCCCTGCCACAGGCAGGGCCACCAACCTCCAGGCCTGGAGCTACACAAGGTTGCCCAGGGCCCCAGCCAACCTGGCCTTCAACACCCCCAGGGACAGGGCACCCACCCCCTCTCTGGGCAGCCCCTGCCAGCCCCTCCCCACTCTCTCTGCAAAGAGCTTCCCCCTAAGATCTAATTTAAATCATCCTTCCTTTAGCTTTAATCCATCCCCCCTTGTCCTGCCATTGTCTACCCTTTGAAAAAGTTGATTCCCCTCCTGTTTGTATGCTCCCTTCAGGGACTGGTAGGCTGAAGGGAGAACTCCAACTCCTCCTCCTCCTCTGTCCTTGGCATCCAGGCACACTCAGTTTAGCAGAGGCAACAAATCTGCCTTAAAAATCTGTTGACATCTTCCAGCAAGCTGTTCCCATGTAAAATTATCCAGCCCTTGTCTTCAGTCTGGGTAGAATCTGAGAGGGGCTTCCTGCTCTCCCTGCTGTGCTGGGCTCGTACAGCTCCGTAGGATGGGAGGGAAGGGCTGTGAGTGGGGCCAGGGGAGGGTCAGGTTGGGAAGGAGGAGACATTTCTTCTCCCAAAGAGCGGTTGGGCGTTGGAAGGGGCTGCCCAGGGAGGTGGTGGGGTCACCGTCCCTCGGGGTGCTCAAGGAAAGGTTGGGTGAGGGACCTGGGGAGGTGGGTGGGGGAGTGATGGAGGTGGTAGGGGGATGGTTGGACTGGAGGATCCAGGAGGTCTCTTCTGTCTGAAATTCAGTGCTGACCATGGGTTGAGGAGGAGCTTGGCTTGGAGACCTCCTGGCACCCTGGGTGCCTGTCAGTGTGGTCTTTACTCACAGCTTCTCTGTGTGTCTTGAGCTGCAGAGGTGCCTTAGCTGCAGCAGAGCCAGTGCAGGATGCATGTGATGCCCATGCTGCTCTGTTGGTTTTACTGCTGAGGGTGTTTTTAATGTGGTGTTTCTGGGACTTGGTGTCTCAGACTGTGAACAGATCTTGCTGATCTCCTTCACAAAGCTCAGATCAGATACCTGGAGAAGCTTCATTAGCTCATGAACTCCCATTATTGTTCCTTAAGCACTTTCCAGGTGGTTCTTTCACACCAAGACTCTTTCCTTCTCCCTTGGCTGCTTTTAAATTCCTCTTAGATCCCAGCTTCCTCTTTTACTGTTGCTCAGAGCATGTCCTCTCCCTTCACCCATCTCTAGGAGCATTTGTTGGTGTAGGAACCTCCTGCCCTTCTGCCCTGACATCACTCTCCAAGCATTCCTTCTGCCATGCAATGCATCCTCATGCTTTTTTTAAGCCTGTCCTTTCCCTCTTGCTGCTGGTGGCTGTCTTGGAAACAAGTTCCTCACATGTTGTTGGCTGTATCCTATCCCATGTGCTCCAGAGTCCTTTAAATAAATCTGTTGAGTGGCTCTGGAATGTAAATGTTGAGTAACAATTTCATACAAACTGTTCCAAAACACAACTGCTCTGCAGAAGAGGCTGGGCTCTGTGATTTTCTGTGTGCCTTGGCAGTAACTCTTTGTGTATGGAGACTGGAGGTGTCTCCACAGCCTGTGGGAGATTCCTGGTGGCTCTTAGTGTGAGGGATGGTTCTTGACTGGCCCTGCTGAGCAGATACCTGGTGATGTGGGAGAACTTCCTTGCATGGTGATGTAGGTCCAGCAGGAAGATAATTATGGCCTCTACTCATAGAGAAACTGCTTTCAGCACCACTCCTTGGGGTGTCCACATAAGTGTGAGAGTTACTACTCATGGAAGAGAACACTCACCATATATTCATTGAGAATATGATGTCCTGGAGCACAAGGAGGGAAAAGGAGCTCGTGTTTGGATGTTTGTCAGACAATTGCATCGTGTTTCTGATTCAGTCCCTTTGCTGTCTGCCTCAGGAGGTGTTTTTGGAAGAGTTGGTGTTTGTTCTGTCTCAATATACAGCCTCTCCTGAATACTAAGGACACCCCAGTCATTGCAGACACTCATGCTCACGTTTCTCCTAGACTTTTATCCTGTCTGAATTGTAATATTTCAAAACCATTTGGCTCAGAATGTGTATAGATGTTTGCTTGTAAAATATTCGTGGGTAGATTTGTATCACCTGGTAATCAAACCATGTACAGAGAGAAGTGGGGCAGAAGAAACCAGGAGGAAGGAGGATTTGAGATGCAGAGAGCAAGAGATGCCCAAGTAGTTTGGTAGCCACCTCTGAACATAGCAGCCTGTTCCTGGTGCTTGGAGGTGTGGTACTCATTGCCCTTGTGCTGAGGTTCAGCTCTGAGTCTTGCTTGAGATGGGGGTAGAAACCAGCGGCTGACACATGCCAGGTAAATACACTGGAGGCTCCTCATGCAGTTTCCTCTCTCTTCCCACAGGGAACAGTAACTGAAGAGAAATCGAAGGCGACACACCATGTTTACCCGAGTCCTACCTCAATGGATGATGGTAAAGCTGCTTTCCAGTTTTTAAGTGGAAATGGTCTTCTAGCTAAATTCTATAACTAAATGGAGGGCAAATCAGCTGAGGAGCCGCTGAAGGAGCTGGGGGTGTTGAGGCTGGAGCAGAGGAGGCTGAGGGGAGCCCTTCTCCCCCCTGCCCTGCCCTGCCCTGCCCTGCCAGGAGGGTGCAGAGAGGTGGGCGCTGGTCTCTTCAGCCAGGGGCCAGGAGCTGGCAGGAGGGGCAATGGGCTCAAGCTGGGCCAGGGCAGGCTCAGCTCAGCTGGGAGGGAAAAGCTCTTCCCTGAAAGATGAATGCGGGGTTTCCAGGTTAAGGTTCCTAAACCAGCAGTGTGCCCTGGGGCTGAGAGAGACACTGGGATCCTGGGGGCATCAGGAGGAGCGTGGGCAGCAGGTGACAGGAGGGGATCCTCCCCCTCTGCTCTGCCCTGCTCAGGCCCCAGCTGGAGGGTTGTGTCCAGCTCTGGGCTCCCTGGGCTCAAGCAGCCAGGGATCTCCTGGAGAGAGTCCAGAGGAGGCTCTGGAGATGCTGAAGGGGCTGGAGCATCTCCCCTGGGAGGAAAGGCTGAGGGAGCTGGGGCTGTTGAGCCTGGAGAGAAGCAGCCTGAGAGGGGATCTGCTCCCTGGTTCTCCAGAGCTGAAGGGTGGGAGCCAGGGGGCCATGGGCAGCCTCTGCTCAGGGTCTGTGGGGACAGGCCAAGGGGCGCTGGGCTCAAGTTGGAGCCCAGGGAGTTGCGCCCCAATGTGGGGAAGAACTTGTTGCCCAAGGTGAGGGTGAGGGAGCCCTGGGCCAGGCTGCCCAGGGGGGTGTGGAGTCTCCTTCTCTGCAGAGATCCCAGCCCCTGTCCTAGGGACCCTGCTTTGGCAGGGGGTTGCACCCCATAGGCTCGGTGGGGGGGGGGGAACAGACCCTTCCAACCCCTGTGACTGTGATTCGTAGCACTGACTACTTTTGAGTGGTTGTGTTGGCAATGGAGATAATGCTTTGTTCCTCCCAAATCACTTGCAGGCTGAAGGGCAGCGAAGTTGAGGGTCTGGAACAACTTAAGAAATTGGATTAAAAATTAAAAGTAAGGACAGTGAAAGGAGGGGGGGTAAAGCTACAGTTTCCATTCATATTTTTGCTTCTGTGGATTCCCTGGTGTGTAAATACAGGTCAGAGTGAGTGAAGCGGTGTTAGGAATCAGCTGGATGTGTGAGGAGTGGCTGGGTGGGAAGGGAGAAGGGAGAACCTGCCTGCCATGTTCTTGTCTTTCCCAGCAAGAGGCTGGCAGTGCTGGTGTGTGTCATGGCATGTGGCCTGGCAAGGCCGACACCGTGGTGAGCAGAAGGGACTTAGGTGGCCTGGCTGTAGTATATACTCTTGATGAAGCACAAAAAGGTTCCACAGCAGCACCCTACCAGCTGCACCCTTCAGCAAATAACAAACTTCCTTCTAATTACTTTCATCTCAAGAACATTCCATGGTCTGGAGGGTCCTTGTCGGAGCCCAGGCAGCAGTTGGCTCTCGGGGTACGCCTGGCGTCTGCTTGCCACTAGATGGAAATATTCCCTTCAATACCAGAGTGGTCGGGGCTCTGCTGTCCCCTGGTGCCTCTGCTCTGCCTCTCTGGGGACAGCCTGCACAGTCACCGGCTTCTGTTGGGCTTATGCTCCACTTCAGGATCTCAGGAAAGGGTTGAGTGTTGGTGGGTCCCATCTGCTTCGCAGCCCCTGGAGACACAGATGTGCTCAGCAGGGCTCTTAACTGCTGATTGCACTGAGATCATAGAATCATACACTCCCAGCCTGGGCTGGGTTGGGAGGGAGCCCAAGGGTCCCAGAGCTCCAACCCCCTGCCACAGGCAGGGCCACCAACCTCCAGGCCTGGAGCTCCACAAGGTTGCCCAGGGCCCCAGCCAACCTGGCCTTCAACACCCCCAGGGACGGGGCACCCACCCCCTCTCTGGGCAGCCCCTGCCAGCCCCTCCCCACTCTCTCTGCACAGAACTTCCCCCCAAGGTCTCCTCTGCCCCTTCCCTCCTCCAGCTTCACTCCAGCCCCCTTGTCCTGCCAGGCTCTGCCCTTCCCAAGAGCTGATTCCCCTCCTGTTCCTCGGGTCCCTTCAGGGACGGGCAGGCTGCAATGAGGTCCCCCCCAGAAGCAGCCTTCTCTTCTCCAGGCTGAGCCAGCCCAGCTCCCTCAGCCTCTCTCCGCAGGGGAGCTGCTCCAGCCCTCTCAGCATCTCCGGGGCTCCTCTGAGCCCTCTCCAACAGCCCCACATCTTTCCTATATTGAGGTGAGAAACCAGCCCTGAATTCAAGCAGTGTCACCTCATCCAGGTTCACACCCTGGGGGTCTCTCTATGCCACTCTGGGCCATATTCTCCCAGGGGGAGCTTATTACATCAGCTCAGATCTGCAGATTAAAGCAGTGGGTGTTTATATTCTGTCTCAATATACAGCCTGTCCTGAATACTAAGGACATCCCAGTCACTGCAGACACTTCTGCTCACGTTTCTCCTAGACTTTATCCTGTCTGAATTGTAATATTTCAAAATTGTAGGATTTTAAAATCCCTCCTAAAACACCAGGCTGAGCATATCCCTCGTCACACATCCAGAGAAGTGTTGGTGCTGCTCAGTCCCTGTTAGCTTGAAGAGCTGCTTAGTGCTGCTGTGAGGGGGGGAGGTTGAAACCCAAGTTTGCTTTGGCTCTCAGAAGTGCTTTGCTAAAACGTTTCACCACCACTCTCTGCCCTGATGTTCTTCTTTTCAACTTTAATACCCTCAAAACTATTGTTTTAATGGCACAAAACTGCACTGGGGCAGCTTCAGCTCAGCTGGGAGGGCCAAGTTCTTCCCTGGCAGAGCTGTGGGGCTGTGGCCCAGGCTGCCCAGGGAGGGGGCTGAGTCCCCAGCCCTGGGGGTGTTGAACAGAGGGGAGATGAGGTGCTCAGGGAGCTGGGGCAGCACAGGACAGGGATGGTTGGACTCCATGGGCTTCAAGGGCTTTTCCAACCTGGTGACTCTGGGATTCTGTGTTTTCCTGCTGAGGGCAGAACTTAGAACTGGGAAAGGGGGTCATGAAAGAGAAATAAATTGATAGAGGCTAACGAGGGGATGCAGATGTCTGACAAGGATACAGGATGGAGGGGAAAGAATTGCCACTTCTTGTGGGAGAAGTTTTTAGTCTTTCTGGTTGTCTGGAGATTAAAAAGCAGCATTGGTTTGGCACCTGTCTCTCTCCATGTCACTTCTGTGGTGTTTACTGAACGTCCCTTGGAGGATTTGCTCCATCCCATCCCAAGTTCAGGCCCGAGAAGTTTGGGAACTTTACTGCAACGGAAGCAAAGCTGGGTGTAAAGTGCTTTCCAGTCTGAATCTGACACCAGATCTTCTTTCCTCTTTGCAGATGAATGGCTGAGACCTGTGATGAAGAAAGACAAGCAGGTGCTGGTACACTGGGGCTTTTTTCCAGACAGGTAAAGAAAGGTGGGGGAAGAAAGTGTACCCCAAATCATCTTTGTGGCTGTTGAAGGAAAAGCATTGATTAGAACTTGCAAGTAGGAAAATCCATGTCCTTAACCAAGCTGCTCCTTGAGCTTGTTGAGTCTGGGCTCCTCTGAGAGCCACACTGCAAGCCTGCATGAGTTAGCAGGTCAAGTGAGGTCCTTGTCCCTGTCTGCTCTGCCCTTGGTGAGACCACAGCTGGAATGGTGGGTCCAGTTCTGGGCCCCTCAGCTCCAGAAGGACACAGAGCTCCTTGGAAGAGCCCAGCACAGGGACACCAAGGGGATGGAGGGAGTGGAAGCCCTTCCTGGTGAGGAGAGGCTGAGGGAGCTGGGGCTCTGGAGCCTGAGGGGTGAGCTCATCAGTGTCTATCAGTCTGCACAGGGGGAGAGTCAGGAGGCTGGAGCCAGGCTCTGCTCAGGGGTGGCAGCCCCAGGACAAGGGGCAGCAGGTGCAGCTGGAGCAGAGGAAGCTCCATGGGGATGTCAGGAGGAACTTTGTCCCTGGGAGGGTGACAGAGCCCTGGGCCAGGCTGCCTAGAGAGTTTGTGGAGTCTCCTTCTCTGGAGACATCCAAACCCTGTGATCCTGGGGCTGGAATCTCTGCAGAGAAGGAGACTCCACACCCCCCTGGGCAGCCTGGCCCAGGGCTCCCTCACCCTCACCTTGGGCAACAAGTTCTGCCCCACATTGGGGCGCAACTCCCTGGGCTCCAACTTGAGCCCAGCGCCCCTTGGCCTGTCCCCACAGACCCTGAGCAGAGGCTGCCCATGGCCCCCTGGCTCCCACCCTTCAGCTCTGGAGAACCAGGGAGCAGATCCCCTCTCAGGCTGCTTCTCTCCAGGCTCAACAGCCCCAGCTCCCTCAGCCTTTCCTCCCAGGGGAGATGCTCCAGCCCCTTCAGCATCTCCAGAGCCTCCTCTGGACTCTCTCCAGGAGATCCCTGGCTGCTTGAGCCCAGGGAGCCCAGAGCTGGACACAACCCTCCAGCTGGGGCCTGAGCAGGGCAGAGCAGAGGGGGAGGATCATGCAGGATTCTCAGGAGCCACATGCATGCTTCATTGTAGGACAGCAGGCAGCAGTCATGCCTACATTTCTCTGCACAGATAAAGGACTGTGAAACTGGCATATTGATGCTGTGCACGTGTCTCTCTATATAGTATGTGTGATTAGATGCATATTGTAGGGAAATAGGAATAAATGTAAAGCCAGTGGATGCTACATGTGCATCTTTTGTTAATTCACTTGCTCAGGATGTGGCTGGAGTGGATTACAAAGCATTTTAGGGTTTGCCATCACTGAGTGTGGTTTCTTAATGTTTATATTAAGACTTTATATTAAAACTACAATTTATATTAAGCCTTTTGAGAGAATAGCACGTGGAGAAGTGACTGTAACTAGTGACAGGGGGATTCTGTAGCAGAGGGATCAGGGGACAGGGTACATACTCCTTTCCTCTGGGAAGCCAGTTTCTCTCTCTTGAAACTCATAGGAACAGAACCAAGTTACTGAGCTCGATGCAGGGTTTGAACAGGGGACTCAAACTGCATTTATTCCCTCAGCCTAGAGCAGACACCCAGTTCTAAACCAGGGCTGGTTGTTAAACTCAGAAAGGGGAAAGGTGTTTGAAGAAGCCTTATTCCTGTGGCAGAAACCTGTGATCATTCCTTTGACTCTTCACTGAGGGGAAAGGACTCAGCTCTCCTACCCCAGGTGTCAGAGCTGCTGACTGAATATTCCTGCTGGTGACCAGGCACCTTCCTGGATGCTCAGCCTGTGGGACCAATTTGGTTTTCTCTTGACTCCTCTCCTTAGCTATGACACTTGGGTTCATGCCAATGAAATCGATGCTGAAATTGAGGATCCTCCAATTCCTGAGAAGCCGTGGAAGGTGAGTCTGTCTTACACCATCTCCTCCCAGAGGGCTTGTGTGGTACAGCTCGTGCTCAGGGGCTGCCAGATGGATGCCCCAGCTGGAGTCCTGTGCCCAGAGCTGGGGCCCCAGCACAAGGAAGATGTGGGGCTGTTGGAGAGGGCTCAGAGGAGCCCCAGAGATGCTCAGAGGGCTGGAGCAGCTCCCCTGCGGAGAGAGGCTGAGGGAGCTGGGCTGGCTCAGCCTGGAGAAGAGAAGGCTGCTTCTGGGGGGGACCTCATTGCAGCCTGCCCGTCCCTGAAGGGACCCGAGGAACAGGAGGGGAATCAGCTCTTGGGAAGGGCAGAGCCTGGCAGGACAAGGGGGCTGGAGTGAAGCTGGAGGAGGGAAGGGGGAGAGGAGACCTTGGGGGGAAGTTCTGTGCAGAGAGAGTGGGGAGGGGCTGGCAGGGGCTGCCCAGAGAGGGGGTGGGTGCCCCGTCCCTGGGGGTGTTGAAGGCCAGGTTGGCTGGGGCCCTGGGCAACCTTGTGGAGCTCCAGGCCTGGAGGTTGGTGGCCCTGCCTGTGGCAGGGGGTTGGAGCTCTGGGACCCTTGGGCTCCCTCCCAACCCAGCCCAGGCTGGGATTCTCTGACTCCACACACCAGGAACCCAGAATTGATGGGAGCAGAAAAAGCCCTTCCTGATATTTTGGGGTCTTGGAGGGTGTCCCCCAGCCCTGGAAAGTTTTATAACTGAAAAGCTGGTGTCTTTGGAATCTCTCCAGCTGCTTCTTCCAACCTTGTGGAGCTCCAGGCCTGGAGGTTGGTGGCCCTGCCTGTGGTTTTACATGTCATCTATTACATGTAAAACCCCTGTGAGATCCTGGGAAGTTCAGGGCCCCATCACAAAACTGCAGGGGTTTCCTTGGTGGGGTTGGGTCTGCCACAGGGTGCCTGTTCTGAACAATGTCAGCATGGTGGTGCCTCCCTCTGTTCTTTAGGTTCATGCTAAGTGGATTTTGGACACAGATGTGTTCAATGAGTGGATGAACGAAGAGGATTATGAGGTGGATGAGAACAGGAAGTCAGTGAGCTTCCGACAGAGGATCTCCATGAAAAATGAAGAGGTAGGTGGCTCTCCCCTAAGTGAGCTCCCTCCTCTTACTCTAATACACTTCAACCCTGTGTAAAGCAAATTTTTTTTGCATTCAGAGTTGCTAAAATGAGGCCAATTAAACTATTTGAGGGGCCTGGGATAATGCAGTTGGGTTAAATGTTTTTCTGATGGGCATCATTTACCCAGAAGTGAGTGTGCCCTTTGATCTTCATCCCCCCCCTCCCTGAGAAGGTGAGAGAGAGAAGCCATGAGTGCATTAAACAGCATCAGTTAATAGTTGATCTTGGAATTCTTTGTACCATGGTACTAGTTAACAAATATCTGTACACCTCCCAAGGCTGGGGCTCACCAGGGCTTAGAAAACCCCTTCTTCTGACCTTGAGGCCAGGCTGCTCACTGGAAACATCTCCTGATGTTGTGGGTGTCTTGCAATCGCCCTTGGAATAGCTCTTTGCTTTAAAAGCTCTGTTCCCTGCTGCACAGCCATTGCAGTATCTGGGGGGCTGCAGAAACCTTGGGGGTTCAGGCTGGCAGTGCTCTGGAGCTGGATGTAGTGGTATTAGTGCTTTTAGCTTCTCTTGTAGGATGTATTAAGGATGAGTGTCACCTGCAGTGTGTCCATAACTAGTGTTTGGGGTGAGCTAACTGCTTCCCTTCTCTAACAGCCTGTACGTAGCCCAGAGAGGAGAGACAGGAAGGCAGCAGCAAGCACAAGGAAGAGAAAGCATTCCCCTTCTCCACCCCCAACTCCTGTGGAGTCAAGGAAAAAGACTGGGAAGAAAGGGTGAGTGTCTCCATCTCTGAGTTCAAGGTTCCTTTTCATGGTAAAATATTTGTGGGTGATCTCTGTAATCTCTTGCCTTGGGTTACAGTTGAATCATTGTGTCTGTAGTAGGCTTGTGTGTTTCACTTGCTCACTGGGTGTAATTGTTTTCCTGCTCTGGAGAAGCACATGGCTGAGCAGGAGGAGAATGTGGTGCAAAATGACTTATTACCTGGGTCAGCAACAGGGTTCACTGCTGCACTGAGAGCAGAGCTCCTTGAAGAAGCTACTCACCTGCTTCTGAAATAACTCAGAGGAGTTCTGTTGGTGCAGTCATGTGCTGCCTGGGTGCTTTTTCATAGAATCATGGAATCCCAGCCTGGGCTGGGTTGGGAGGGAGCCCAAGGGTCCCAGAGCTCCAACCCCCTGCCACAGGCAGGGCCACCAACCTCCAGGCCTGGAGCTCCACAAGGTTGCCCAGGGCCCCAGCCAACCTGGCCTTCAACACCCCCAGGGACGGGGCACCCACCCCCTCTCTGGGCAGCCCCTGCCAGCCCCTCCCCACTCTCTCTGCACAGAACTTCCCCCCAAGGTCTCCTCTCCCCCTTCCCTCCTCCAGCTTCACTCCAGCCCCCTTGTCCTGCCAGGCTCTGCCCTTCCCAAGAGCTGATTCCCCTCCTGTTCCTCGGGTCCCTTCAGGGACGGGCAGGCTGCAGTGAGGTCCCTTTTTGAAGTATAGCCCCATAAATTACTGCCTTTAATTGAGTGAGGGGGTTTCTTATCTACCTGGACAGGTGTTTTAAAGTCCAGTTGTCCAGTGCAGCTTCATGGAGTAGTGCTTGTGGTTACAGGTGCCTGTGTATGGATCAGGGAGTTCCAATGATGGTTTCAGCTCTCAAAAAACTCAAACCCCACAAACTTATTCTATTCAGATAAAAACCTATTGTTGGGGTTCATGTGTGGGTGTAGGGGGAATGCTTTGGAACTACAAATTGAGGTCTTGTTTAATGGACCCATTGAGCTCTGTGAAGACAGGGCTGGACATTTATCATCTGAGGTGAGAGAGCATTAGCTGATAATTGGAACTGATTTTGTTCTAAATGTGAATCTGAGTCAGAGTCTGTAAGGAGAGGTGTGGGTGATGCTTTCCCAGTATCCAGAGCCATCCTACAAGCCAACCTTCCCCTGTAAATACAGCATTGGAAAGGCCTCTTGCCTCTTCCACCCTGCACAGTGCTGCCCCTGTTGCAGCTTTCAGGAGGACATGTGGCCATGAACCACTGCTCTTTTCACCCTCACTAGTGTGTGAGTGCTGCCAACACATGGGAGACACTTGAGTTGGAGTCAAGTGGTGATCTCCAGTCTGGAAACAGAAGAGAAGACCTTTTAATCTTTGTTTTTTACAACTTCCTTTGTTTTAATGAAAAATAGCCTCTGGGTATCCCTAACTCCACCACTTCCTGCAGCATTCCTGTTTTCCTGAGTGTCTTAACCCCATCCTTTAATCCTGATATTGGAGGAACAACATCAAGATGAGAACATCTGACAGTTGCAGCTGGCAGAGCGTTTGTGTTTGATCTCTTTCAGACAAGCAGCCTTATATGGGAAAAGGAGGGGGCAGAAAGAAGAAGATGAGCAAGAAGATCTTACAAAGGACATGGAGGATCCCACGCCAGTACCTAATATAGAAGAAGTGGTACTTCCCAAAAATGGTAAAACATGGATTCTTTGGGTGTTAAAAAATTGCTTCAACTGCACTGAAAAAGATGTGTGTGTGTTTGTCAGGTGATTGAAATACTCTGGCTGCACAGCCAGGTGGTCTGTGCCCATCTGAACTTCTCCAGCCAGGGATTTCACAGACTCACAGGATTGTAGGGGTTGGAAGGACCCCCCCCCATCAGAGCCCCTGGGGTGCAACCCCCTGCCAAAGCAGGGTCCCTAGGACAGGGGCTGGGATCTCTGCAGAGAAGGAGACTCCACACCCCCCTGGGCAGCCTGGCCCAGGGCTCCCTCACCCTCACCTTGGGCAACAAGTTCTGCCCCACATTGGGGCGCAACTCCCTGGGCTCCAACTTGAGCCCAGCGCCCCTTGTCCTGTCCCCACAGACCCTGAGCAGAGGCTGCCCATGGCCCCCTGGCTCCCACCCTTCAGCTCTGGAGAACCAGGGAGCAGATCCCCTCTCAGGCTGCTTCTCTCCAGGCTCAACAGCCCCAGCTCCCTCAGCCTTTCCTCCCAGGGGAGATGCTCCAGCCCCTTCAGCATCTCCAGAGCCTCCTCTGGACTCTCTCCAGGAGATCCCTGGCTGCTTGAGCCCAGGGAGCCCAGAGCTGGACACAACCCTCCAGCTGGGGCCTGAGCAGGGCAGAGCAGAGGGGGAGGATCCCCTCCAATTTGAATACGCCAGCTGAGGAGGGCAGCAGCTTCACCTTCTTTTGGCTTTCTGAAATTGCCTTTACAGAAATCCAGGTGAATGTTTGGTTTCCTCTGTGTTAGGACTGCTCTCACCCATTATACAGAGTTTATTGTTTTGGGGTGTGAGGTTTTCTGGGGGGACATATCCACAATGACCACTTCCAGTGAGCAGAAACTCCTGCAACGTGCCAGATTCATTCAGCTCTTAATCCTTCCCAGGAAAGCATCCATCTGTGCAAAACCTGTTAAGCAAAGTCAGAAAGAGAACTCCTCCTGTTGAATCCAACACCAAACCTTTCTGGGTGTCACCCCACTTGGTTTTCCCCTGGTTTGAACATCCTACATGGGGTACAGGGGGAGAAGGGACTGTATTTAATCCACTGGCTGCATGAATAGAGGCTTCTTTGTGCTCAGATGTGAAACTAGAGAAGCAGATGGGTTGTTGTACCCAGTCTGCACAGCTGAACTCTTCTGAACTGCAGTGACAAAGCTGTTGATAAGGTAGTAAGAACGTGCTAGGCTTTGTCTTGGCTGAGGGTTACTCATCAGGGTTTCTCTCTTGCTTTTGCAGTGAACCCAAAGAAGGACAGTGAAAACACACCGGTGAAGGGAGGAACAGTAGCAGACCTGGGTAAAGCAAACACCCTGCCCCCTCCAGCACCCACTCCCCAAAGGGTTGTGGTAAAGGCTTGCTTGCAGGCCAGAGGAGTAAATAGTATTAAATATCTCCATTTTATCTCTTTACTGAATGGATTCAGGTTTCATACATGGTTGAGTTGAGACATTGACTCTTTTGATATCCAAGGCTGTTCCCTTAGGCAGTTTTTTTAAAGAAAAAGTCATAGAAGCTCTTTCCTGGCAGGATTTTTCTGTCCTTATTGGGAATCAAGGTGAATCACAGGTTCCCTGAGCCTTAACAAGCCTTTGACATGAGAGGTAGGGATGATTGTCCTGCATCCTGTAACCCAGGGCTACATCAGGGGCACTGGGAACAGCAGTAACTCATTCCTAAATATCAGAATAAGTGGAAGAATTAAATTATCCTTCTTCTGAATTATCTTTCCTTTGAATTATCCTTCCTCTGAACCCCTACCATTCCCTTGGATGGGATAGTCAAGTGCCTGCATGAGGATGAGACACCTTAATGAGGTGTGGTCCACTTTGCTTTCCCCCTCAGTTCCCTTTTAACTTCATTCTTCCTAATTAAGCAGCTGCACTGCTCAGAAGGTGATTGGATGCTTTTCATTAGTGTCATTCTTGATGCTTTTACCTTGCAGATGAGCAGGATGAGGAGACTGTGGCAACTGGAGGAAAGGTAACAGCTGTTTTGTGTGCAGTTTGGTAGCAACTGAGATCATCAAATCATGGGGAGGTTTGGGGTTGGGAGGTACCTCAGAGGCCCCAGTGCCCCCTGCCATGGGCAGGGACACCCCCCTACCCCAGCCCAGGGTGCTCATCCAACCTGGCCTTGAACCCTGCCAGGGATCCCAGGGCAGCCCCAGCTTCTCTGAGCACCCTGTGCCAGGACCTCCTCACCCTCAACACAAAAAACTACTTCCTTATACCTGATCTCCCCTCTTCTAGTTTTGGGGTTTTTTCTGGTGTAGCTTCTCCATCCCTGGGACTGTGGGACTTACACACCAACCTTTCCCTTTGTTCTGGAAGGGGTTTGCTTTTTGTCCTGGTCCGTGTGTCTGAGTGAATGTGATCTGAGAGGAGAAAGGGTGCTGGAAGTTGAGGGGATGGTGAGAGGAGGAACTTTTCTCTAAGGCTGTGGTCAGATCACTGAATGGTTTGGAATGATGCCTTGCTGTCCTGGAGGAGTTCAGGCCCCAGAAAGATGCACCCCTGGTACTGGCAGTGCTTTGAAGGCCTTGCTGCAGAGCCTTGGCTGCTTTTGAGGTCTGGTCTGTTCCTGTCCTGTAATCCTGACCAGATCAGTAATTCAAGGAGGGAAGAAGGTTTCACTTTGAGTTGCCTACCAGCTCTTCATGTGGCACCTGAGGTTTTCTCATACAGCTGATATCACATCCTGACCCTCCTCCTGTGTGACCTCCATACCCTTCTCTATCCTTTGGGATCAGGAGGTGAAGGTGTGCTGGAACACGTCCCTCAGGACAGCTGCAGCTCACAGGAGGCTTCTCTTGTGAACCCAGTGGGTAGTGACCAAAGGCTTCTCTGCTTTTGGGAATCCTCCACCCTTGGTCATAGATGTCCACAGCAAACTCATGGAACAGAGGAACCTGCAGAGTTACAGCTTGTACTTAGCATCTCCTCACAAGAGAGGAACCCCCAAAACCAGGAGGTTGATCCAAGTGACTTTATCCAGGCAGGAATCCAGGGCAGTGAGGTGTGACTCTGCAGACATGAAACCATCACCTCTGGCAGGTGTCTCCCAGTGAAACCAGAAGTGTTCAATGTGATTTCACACTTCTGCAGAGCGAGGAGGTTGATGGGGGAAGAGTGGTCTTAGGGGATGGGGAAGGGGTTGTTGTGGTGTCAGTGACTCAGGGAGGCAGCAGGAGCTCAGCTGATGGCTCTCAGCCCTCCAGATCCATGGTGTGTTGGTCAGGTGTGGCTGTGGTGGACTGCAGAGTCCAGGTGTTTTCTCCTGTAGTTAGACCATGCTTAGTTTTACAAACAGGACACAAAATGCCAAGTATGTCCTCAGTTTTGAGAGCTGGTGGGTAAAACCTTCCAGGCCTTGTGCTTGCTGTAGCATGGTGATGGCCACAGATTACACTTCCTCTGCTCCCTGAGCTTTTCCTTGTTGACCAGAGATTCTCTCAGGAGAAATTCCTTCAGCACAGGATTGGAACACACTTGTGCTGGCTGAGAGCTGGTAGCTACATCTCCTCCAACCTTACTAACTGTTGTGCTTCCTCTGTGATGCAGGAAGATGAAGATCCCAACAAAGGGGATCAGAGTCGGTCGATTGACCCAGGGGAGGACAATGTCACAGAGCAAACCAACCACATCATCATTCCCAGCTACGCCTCTTGGTTTGACTACAACTGGTAAGAGACTGGTGGGGAACTGGGGGAGGGCTTGGAGTTTTGGTGGTTGTCTCTCAAATTGAGCTGAGAGCTGAAAGAAATCGCTCTGGTTTAGGTCTAGTTCCCACAGATGGGCACAGCTTTTCCTTTTGCAGAGCTTTCTGAGCTGACTTGTGTCAGCTTCCAGGGACTGGGAGTGAGGAAAGGCAGGACAAGGGGGAATGGATTAAAACTAAAGGAAGGAAAGGTTAGATGAGATCTTAGGGGGAAGTTCTGTGCAGAGAGAGTGGGGAGGGGCTGGCAGGGGCTGCCCAGAGAGGGGGTGGGTGCCCCGTCCCTGGGGGTGTTGAAGGCCAGGTTGGCTGGGGCCCTGGGCAACCTTGTGGAGCTCCAGGCCTGGAGGTTGGTGGCCCTGCCTGTGGCAGGGGGTTGGAGCTCTGGGATCCCTGGGCTCCCTTCCAACCCATGCCATTTGATGATTCTAGGAAAGGGATTTCAGACAGCATAGATCTCTGGTCACCATGGGGAAATAAAACCTTCCCCTTCCCTCCCTTAGCCAGGAGATACAATCTGTTTGTATCTCCTGAAAGCTGGTGGCTTTGTATTTTGCTTCAGATCTTGACTTTGAGGATAGGTCACTGGTTATACAGTGCAGGTGATGAGTTTCATCTTGGAGTCCTTGGAGACAGATCTGTGGTGTGCTGTGACTGTGGAGCTCACTCTAGTAACCCTCATGCCCTCACCTCAGTCTTGTGAATACAGACTGGGAGAGCTGGGTGCCTTTGGGGGGTCAGTCCCTGGTGAATGTGCCCTGTAACTGGGCTGGAGGATGGAAGGAAGGATGCTTCTGTTGGAAGAGAGCAGGTGGAGGTGTGGTTGCAAACCCCCTGCTGCTCCTTCTCAGAGTTTGATTTTAAATGCACTTTACTTACTGGGTGAAATTATCAGATTCCAAAGGGTTGTGCTGGAATACTGGGGCTTCCTAAGAAAGGAAACTAAGATGAAGACTGTTTAGATGTTCCCCATTAAAACAGTCAGGAGAGCACCCCAGCATGATCTGGTGTTCCTCATCTGAGTGGTGTCTTTCTGTTCCAGCATCCACGTGATCGAACGTCGTGCTCTCCCAGAGTTCTTCAACGGGAAAAACAAGTCCAAGACTCCAGAGATGTGAGTAAAACATGGGAAGGGTCTGGCAAAGTAAAGGAGAGTCTGGCTTCACAAATCCTGGGGTCACTTGAGCTCTGTGTGTGTGTTGAGTATCATCTCTAGGGGTGTGAAAGGAAGAAAGGAAGGCTGTGTGTGTAACTGCTGCTTGTGGTTTGGTGATGGCTGTGTGTTACTGTCATGGTAAGGCTTAAAATATCAGTGTAATAATTCACAGAGGTTATCCAAGAAAAACCAAACTAGTTTCTCCCAAGTAATACTGGAATGAGTTGGTGAATGTCTTTGTGGTACAAGACATGATCATCTGAAATGGTGCTACTGCAGAAACTTCCTAAGCCTCCTCCTTGCTCTCCCTTTCCTCATAGCACACGATGTGTTTGTGGCTTGGGAGTTCAGTGTGTGAGCACTGACCCCTGAGTGTTGCTGTAGGGTGCCAGCTTGGGCTGGGGAGGGGATTTTGCACAGTTCTCTGTTGGCTTCACAGTTCCCTGAGCAGCTGGTGGGCAATTCTGAGAGTGCAGGTAAGGGGCAGAGAACGAGTCCTCACAGACCTGAGGTGTAACTGTGTGTTCAGATATGAGGTGGTGCTGGAGTGCTGGGTCCAGTTCTGGGCTCTTCACCATAAGAAGGGCACTGAGATCCTTGAACAAGTCCAGAGAAGGGCAACCAGGCTGGGGAAGGGGCTGGAGAGCAGCAAAGCTTGCGAGGAGCGGCTGAGGGAGCTGGGGGTGTTGAGGCTGGAGCAGAGGAGGCTGAGGGGAGCCCTTCCTGCTCTCTCCAGCTCCCTGGCAGGAGGTTGTGGTGAGCTGGGCTCAGCCTCTTCTCCCAGATACCCAGCGACAGGAGGAGAGGGAAGGGCTGTGAGTGGGGCCAGGGGAGGGTCAGGTTGGGAAGGAGGAGACATTTCTTCTCCCAAAGAGCGGTTGGGCGTTGGAAGGGGCTGCCCAGGGAGGTGGTGGGGTCACCGTCCCTCAGGGTGCTCAAGGAAAGGTTGGGTGAGGGACCTGGGGAGGTGGGTGGGGGAGTGATGGAGGTGGTAGGGGGATGGTTGGACTGGAGGATCCAGGAGGTCTCTCCTCTCTGAAATTCAGTGCTGACCATGGGTTGAGGAGGAGCTTGGCTTGGAGACCTCCTGGCACCCTGGGTGCCTGTCAGTGTGGTCTTTACTCACAGCTTCTCTGTGTGTCTTGAGCTGCAGAGGTGCCTTAGCTGCAGCAGAGCCAGTGCAGGATGCATGTGATGCCCATGCTGCTCTGTTGGTTTTACTGCTGAGGGTGTTTTTAATGTGGGGTTTCTGGGACTTGGTGTCTCAGACTGTGAACAGGTTGAGCTGGGAAAGGCCACGTGTCTCCTGTGCTGCCACTGACTGATCATCACATGTTAATCCTCTGCTCCCTTCTGCAGCTGGCATTGAGACATCAGGTCTCCTGATGCTCATCCCTGAGCTGCTGCTGGTTGCTGCCTGTGAGTGAAGTGGGCCTGGGACTCCTCCCAGTCCTGGTGTTACCCTGGGGATGTATTTTTGGGGGTTGTAGGAGTAGCCTGTGGTCTTGGCTTTGTGTTTTCTTCTTGAATAAAACAGCAGAGTCCTTTGAATGGAAATGCCTTGGCTCCAGAAGCTCACACAGGTTCCTCCTTGTGACAGTAGAGCCTGGGGGTGGCTTCTGTCTTCAGAGGGGGTTTAAAAAAATCATAGTTGACTTCTCTTTCTTGCTGTTGACAGGTTTTAGCTGATGGGTCATGTCATTGTTGAACACAGGCTCCTTTTAGGCTCAGCTTAAGGATGTTTCTGTCTTAGGTGACTCCCTGCACCTAGGAATGTGCCCTGACCTAACTTCTGCAGCCAGAACCACTTTGAAGTGCATGTTCTCAAGCAGGGGCCACTGAGATCTCCACAGGAGCACTCAGGAACCTTCCTGGCTGTTCCTCTCTGGAAGAAGGTCCCTTTTTCAAACCCAAGTGGAGGAACCCAACACCTCATCCCAGAACTTCTTCCCAGCGAGTCTGGGATGTGATTTGGTCAGGATGAAGGTGGAGGATTTGGCAGGGAATGGTGCTGGCAGCATTTGCTGCTTCAGCCTCACCTGGGAAAGTGCATTTTCCCCCCCCAGTGTGAGTGCTTGGTTAGTGCCCAAGCTACAGCTGAAGCCATGGAATGGGGCAAGGCTCTAATTTGAGCCTGTTTTCATGGGATGCAGTGTCTGTCTTTGAGGGACTGAGAAGATACAGCCAGCTGCTACTCATGTTTGCAGCAAAGGCTTGGGAGGAGAAGCTTGTGCTCCTTGATCTCATACATGCTGGGGGAGCAGATGCTTCAAGGAGCCATCCTGTCTCTCACCTCCTGACACATCTGGAGTGAAACCATGTGGAGGAGCTGTCTCCTGTTCAGTGCCTACCATATTTCTTACAAGAATCAGTTCTACTCACCTATTGATACTGATGCATGAATTCCATGGCTAACAATGACCTGGTGCTGCTTCCTTGTCAGAAATCCAGGTGTCTGGAGATGTTCAGCCCTAAAACATGTCTCCAGCTGTTCAGCATGAGCTGTGTGTCGACTGTCTTTCAGATACCTGGCGTACCGCAACTTCATGATTGACACCTACCGCCTGAACCCTCAGGAGTACCTGACCAGCACTGCCTGCAGGAGGAACCTGACTGGGGACGTGTGTGCTGTCATGAGGTAAAACCCAGGGACGTTCAGCCTCTGCCTTCATGTTAGGATGAAGCAGGAGCTGTGTCAGAAGCCGTGCTGGAGGGTGCCCACAGCAGGGATGTGAGCGGGAGCCGCTCGCTGTTGTTCAGCTGGCAGTTCCCCTGCTTTTTTTGGTGACCAGACTATATATTCTCCTGTTAGCTGTTTATAATGCCCTGCCTGCCTCTGCCTACAGGGTTTGGCTCCCTGTGTCCAGTTCTGGGCTCCCTGTGTCCAGTTCTGGGCTCCCTGTGTCCAGTTCTGGGCTCCCTGTGTCCAGTTCTGGGCTCCTCACCATAAGAAGGACATTGAGATCCTTGAACGAGTCCAGAGAAGGGCAACCAGGCTGGGGAAGGGGCTGAAGGGTAGATCATATGAGGAGCAGCTGAGGGAGCTGGGGGTGTTGAGGCTGGAGCAGAGGAGGCTGAGGGGAGCCCTTCTCCCCCCTGCCCTGCCCTGCCCTGCCCTGCCAGGAGGGTGCAGAGAGGTGGGCGCTGGTCTCTTCAGGCAGGGGCCAGGAGCTGGCAGGAGGGGCACTGGGCTCAAGCTGGGCCAGGGCAGGCTCAGCTCAGCTGGGAGGGCCAAGTTCTTCCCTGGCAGAGCTGTGGGGCTGTGGCCCAGGCTGCCCAGGGAGGGGGCTGAGTCCCCAGCCCTGGGGGTGTTTAAAATAAGGGTAGCTGAGGTACTTGGGAATATGGTTTATCTTAGAATGGGAACAGTTGGATTTGGTGATCTTAAAGGTCTTTTCCAACCATGTGATTCTGTGATATGTTCTGTGATCTGACCTGTGGTTGCTTAGGGCCTGCTCTTTAGGAACTAAGTGGAGTTCTTCCAGGAATTCCAGTTTGGCTTTTGGGTTGTGCCACCCTTGTGGTCCACACGTTGGCTCCCTGTGTGCAGCCATAGCTTCCCTCTGCCTTTGGCCTTAGCAACTGTAGCCAAAACTGCCCTGTTTTGTTTCAAGCAACGTGCTACAGCTCCCTCAAGTCTGTGCAGAGCTCATGCTCTGTGATTTGTGTTGCTGTTCATGATTGGTGATGGCTCAGAGAAGGTTCTGGAGCTGCACTGGCTCCAGAAACACAACCTTTGTCCTTCTCTCTCCTTTCGGTGGTGTCATGCTGTGAGCAAGGCTCCAGTTCTTCATGTTCTGAGTTGTCCTGCTGTTTCATAGGGTCCATGCTTTTCTGGAGCAGTGGGGCCTCATTAACTACCAAGTGGACCCAGAAAGCCGTCCCATGGCCATGGGGCCCCCCCCAACACCTCACTTCAACGTGCTGGCCGACACACCCTCCGGACTCATGCCTCTCCATATCCGCACTCCCCAGGTGAGCCTGCAGGTCACGCTAACCTGTGTTTGCCTCAGCACCATGTAACATCACAGCAGGAGAATTCCTGCAGGATTGCCTGGAATGGTCTCATTTTTGTCCAGGTTGGGAGTTCCAGGGAGTTGGAATCTCCAGAAGAAGCCTGTCAGCGTTGTGTGCCAGCGATACTCTCTAAACTCACCGCTGCAGACTCGTGTTCAGCTCATTTGTTCAATCCATGTTCTGCTTGTCAAGGTTTGCAGACCAGTGTTTAACTTTGGGACACTTGTTCACAGGTTCCAGCTGCTCAGCAGATGCTGAGCTTTCCTGAGAAGAACAAGGAGAAGCCTACTGACCTGCAGAACTTCGGGCTCCGCACTGACATTTACTCAAAAAAGACTTTAGCAAAGGTCAGTCTGCTGGGATTCCTCCCTGCACCAGCAAGGTGCCTTGCTCAAGTCTCCTCTGCTGAATGACATTGAGATGACTTGTGTTCCTCTCACATTCCTCTCTCAGATTTCTTCTTCCTCAGTGGTTGTGCTGCAGATCCCATTTTGTAGAGAGGCTTGTGCCACCTATCCCAAGCCTGTCAGTACTGTTGGTCTCCAGGCACTCTTGGTGTCTGTTGGATATTACCCAAATGGTTCAGAATCAATCAGCTGGGATTCTCCCCTCTGTCCCTTGGTCTCAGGGCTTTTCTTTTTCCCTCCTAATACTACTTCCCTAGGGATTTTTCTTAGCTGGAGCAGCCTTCAATTGCAAACATGCTAAACATCCAGCAATAGCTCCCAAACCAAAGGAGCCAGGACTGAAAGATATACCTGGCCTAAAACCTCCCCATGGAGCCCACAGGCAGCCCCTCTGACCCTGGGGCTCAGGGCTTTCCTGTTCCAGGGAACCCTCCTAATACTATCCCAAGCTAATCAGCACCCATCTCCAGATGCTCTTGTATGTTGGATGTTACCCAAATGGTTCAGAATCAATGAGCTGTCCAGTAATGCAGTGAGAGATCTTTCAGCAGGCTCTCCAGCTGTCCTGCTCTCCACCTCTGAGCAGGGTGGAGGAAAGAGCAGAGTAGAGCTAGAAACCTGCTTGGTTACAGAAGGTGTCAGAGAATGTTTTATCACCATCACACCACAAGCTGTATCAGGGAGAGATCTGAGCTGCTGTTGCAGAGCTGTCAGTAATTCCCCAAGCTCTTGCCTTCCTCCTGAACGCCTGGGTGCGTGGAGCATCGCTGAGTGGGTTCCTGCTTCTGCCCCAGCATCCTGTGGAGCTGGTGTCTGCCTCAGGCTGACATCAGGGCTTGGTGGTGTCAGGCTCCTGCTGTGTAATCAGTCAGTGTTCCTTGGGGAAGATTCCAAGGTAAAACCCCAGCAAAAGCAAAGCAGAAGAGGTGAGGATTTGGCTCTAAAGCCTGATGCCACATCACACTTCACAGAGTGACTTTTTGGTATAAATATTCTCCAGTTCCACAAGTCTTTCACTGGTTCCAGACTCTGGTTCTGCTCATGAGCATCTGTCCTGGTGAACTCAAGCAGATTTGTTGGCAGGAACCTATTGCCCTTTTTATTTTCCATGTGCTGGTTGCTTTTCTGGCTGTTCCTACCAGCCTGCTTGAGCTGATCAGCTGCTGGATGAGTCACTGGATTGATGTTCTCTGTGGGTTAATGATCCTTTGAAACCTCTCTTGAGAGAGAGGATCAATTTACTTACTCTGTACCTCAGAGAAGGTTCTTTTCTAAGCAGGTGACAAGCTGCTTTTGTCTTTGACATGTAACAGCTTCACATCTCACCTAAAGTTTGTGACCTGAGGAGATTTTGGGAGTGAAGCACCAGGGGTAGAGCTGGGAGCAGCAGCCCTTGGGACAAGCAGCAGCTCAGTGTGCTGGTTATCATGCTGTAATTACTCTGACTCTTCAGACAGCTCCTCTCACTTGGCAAGGTGTAATTTTTACCAAGCTCCTGATGAACCTTTAGATAGATTAACCCTTTTATTTTGGGGCTCCAGCATGTACTTTACACAGCCCAGACAGTCTCCCGTGGAAGCAGAGGTTCCAGAACTAAATTTCCCTTACCATGAGCCCTGTTCTGTTGGGACAGGTGTCCTTTAAGCTGAGAGAATCCCAGGTCTGCCTGAATCAAGTAACCCTGTCTCCCTGATGGACAGCACCCTCCTTGGGCTGTTAGATGTTCCATCATGCCTGCTGGCTGCTGCTGCCCTTTGGTGTGAACTGTGAAACATTTGGTGTAGCCTGTTCTGTTCTTGGCTTAATTTCACTGCCTGAAGCTGAGCTGACTGGAACCTGTCACCACTCTGTGGATCTTTATTATTTAGGAAAACATCCTGTGCTGTTTGCTGTATGTGCAAGCAGAGGTAGCCAGGAGAAGGGGCAGCATGTTGCTCTGAATCATAGAATCCCAGCCTGGGCTGGGCTGGAAGGGAGCCCAAGGGTCCCAGAGCTCCAACCCCCTGCCACAGGCAGGGCCACCAACCTCCAGGCCTGGAGCTCCACAAGGTTGCCCAGGGCCCCAGCCAACCTGGCCTTCAACACCCCCAGGGACGGGGCACCCACCCCCTCTCTGGGCAGCCCCTGCCAGCCCCTCCCCACTCTCTCTGCACAGAACTTCCCCCCAAGGTCTCCTCTCCCCCTTCCCTCCTCCAGCTTCACTCCAGCCCCCTTGTCCTGCCAGGCTCTGCCCTTCCCAAGAGCTGATTCCCCTCCTGTTCCTCGGGTCCCTTCAGGGACGGGCAGGCTGCAATGAGGTCCCCCCCAGAAGCAGCCTTCTCTTCTCCAGGCTGAGCCAGCCCAGCTCCCTCAGCCTCTCTCCCCAGGGGAGCTGCTCCAGCCCTCTCAGCATCTCCGGGGCTCCTCTGAGCCCTCTCCAACAGCCCCACATCTTCCTTGTGTTGCTTTGCTTTAGCTTGTGCCAAAAGTGGAGCTGTGGGTACTCCTGGGCGTGTTGGGATGGTGGGATCCATAACCCCTGGGATTCATAACCCCTGGGAGCCATAACCCCCAGCAATGTCCATGCCTTAGCTACATAAGTTAATTGTGTGAACCAAACCCCTGTATGAGGTGACCAGGGTCCTCTGGCAGGAGAGTTTGAGTGGGTTAAATACCAGCTTGTTCCCCTCAGTGTGGTGTTCTACCAAGTTCTGTGGAAAAAATACCCATGTTTCACTCTTTTCTCCCCTCTTGTAGAGTAAAGGTGCAAGTGCTGGAAGAGAATGGACAGAACAAGAGACGCTGCTGCTGTTAGAAGTAAGTTCCTGGGGGTGAAACCAGAACACATGGGGTATTACATCCTCTAAATCTACTTGTGGGTTAACATGTTGGGTTGTTTTTCAAGTGAAGGTAGGTGACAACTTCACACCTTGCATAAATGAATCATGGGGCAGAGTCTGGAGTGGGAAGCAATCTCTTGGGACTCACCTGATGGGGCAGGACAAGGTGGGGCAGCTGAGTTTCTGCTGCTCTGTCCCTCATGGGGATGGCTTCTGGGCTGGCAAAAGGTCATTGCTCTGCCTTCAAATGGAGCTTTTTAGGCTTTGATCAGCATGGCCTCAGGAGTGTTAGCACTGAAAAAAGGTGGCCACAGTATCTTGGGACCAGAGGGGGTTTGTGTGCTTCAGGGCTCGGTTCTGACTTGCAGCTGCAGACCAGCAGTGGGTGTTGAATGTTTGAGTAAGGGTGTGATGTGAAGAGGCCTTTTCATTAAACAGAAGTGGAGTTCCTCAGGGCTCTGTGCTGGGCACCAAGCTGGGTGGTGAGAGTGTGAGGGGTGGGATGGCATCCAGAGGAACTGGGCAAGATGGAGAATTGGGCCCAGGGGAACATCATGAGGTTCAACAAAGCCAAGCACAAGGTCCTGCCCCTGGGCTGGGACAACCCCTGTTATCCACACAGGGCAGGAAATGCTGGGCTGGGGAGCAGCCCTGAGGGAAAGGACTTGGGGTGACTCGTGAGGGAGAAGCTGGACAGGAGCCACCCATGTGCATCTGCAGCCCAGAAGGCCAACCCCATCCTGGGCTGCACCCCCAGGGGATGAGCTCTAGTGAAGATGTCCCTGCTCACTGCAAGGTGGGACTAGGTGGCCTTGGAAAGGCCCTGCCCACCCAACACAGGACCAATGATGATTATGATTCCATGATTCCCCTTCCACTATGAAGTTCCTGCCCTCCAGTAATGCTTTACCTGCCACCAAGGTGGATGCTTGGGAAGCTGGGTACGTGCAGAGGCTCTGGCTGTGCCATGACACCTTAGGGGAAACAGCCAATTTTGAAGCTTCACAGAATCACCAGGTTGGAAAAGCCCTTTAAGATCGAGTCCAACTGTCCCTGCTCTGTGCTAAACCATCTCACTAAGTACCTCAACTACCCTTTTTTTAAACACATCCAGGGGAGGTGACTCAGCCCCCTCCCTGGGCAGCCTGTGCTTTGGTTCAGCCCTTGCAGATACAGAAATGTGCTCATCAAGTGGCCAGAATCCCTTCTGGTCACTGTTAGGTGGCTACATGGTGTTTATAGCTGATACTTTTCTCTTGGCACATGGAAAAATGTTGCTTATAAGGTGAAATGGGCTAAGGTGTCTTTCCTGGCATTCTTGCTTGGGGCATTCTTGCCCCAGCTGGAGGGTTGTGTCCAGCTCTGGGCTCCCTGGGCTCAAGCAGCCAGGGATCTCCTGGAGAGAGTCCAGAGGAGGCTCTGGAGATGCTGAAGGGGCTGGAGCATCTCCCCTGGGAGGAAAGGCTGAGGGAGCTGGGGCTGTTGAGCGTGGAGAGAAGCAGCCTGAGAGGGGATCTGCTCCCTGGTTCTCCAGAGCTGAAGGGTGGGAGCCAGGGGGCCATGGGCAGCCTCTGCTCAGGGTCTGTGGGGACAGGCCAAGGGGCGCTGGGCTCAAGTTGGAGCCCAGGGAGTTGCGCCCCAATGTGGGGCAGAACTTGTTGCCCAAGGTGAGGGTGAGGGAGCCCTGGGCCAGGCTGCCCAGGGGGGTGTGGAGTCTCCTTCTCTGCAGAGATCCCAGCCCCTGTCCTAGGGACCCTGCTTTGGCAGGGGGTTGCACCCCAGGGGCTCTGGGGGGCCCTTCCAACCCCTCCAACCCTGTGATCAGGCACCTCCTGGTGTGGTTGGTAAAGGTCACTAATGGGATGTTTACTGGAGACCACAGGATCTCATCCCCACCTTCAAGGCTCAGCTCTTATCAAGAGGTTTCAGAACCCACTGCTTGGCTGGGGACTGGGAGGGTGACAGGCTGGAGAGGTCCCAGCCCCTGTCCTAGGGACCCTGCTTTGGCAGGGGGTTGCACCCCAGGGGCTCTGGGGGGCCCTTCCAACCCCCCTCTTAGTCCTGCTACTCTGGCTCCTCTGCTCAGGAGCATCAGCATTTAGAATTCATCCCTTTGTGTGTTTGTAGCTCCTGGTCATACAGAGTGAGGAGGCAGCTAATGAAATAATCCACATGACACATTCTTCTTTGTTTCAAAAAGCAAACAAAACCCCCCCTGAAATCTTGAGATTAGTTTTATTTAATGTGAGTCTAAATTAATAATGGTTTAGTTCTCCATTCTTTGTGGATTTAACCTATAAATAAATCAGGAAAGAGTGTAACAGCTCGAGCAGAAGTAATTGGGCTGCAACAAGCCAGCTCAGCCCAATTAAGTCCTGGGGGTAGCTTTGGGCAAGGAGATACGTGGTGAAGTTCCAAGGAATAAATCTTATCTAAAATAATTATTGTCCTTCTGCCTGTTGACTGAATAAATTGGGGGGAGGAAATAGCATTCCCCTCTGGAATCATCCTCCCTGCCACAGTGCTGCTCCGTGTCTCCACGGAGCCTTATTCTTGTGTGGCTGAGTGCATGGGTGGCTATTTATAGCAAGGACAGCTACTCTGAGAGCTAGTTTGTCCTGCAGAGCTACAAGGAGCAGTGAAGGAGGAGGGGGAAACCCCCCCCCTGGAACCTCCTGCGTGGCCATGGGGAGCAAAGCTGATCTTTACTGGTGCAGGTCGAAACAGAGAGATGGTGAGCCATCACTGGCAGCACCAGGATGGTGTTAGGGAAGGTGAAGGATGATGATGGATACATATTTTGCCATAGGGAACTAGGCAGTCTGTTGTTTCTTTGAGTGCCTGGCCAGGGCAGGGCAGGACAGCTGTTTGAAGGGATTTAGGGACCAGCCATCCCAGTGCTACACACCTGGCTCATTCTCAACCCAACTTATTCTTCCCCTTGAGCTTTCAAATCCCTTCCCAGTGTCTGGCCCGTGGTCCTCAGCAGTCCCCATGTTTCCTTTCATCCAGAAAAGCTTTGCCTGAGCACGGGGTGCTTGTGGTTGGGTTACCTACCCAGCTAATCTTCCACCCAGTATCACAGGGGCAGGGATCCACTGGCTTTCTGAAGGTAAACTGGGGGTGTGTGTGTGTTCTCCCTTAAACCTCAGCCAAGTTTCAGATGGGGGCTCACAGCCCCACCAGCTGCTGGTGTGTTGAATTGATTTTGCTCTCTAATGCTTTGGGTTCAGCTGTCTCCTTGCAGTTACCCCCCTGTCTTTGAAGATACTGCTCCACTTGCTTTTCTCCCCAGCTGACCTTGACATCCACGACCTTCTGAGGCTCCTGCTCAGGCAGATCTCTTTGCCTTCCAAGCACCCTCACAGCTTAGGTTTTAGCTGCAAAAACACCACACAGCTTTTCCTCCAGAGCTGCTGAGAGGACTGTGGTGTGTTCAGGACCTCCCAGGTTATTATTTATTAAGAAATACTTTGGAAGTGCTGATGAACGACCAGCTTACCCATAGTATTGCTGGTGAACGTCTCCATGTGCAACCGTCTGTTGCTCAGAGGTGTTGGATGTAGCCTCATTGTGATACCAACAGCCAGCCACAGCTTGGATAAGCAGAAAGGTGTTTCCCACCCTTGCTCAGCCTCTTGTGTTGCTTTCTGCAGGCTCCTGATACGCCCTTTGAATCATCGATCCTATTTTCATTCCTAACCTTGATGTCTTCAGTGGTGGAGTCAAACTGGTTCTTCCTTTGCTGGTCTTCTGGACTGTTAATCACCTCAGTACAGAAATTAGCAGCTGTGGATGCTCAGCTCTTGATTAAAAGACTAAATAAACAGTTTGCAGAGCATCAGGGGGCCTTGAAAGCTCATCTAGTCCAACCCCCATGTGCCAAAGCAGGGTCACCCAGACTAAATCCCACAGGAACACATCCAGGATCACAGGGCTGGGATGTCTCCAGAGAAGGAGACTCCCCAACCTCTCTGGGCAGCCTGGCCCAGTGCTCCATCACCCTCACAGGGACAAAGTTCCTCCTTAAATGCTCATATTTCTTATGCAGAATGTTTTTTTTTACCAGAAAAAATACAAGATCATAGAGTAGAATCAAATCATGTAAGTTGGAAAAGACCTTTTAAGATCGAGTCCAACCATTAAGCTAGCACTGCCAAGTCCACCACACAGCCAGGTCTCTAATCACCATGTCTGCTTGTGCTTATTAAATACCTGCCTGACCCCAACTTACTGTTCCATCACCAAAATAACTGGTACTGAAGACTGTTGTGTGTCAAGTAGGAGGGGTGTTTTGTTGGGATCAAAGTCTAGACAACAGTTCCCATGTCTTCCAGGCTCTGGAGATGTACAAAGATGACTGGAACAAAGTGTCAGAGCACGTTGGGAGCCGTACCCAAGATGAGTGCATCCTCCACTTCCTGAGGCTCCCCATTGAAGACCCCTACTTGGAGAACTCGGACGCGTCGCTGGGCCCGCTGGCCTACCAGCCCGTACCCTTCAGCCAGTCTGGCAACCCAGTGATGAGCACTGTCGCCTTTCTGGCCTCAGTGGTGGATCCCCGGGTGGCATCAGCTGCAGCAAAGGCTGCCTTAGGTATGGATCTACCCTGACAATTGGGGGGGGGGTTCCCACTTTGTCTTCACAACTTTGTTGTCCTGCTCGTACAATCACCTCTTTGTAGAGTTCCTGGGGAATGAATTGTAGAACCAGGTGTGTGTGTATTGAAAACAGGTCTGCTGGTACCCAGCTTTGTGCTCTGGAGTCACCCAAATGCCACTTTAGAGGCGAGTCAGGATGGCCAAGTGTCTGAAGAGGGTTTGGATTCCTCCTTGGGTGCTGGTAGGGTTTGCAGGCACTGCTGGTACTTGGCGTTACTGTGACTGCTGCGCTGAGTTCAGCGATGGCTAAACAGGTAACACCTGACTTCCAGCTTTCATAGAACCACAGACTGGGCTGGGTTGGGAGGGAGCCCAAGGATCCCAGAGCTCCAACCCCCTGCCACAGGCAGGGCCACCAACCTCCAGGCCTGGAGCTCCACAAGGTTGCCCAGGGCCCCAGCCAACCTGGCCTTCAACACCCCCAGGGACGGGGCACCCACCCCCTCTCTGGGCAGCCCCTGCCAGCCCCTCCCCACTCTCTCTGCACAGAGCTTCCCCCTAACACCCAATTTAAACCTTCCTTCCTTCAGCTTGAATCCATTCCCCATTGTCCTGCCATTGTCTACCCTTTCCTGCTCTGCTTGAGTGAAACTATCTGCCTGTTACACGTGTCCTGCAAGGAACTTGATTAAACAGTTCCCTTCACTTTTCCCCATAGTTTTTTTTCTCCATAAAAGACAATTTTAGGTAACTGGGCTGAGATTCTACCACGTTTGAGAGCACATTAACCACCTCATGTGTAAAGATCAGAGAATCCTAGGGGTTGGAGGGGATCTCAAGAGCCCATCAGGTCCAAGCTGATGGAGCTTCTGTAGTTGAGAGTTGGTTATGAGCCACCTGCACGTTGCTCTGAGAAAGCCACAGCTGCTGCTCTGCTGTAACCCCCTCACAACAGAACCTGCTGTCTGTTAACTCTTCACAGATGAGTTCTCCCGGGTCAGAGAAGAGGTGCCGCTGGAGCTGGTGGAAGCTCACGTCAAGAAGGTACAGGAGGCAGCCAGAGCCTCTGGGAAGGTGGATCCCACCTACGGGCTGGAGAGCAGCTGCATCGCTGGGACAGGGCCAGATGAGCCAGAGAAAATAGGTAGGTTGTTCCTCAGAACACAGGGAGCTCTGCAGATCAGGTGCTGTGGGCATCTTTTCCTGACTCACAATAAGCCCTAAGTTCAGGCTTATGGCTGGAATCTCTCCAGAGAAGGAGACTCCACACCCTCTGGGTGTGGAGTCTCCTTCTCTGTAGAGATTCCAGCCCCTGTCCTAGGGACCCTGCTTTGGCAGGGGGTTTGCACCCCATGGGCCCTTCCAACCCCTACAACTCTGAGAGCCTGTGATTCAGCTCCAATACGAGATGGGAATCGTGGGTAAGGAGAGAGGGACAGGTCCTTCTGCTTTGCTTGCTGCAGGATTAATCAGTCTTGACACTGAATTAATGAACTTGGGACCAGCTTTACTCTTAGAATTATTTCTTTCTCCTGCTCTGAACTACATGGAAATGCCATTGCTTAAGGTGCACAGAGCTGAGCAGGTGGAAATACCAGTGCAGAAGGCTTCATGCTGGTCCTGTGGGTATTAGAGGAGGAAGAGGACACTGCCTCTCCAGCCTCAGCATAAAGCAAACTCAGGCTTATTGGCTTTTTGTGCTGCAGCTGGATATAATGTTGTATCACAGCTGTTGGTGATGGGGTCTCATGCAGCTCTGGTGCTCTGAACAGATGGCTAACGTGGTGGTAGCAGGAGAGGAACCTTTTACAGGTGCTCAGTGACTCCATGGTGGGTGGCTGTAGGGTACACTGCTGTACTAACACCCCTGCTTTCAGAGCTCAGGTCTGGCCAGGCTATCCCAGTTACACTCAGTGGATGCTCTGGTTTTGTGTCTCTTATCCAAAGCTTTGACAGGGCAAATTGTTTACTCGTCCCTATGGGGAGTAAAAGCATTGGAATAACTCTGTGGGGAGTGAAAGCCTGTGTGGTTAACTCTGCTTTGCTTCAGAGAGGTGGGGGAGGCCCCATCCCTGGAGACATTTGGGGTGAGGGTGGATGTGGCTCTGAGCACCCTGCTCTAGTGCAGATGTCCCTGCTCACTGCAGGGTGGCACTGGATGGGCTCAGTCCCTGCCCACCCAACACATTTGATGATTCTGTGACCCTCCTACCTCAGGAGCATGAGCAGACATGCACATTTTCCTACCTACCCCCTGACTTGCCCCTCCTGAGCCTGGTACAGCTCCACCAGCTTGTCTGAAGCTGTTGGTTTCCTCTCCAGTGCTGTTGGCTGCTGTTCCACTGAGCTCATCACAAATGATTTCTCTGGGTTTAGTGATGAGATCTCTACAGACACACACAGCTTTGGGTAAAACTGAGCAGGATGTCATCTAGACTGACTGGATTTGGGCTGTGCTGGTGCATCTCAGAGTTGACCTGCTGTCACCCGGTCTGGAGACACGAGCAAGGTGCCAGATTGGGTGATGGGATCATAAGGGACCCATGTGCTCAGTCATCTGCCACAAGGGAAGGTGCACATCTACTGTTGGTGGTACTTGATGTCCCTTGTGCAGCTACACTTTGAAATCAGGAGTGAAACTAACACCTGATTTCTATTTGAAATGTATCTTAAGAAGTTACACCCAGTCCTCCTGTTGCTAGGACAGGCAGCCCAGGGCTAGTATGGAGAAACACCAGAGCAGCCAGGGATCTGGGAAGGAAAGGTGGAGCCCTGACAAGATTCCCACCTGCCCAGGATGTCAGGGACAAGAAGGAAAGCTTCTGCAGGTCCCTTGGAGATGGAAGGGAGAGGACAGGCCCCTCTGGAAGACAGCCAGTTCCACAGGGCAGGGATGGCAATGGCAGCACTGGGAGAGGGAAGGACCAACTGTGGCAGGAACAGAGTGAGTTGGAGACTGTCTGAGGAGCCTGAAGGTGCCCAAGTCCTGGGGCCTGATGAGGATGGCAGGGGCTTAGGACTGCATGAGCCTTGAGGTCCCTTCCCACCCAAACCAGTCTGAGGTTCTTTGATGACTTCTCAGTCCTGCACTCAGCCTGATAACCTCGATGTGAGGCAGCTCGGTGCTCTGGGGAGGTGGGTGCACCCTGAAAAGGGGCACTAGCACTGGGGTATCTGCTGCTCCCTGCTCTGCTGGGCTGTGTGGTGTGAGGCTGACACCAAGCAGCAGAGCTCTGATAGAAGAGCAGGGCTTTGGTGTTCACTGGAACACAGATCTAGGTGTCACTCAGCCTGGGACTAAGTTTAATCGGATAGTTATTTTAAAATAAGCACAGCTTAAGTCCATTTTTTCTTGTTGGGGCTTTGTTTCCCTGCTCACTGCCTTGAGTCACAGAATCACAGGGTTGGAAAAGCCCTTGAAGCCCATGGAGTCCAACCATCCCTGTCCTGTGCTGCCCCAGCTCCCTGAGCACCTCATCTCCCCTCTGTTCAACACCCCCAGGGCTGGGGACTCAGCCCCCTCCCTGGGCAGCCTAGGCCACAGCCCCACAGCTCTGCCAGGGAAGAACTTGGCCCTCCCAGCTGAGCTGAGCCTGCCCTGGCCCAGCTTGAGCCCATTGCCCCTCCTGCCAGCTCCTGGCCCCTGGCTGAAGAGACCAGCGCCCACCTCTCTGCACCCTCCTGGCAGGGCAGGGCAGGGCAGGGCAGGGGGGAGAAGGGCTCCCCTCAGCCTCCTCTGCTCCAGCCTCAACACCCCCAGCTCCCTCAGCCGCTCCTCGCAAGCTTTGCTGCTCTCCAGCCCCTTCCCCAGCCTGGTTGCCCTTCTCTGGACACGCTCCAGGCCCTCCATGGCCTTCTTGGAGTCAGGGGCCCACAGCTGCCCCCAGCACTCCAGCTCCAGCCTCCCCAGGGACCAGCCCAGGGCCACAATCCCTGCCCTGGCCCTGTGGCCACGCTGCCTCTGACACAAGCCAGGATGCCCTTGGCCTTCCTGGCCCCCCGGGCACACTGCTGGCTCCTGGGCAGTCCCAGGCCCCCAGCACCCCCAGCTCCTTCTCCCCAGCAGCTCTCCAGCCGCTCTGCCCCCAGCCTGCAGCGCTGCAGCCCCACTGGAAGTTTAGCACTGGTGCCAGTGCCGCTCTGTGGGCCAGCCCTTTCTCTAGGAGCATTCACACACAAGTCACAGGCAGAGCTTGAAGTGCTCCCCGTTTCACTGGGGGCTTGGGGAGCAGATGACCATAATGTGATCACTTGTGAGGGAGCTGCCTGGTGAGTCCCAGCAGCCATACCTCCTGCTGGAGTTAATGCCATTCCTACCGGGCTGTGACTAATGGAATGAATTAGGACAAGAGCAGATGGTTCTCCCTGGGGGAGCTGCTCAGCAAGAGTGAACTGGGTCACCCAGCAATCTGTGCTGCCTTCCAGCTCCAAAACAGCTTTGCACTGGGGGGCTTGGGGGGGGGTGGGTCTGGAGCCTGTGCTTGCAGGGGGTTGTGTGATGCGTTGGGGCAGGGTTGTGGTGCAGCTGCCAGAGTGGAGCTGTGTGTTGGCATGGCTGCACCTCAGGTTTTATATCTAAATGTCTAAAACATCTACTGAGGCTTCCATGCTATAAGCTAGTTCATCAGTTGTTGTGTTTTAGGAAGGATATGGTGTTGTAGCTCCATCATGAATTAAAACTCTTCTTACTGGTGAATTATGGGCAACATGGAAGGGGAAAATGACCAGAACAGATTGCAGGAGCTTGAGGTAGTATCTAAGAATCTCCTCTCAGGTCTTCACTGCTGCCTTCTCTAAAAGCTGGTGGTGGTTCCCTTTAGATGGGTGTGATAAGACTTGAGGGGAGAGATAAGAAGAGACAGAGTGGTTGGGGTGGTGGACACTGCCTTTGCTTTCCACAGCAGGGTCCCACCTTAGGTTGTGGGGTAGGTGAAGGGTAGGTGAAGGCACTCTGCATTTTGTGTAGTCAAAATGAGTTGAGGAAACCAAACCCTGGAGCCTGGCTCTGGAGAAGGGGTGTGTTCAGGATGCCTCTGCTGCTTAGTAGTTCCAGCTCAGCCTTCACTGAGGACATGGGCTCTCTTCCTGGCTTTCCAGAGGGGATGAACAGCGGTGGTGCTGCACTGACCAAGGCACAAGGTGTCTCTGAGGAGGCAGGTGTGTGGTGTAGGTCCTACTCAAACACACATCTCCTGTATTTCTGCTGACACAAGCGTCCAGGTGCGTCACGTTGTAGCTCATCCCTGGCAGTAAAGGATGCTGAGGGGCTGGTGATCTCATTTGCTGCCTCTGTGAGGGCCTTGAATCACCCAGATTGAACGTTTTATGGGTGGTTTTGGTTCATTCTCCACTTGACACACTGTCAAACAAGTAGAGCCTTGCAGGAGGAGTTCTTTCCCAGGCGCCTCTGAGCTGGTTCTGTGCTGCTGGAGGACTGAGCCCATCCATCCTCCTGGGATGCATCTCATGCAGCAGCTTTCTGTGGACATTCTGACCTTCTCTCTGGAAGGCCACCAGTGGTGGTGCCTCTGAGCTGTGGGAAGCAGAACGAGAGGAAGCTCTGGTGGTTCTGGAGTCCTGATTTGGTGTGGAAAACCTGAATTATGACCATGTTCAGACCCAGTTTTCCATAGCCATGGCTCTTCCTCTCAATTAATTGATATCAACGTTCAGGCCTGGCTTCTGGCAGAGGTTGGGTGTGTTGCTGTGTTGAGGGCATCTTTAGGCTCTTTGAGCTCAACCTCATGATAGTGATTCTCTGTGTGTGTAACCAGAGTGCTGCTCATTGCTCTTCTGGTGACAGCAGAGGTTACCTACCTGCCTGTGCTGCTGCTGTGGTACGTTCCTACCATGGGAGTACTGGATAACTTTACTTGTTGACATAAAGACAGCAGGACTGTCCTCAGTACCACCACAGGCTGGGGGTGAGGTGATGGGGAGCAGCCCAGAGGGAGAGGACTTGGGGTTCTGATGGGCACAGAGCTGGACAGGAGCCACATCTGCAGCCCAGAAGGCCAACCCCATCCTGGGCTGCATCCCCAGGAGTGTGGGCAGCAGGGCCAGAGAGGGGATTGTCCCCTCTGCTCTGCTCTGCTCCGGGGAGACCTCACCTGGAATCCTGCGTCCAGCTCTGGAGCCCTCAGCACAAGGAGGACATGGAGCTCTTGGAGCGGGGCCAGAGGAGCCCCGAGGATGATGCTGGGGCTGGAGCAGCTCTGCTCTGGAGCCAGGCTGGGAGAGCTGGGCTGGGGCAGCCTGGAGCAGAGGAGGCTGCGGGGGGACCTTAGAGCCCCTTCCAGCCCCTGAGAGGTGCCTGTAGGAAAGCTGGGAAGAACTGTTCCCCAGGGCACGGAGCGCCAGGACCAGGGGCCATGGGTTCAACTCCAGCAGGGCAGGGGCACAGGAGACCTGGGGAAGAAGCTCTTCCCTCTGAGGTCACTTGTAAGTCCTTCACGTGTTACACAGTGAGGCTCCATGTCCTGGTGACAATAGACACCACAGAACACGATTCTGCAGACACAGGGAATATTTGTTGCTCCAGGTTTGAGGGACACACACAGAGCAGGGATGCTTCCTTGTCTGCTGGTGGCTTCTCCCCCTTGAAGGGTGTCTTGAGCCTCTCACTGCAGTGCTGATGGTTGGATTCCCTGCAAACCTGCTGAAGATGGTTCAGAGCATCCTTGGGGCTGTGTGACAGGGAGTACAGGGTCTGTCTTGTTTAGATTAAGTCATAACAAGGACATGTATCACCAACTGATCAACTCCTGTTTGTGGTGGCTGTTATGTATCTTCATTAACTGTTATGTACCTTCATTAACCTCATTAGATCACACAGGACAATCAGTGTGGTTGGGTTTGTGTCTGGCTGGGAGGAGGGGGTTGTTCCTGTCATTCTGGGGCAGAGGCTCAGAGGTGCTGTGGGTGTTTCCTGCTCCTGGCTTGATTCAAGTCACAATTAATGAGTGGGGAGGGGCTGGCAGGGGCTGCCCAGAGAGGGGGTGGGTGCCCCATCCCTGGGGGTGTTGAAGGCCAGGTTGGCTGGGGCCCTGGGCAACCTTGTGTAGCTCCAGGCCTGGAGGTTGGTGGCCCTGCCTGTGGCAGGGGGTTGGAGCTCTGGGACCCTCGGGCTCCCTCCCAACCCAGCCCAGGCTGGGATTCTCTGACTCCACACACCAGGAACCCAGAATTGATGGGAGCAGAAAAAGCCCTTCCTGATATTTTGGGGTCTTGGAGGGTGTCCCCCAGCCCTGGAAAGTTTTATAACTGAAAAGCTGGTGTCTTTGGAATCTCTCCAGCTGCTTCTTCCAACCTTGTGGAGCTCCAGGCCTGGAGGTTGGTGGCCCTGCCTGTGGCAGGGGGTTGGAGCTCTGGGACCCTTGGGCTCCCTCCCAGCCCAGCCCAGTCTGGGATTCTCCATTTCTAATTCTTCCTGGCTCCTAACTGGTTGGAGCTCCATCTTTCCAGCCGTTTGTGAAGCAAAATCCTTCTTCAGCCCAGGTAACCTCTAACTGCCACCCCCCAGCTCTCCTTTCCTTTGCCCTCCCCTCTGTAGGGTTCTGCTTGCTGCTCTCAGGCTGCAGGCGTGCAGCACCCTGGGTGTCAGCGGGAGCTGTGGTGCCCCAGCGCTGTCACTGCACATAAAGGCTCCCCTGCTGACGGGACACAATGCTTTTCAAAAGCCATTGACCACAACCTGCCTCAAGCTGTCATCCTGCCTCCAAAACAACCTTTATTCTTACAGCCTGGATGAGGAGACCTGGGTTAAATCAGGACCCTCTGTGGAGATGTGGCTGTCGCCCATGCAGGTCTCCAGACTCTCCGTAGCTGGACGTGTCCCTGTGAAGTATAAACCCACACTTGGGTTTGGGAAGGGTCCCTCAGACACATCATGGCACAAGGGAGAGTTCAAGGGCAGTTCTCCTCACTGGGGGGAGGCTCTGTCATTTTTCTTCTCAAAAGGGCAGGAGGGAAGGACTTTGTCTCTCTGGGTTGTCCTGGCTGCCTTGGACCTTGCTCTGCAGCAGCAGGTGCTTATGGATGGGTCTAGAAATTCATCCTGAGCAGTTGTGGCTGCCCCTGGATCCCTGGCAGGGTTCAAGGCTGGGTTGGATGGGGCTTGGGGCACCCTGGGCTGGGGGGGTGTCCCTGCCTGTGGCAGGGGGACACTCTGGGGCTGTGAAATAAAAAGACAATATTCACAGATTCACACAGAACTCCAGGCTGGTGGGAGTTGGGTGGGTTGGGGGGGACCTCTGGAGATCCCCCAGTCCCAGAGCAGGGTCCCCTTGAGCTGCACAGGATGGTGCCCAGGATTACTGGGTTGGGATCTCCCCAGGAAGGAGACTCTCCAACCCCTCTGTGCAGCCTGGCCCAGGGCTTGGGCACTCACAGGGTGAAGGAGTTTTTCCTCCTGTTGGGATGGACCTTCCAGGGCTCCAGTTTGTGCCCATCACCCCTTGTCCTGTTGCTGGACGTCACCAAGAAGAGTCTGGCCCTGTTCCCTTGCCACCCCCTTCAGATACAGGTCAGTGTTGATGGGATCCCCTCTCAGTCTTCCCCAAAAAGGGTTCCCAGTGATGGGGAACCAGCCATCCAGGGCAGGGGTGGGGTCCCCATCCCTGGGGGGGTTCAAAACACGTGTAGATGTGACACTTTGGGACATGGGTGGTGGTGGGTTGGTGCTTGGACTTGGTGCTCTTCTCCAACCTTACTGATTCTCTGATCCTGTGGTGTTGGGCTGATTCTTTGAAGCCTTCATTGGAGAGCTGAGGTGGTTACAGCACCTGCAGATGGAACGCAGACCTTGGGTTGACCTACAGCACGTGGGGATCTTGTGCTAAGGAGGAATTCCAAGTCTGCCAGCCACATCACTGAGGTTAATCCCATCACTGACACCCAGCTCTGGAACCACGTGGGCTGCAGTGGGGAAAACAATTCCTAATCCTGGGACTCACTGGTGGCAACTGCTGTAGGACTTGAGTCGTGTGGAGCTGCAGAGGGGCTGTCCTTCTGCAGCTACAGCTCACTGCTGTGCTGGGTTCTCTCTGCATGGGGGGTTCAGCAGAGTGTAGATAACTTCATGTTTTAAGTTAAGCAGCTGAGGGAGCTGGGGGTGTTGAGGCTGGAGCAGAGGAGGCTGAGGGGAGCCCTTCTCCCCCCTGCCCTGCCCTGCCCTGCCCTGCCAGGAGGGTGCAGAGAGGTGGGCGCTGGTCTCTTCAGCCAGGGGCCAGGAGCTGGCAGGAGGGGCAATGGGCTCAAGCTGGGCCAGGGCAGGCTCAGCTCAGCTGGGAGGGCCAAGTTCTTCCCTGGCAGAGCTGTGGGGCTGTGGCCCAGGCTGCCCAGGGAGGGGGCTGAGTCCCCAGCCCTGGGGGTGTTGAACAGAGGGGAGATGAGGTGCTCAGGGAGCTGGGGCAGCACAGGACAGGGATGGTTGGACTCCAGGGGCTTCAAGGGCTTTTCCAACCCTGTGATTCCAATTCTGTTATGTCCATGTTGGACTTCAGAGGAAGAACAGTTAAAATTGAGAGTAAACTTGATTTTTTTCTTTTTTTTTTTAAACTATAATAAGCTTTTTATCTTCCCAGAGCATGTTGTGTGCACTCTGATTCCCTCTCAGCAGAGAGCAGGAACTGTATTCCAGGGTTAACCCTGAAATAAACGTTGAGCCTGGATGTTACCTTGGCTCTAAATACTTGGTTTCTTTTCTCAGATGGAGCTGAAGAGGAAAAGATGGAAACAGAGACGAACGGGCAGCAGCCTGAGAAGGTGAGTTTGGCTCTGAGAAGAACTTTTGGTGCTTATGAACCTGAATTTGTACATTCTGAAGTACCCCAGGAGAAAGGGAGGTGGTGGAGATGGGTCTCAGTCTCCAAAGTGCTTCATTTTCTTTGGAGTGATTTGGTCTCAAACCCCACAGAGACATTAATAGCAGGACAAGGGGGCTGGAGTGAAGCTGGAGGAGGGAAGGGGGAGAGGAGACCTTGGGGGGAAGTTCTGTGCAGAGAGAGTGGGGAGGGGCTGGCAGGGGCTGCCCAGAGAGGGGGTGGGTGCCCCGTCCCTGGGGGTGTTGAAGGCCAGGTTGGCTGGGGCCCTGGGCAACCTTGTGGAGCTCCAGGCCTGGAGGTTGGTGGCCCTGCCTGTGGCAGGGGGTTGGAGCTCTGGGACCCTTGGGCTCCCTCCCAACCCAGCCCAGGCTGGGATTCTCTGACTCCACACACCAGGAACCCAGAATTGATGGGAGCAGAAAAAGCCCTTCCTGATATTTTGGGGTCTTGGAGGGTGTCCCCCAGCCCTGGAAAGTTTTATAACTGAAAAGCTGGTGTCTTTGGAATCTCTCCAGCTGCTTCTTCCAACCTTGTGGAGCTCCAGGCCTGGAGGTTGGTGGCCCTGCCTGTGGCAGGGGGTTGGAGCTCTGGGACCCTTGGGCTCCCTCCCAACCCAGCCCAGTCTCTGTTTCCCTGCTCCTCTGATCCTGGTGTGTGCCCATTCCCATGTTCCTGGTGGCTCTTCCCTGTGCTGGCAGCAGGTCCTGGCTTTGAGTAGCCCCTCAGCAGGTCCAGGACTGAGCGATCCTTGAGGGATTCCCAGCTGTAACCACAATCCCAACCCAAGAGCTCTCCCCATGCTGTGTTTCTCTCCCCCTCAGGCAAGTTCCTCCTTTCCCCTTCTCAGGCTCAACTCATCATTCCCTGGGACACAAACCCAGGCTCAGCCCTGAAAGGCAAAGAGAAGTTGAAGCCCATTCCTTCTCTTCTCTCCTCTTTAGAATAGCTCTGACCAGCAAATACCTCCCAGGAGAGGGGGGGTGCCCCGTCCCTGGGGGTGTTGAAGGCCAGTCTGTGGTTCTGTGACACTGAGCTCTCCATGCCCAGCACTGTGTCCCTGTGGCCAAGGGGCTGATGGCACCTGGGGCCCTTGAGCAGAGCGTGGCTGGTGGGTCCAGGGAGGTTCTGTTCTCCTCCCCTCTGCTGAGCCACAGCTGGAGTTGGGTGTCCAGGGCTGGGCTCCCAGTTCAGGACAGACTGGGAGCTGCTGGGGAGAGTCCAGGGGAGGGTTTGAGGATGATGATGAGGGGCTGGTGGGAGGGAAGGCTGAGAGAGCTGGGGAAGAGAAGACTGAGAGGGGATCCCATCAACACTGCCCTGTACCTAAAGGGGGTGTCAGGGGACAGGGCTGGACTCTTTGTGGTGGTTCCCAGTGAGAGGACAAGGGGTGATGGGCACAAACTGGAGCACAGGAAGGTCCATCCCAACAGGAGGAAAAGCTTCTTCCCTCTGCAGGTGCCTGAGCCCTGGGCCAGGCTGCCCAGAGGGGCTGGGGAGTCTCCTTCCTGGAGAGATCCCACCCCATGATCCTGGACACCATCCTCAGCTTAAGGGGACCCTGCTCTGGGACTGGGGGATCTTCAGAGGTCCCCCCAAGCCCACCAGTCTGGGGTTATGTGACCTCAGGTACCTTCAGATGAAGCCAGGCTCACCAAGGTTACCTGATGGGGTAGAGTTTGCCCCTCACAGCTGTTACCTTCTTTGCTGGGATTTCAGTTGCCAACGTGGGCTTGAGCAGGAACCAGCTGTTGAAATTCAGTCTCTTCCTGTGTGGTAGTGGATGAATTTCAAAGCTATAAAGGAAATCAACAGCAAATGTCTCCTGTAGCTCTTGTTCTTCAAAGACTCTTCCATCCCATCTAGGTTGAAAGCAAAGCAGAGAGTGAAACTGAGGAAGGGGACAAAGTGCAAGAAGGAGAAAGTGAGAGAAACCCTGAAAAAGAGCAAGAGAGTGAAGTGACTGTGGACACCAAGCCAGGTAATTCCAGCTGTTCCCTGAGCTGTGGGAGCTGTAACAGCCTCCTGAACTGGTCAGGATGGATTATAAACTCAACCACAGCAGAAATACTTCTTCTTGGACATCATCTTCATGGTCCAGTATCAAATAACTCTGTAGTTTAATTCCACTGCAAAGCTCAGGCACTAAATTCTTTCTTGAACCCATTTCTAGCCCTCAGCTGAGCTTTCTGTCCCTGTGGGTAGTGACTGGGAGGAGAAATTCCAGTAGCAAGGTCCCTGTGGGTGTCTCAGATGATTTTCTTTTGCTGTCATCACGTGCTGTTTGATCACTTGTGCTGTGAAGAAGTGGGACCACTCGCTTCTACCCTTAGAAACTGGGGTGGTCAGCGAGCCCAGCTTCCCTGTGAGGTGGAGCAGAGCCTTTATTTCCACAGCCTGGGGAGTTCTTGGGGGTTTTTCTCCTCAGTACATTGTTGTTCTGTTCCCTGGGCCTTACATGCAGTAGTTCAGCCCCAGGTAGAACAAGAAGCATTTGGCCTTGCTGGAAATAACGGGGTTGGTTTGGAAATGCAGTGGGAATGGTGATGAGTAGCTGGTGGCAGAAGGTAAAAGGCTGGAAGTTAAAAGCACCTAAAGTCACCCTGTTTGTTGGGTCAGATCCTCTTGGAGTAGAGTCCTTCCCCTGTTGGTATCTGGAGGAGTAGTGCTACTGTAACACAGGGATGTGGCTGTGGGTGACTGAATTTGTTGGGCCAACTGCAGCAGGCAGAGCAGTTCCTGGCCTGATGTGATGCTGTTAATGCTCGTAACCAACGTGGTGGGAAATCTCTTGCAGAGGAAAAGGAGGCAGAAGAGAACAAGGAGAACCTTGATGCCAGCAAAGACAAAGAAAACGAGGCTGGGAAGAAGAAAGTGGAACATGAGATCTCGGAAGGAAACGTAGCTACAGCTGCAGCTGCTGCCCTTGCCTCAGCTGCCACCAAAGCAAAGGTTTGTTCCCTACAAACACCCATTGGTTTGGCTTCCTGCTTGTGGTAGGATTCAGCTTTAAACAGGCCTTGGTGCCAGAGCTGTGTGGTTTCATGTTGAGGCCCTGCTGCCTCCAAAGGAGCACAAGTGCCATCTTCAGTTCCTTCTGCTTGAAGCCCGTGGTGAACCAGGGGTGAAATGGGATTGGGAAGTGGCACATCCCTAAGAAACAGCCCCAAAATGCCATGGGAACATGCTTGTGTGCTCAGTGTAAGGCTGAGGATGTACAGCTGGGTGCCAGACCCCTTGTTTGCCTCTCTCAGAGGTCCCTGGCTGTCCTGTGACCGTGACACAAGCTGTCTGTCCAGCCAGTGTGATGTTCAGGTCTGGCTGTGCAGCTCTGTATCACCATCTCAGTGATCTCTGTGTTGAGAGGAGCTGTGTGTGCCTTCTAAAGCACACTCTTATCTTCCTGTCCCTGAACTTGTTTGTTCATCCCCAGTCCCTTGATGAGCTGTCAGCTTTGTGTCCTGATAGCTTTTCTTTACCCTGCAATCACTAATTGCACATGGACTTTCCCTTCCTTCTCTCAGGACCCACACCACCTGCACTCCTTCCAGAATCTCTTTCAAAATCCATTCTCTCTTGGTTTATTAGTTCTCTGCTGGGTTTCTTAATTGCTCTCAGGCTCAGTGCTGTGTTCCCTGTCACCTACATCAGAGACCCAAAGCAGAGCATGGCTGGTGTTGATATCCTGAGAGTCCCAGAACACCCTGAGGTGTCACGTGTGTCATGCTGCCTCTTGGGCTTGATCGCTCTTCCCCAGCTGCACCCCATGCCCTGAGGGTCGTGTGGTGCTCAGCCTTGTTGTGGTGATGCAGTCCTTCCTTTACAGACCCCCCTACGGTTTGAGGGTGTTAGAGACTCCCAGAACCCCAGGCTGGTGGGGTTGGAGGATCCTCTGGAGATCACCCCATCCCACCCCCCCAGAGCAGGGTCCCCTCCAGCTGCACAGGACAGCGCCCAGGATCAGGGGGTTGGGATGGCTCCAGAGCTGGAGGGAGACTCCCCAAGCTCTCTGGGCAGCCTGGCCCAGGGCTCTGCCCCCCTCCCAGCACAGAAGCTCCTCCTCAGGCTCAGGGGGAACTTGCTCTGCTGCAGGCTGTGCCCACGGCCCCTTGTCCTGTCCCTGGGCCCCCCTGAACACAGGCTGAGCCCCCCTCCTGAGCCCACCCCTCAGGGCTTGCTCAGCACTGAGCAGATCCCCCTCAGGCTTCCAGCCCCGAGTCCCTCAGGCTCTCTGGGCCAGAGAGATGTCCTGGTGCCCTCAGCATCCCCACAGCCCTTGGCTGGCCCCTCTCCAGGAGCTCCCTGTCCTTCCTGCCCCGGGGAGCCCAGCCCCACAGCCCCTGTTCCCCAGGAGGCCTCCCTGGGGCAGAGCAGAGGGGCAGGAGCCCCTCCCTGCCCTGCTGCCCACCCCTCTCTCCACACCCCCAGGGTGCTGTTGGCTCTCTTGGCCCAGGGCAGGGTGCTGCTCACGCTCAGCCCGGGGTCCCCCAGCGCTCCCAGGGCTCTTCCCTCAGCGCTGCTTCCCAGCAGCTCCCCCCATCCCTGTCCCGGTGCCGGGGGTGGTTCCCCCCTGGGTGCAGGACCCTGCCCGTGCCCTGGTTGCCTCCCAGCAGGTCACTCCCTGCCCAGCTCTCCCTGGATGGCTGCACAGCCTGCCAGTGTGTCAGCCGCTCCTCCCAGTTTGGGGCCAGCACAGACTGGGTGAGGGATCTCCCCATCCCTTATCCCATGGGTGGTGGAGACACGAGCTGGGCTGAACCCAGGGCTGCCCCTAAGGCACCCTGCTTGTGCCAGGCCACCAGCCAGACCCTGACACCCATCACGACCCTCTGGGCTCCCTCTGGTTGAATCCCAGCAGGCACAGCCCAGGCTCCTCATCTCAGTGAGGTGCAGGAGTCCCACCTGGGTCCCTCATGCATCACTTTCCCTGTCTGCATCCGACCCCACAGTGCTGCCAGCACTGAGCTCACCCAGTTACTCAGCTCCTCACACTCTGGGGTGTTGCCAGCCCAGCTGAGAGAGGAGGGAAACCCCCCCCCCTTTCTATAAGGAGATGTGGAATTTAATCTCTGCTTTACAGAAGGCTCCTTGCTCCAAATGAAGATGCTCTCCTGCTTTCCTGCCTCCAGTGCTACCGAGTGCTAGAGGGAGAAGAGACTCAGCTAATGGTGGTTTTCATTACAGTAATAATAATACTCTAGAAGAATATTTTCACTTTATTACAGGAGATAATATATTCTAATTAGGGTGTTCAGACCTCAGAGTAGAATGCCAGTTCAATGGGGATTTCTTTCCACTTACTCTTAAAAACCCAGCTGATATTAAGGCTTTCAGTGAGCTGTGTCTGGCCTGTGTGAGTAATTCCCTTCTGAAGAAGCAGCTCAAGCCCTGGGCACCTGAAGGGCTGTTAGAAAGCTGTTTCCTTGGGATTTTCTATCAGAGGAATACTGTGGTTGACTTCACAGGGACAAGAGGGGTGTGTATAGAATGGAGCAACAGTCACAGAGTCACCAGGTTGGAAAAGCTCTTTAAGATCATCGAGTCCAACCCTCCCTGTCCTGTGCTGGCCCTGATCCCTGAGCACCTCATCTCCCCTCTGTTCAACACCCCCAGGGCTGGGGACTCAGCCCCCTCCCTGGGCAGCCTGGGCCACAGCCCCACAGCTCTGCCAGGGAAGAACTTGGCCCTCCCAGCTGAGCTGAGCCTGCCCTGGCCCAGCTTGAGCCCAGTGCCCCTCCTGCCAGCTCCTGGCCCCTGGCTGCAGAGACCAGCGCCCACCTCTCTGCACCCTCCCTCCAGGTAGTTGTAGGTGGTGATAAGGTCTCATGTAAATGTGTGTTCACAGGTTATGGCTCCTGTTTGAGCAATATTAAAGTTATTTTCAGATCCTTTTGCTCCTTTTCTTCCCAGATTCCTAAATCTAAGCTGTGTTTCTTGGCATCTGGCAAGTGTCCCCTCTCCTGCAGATTGCTCCAAGTTCCTGTCCAGCTGGGATGGAGCTGCAGAGCTTCTGCCCTGGCTCCTGATCCATCACACTCCCAGACAGGACTGTCCTGGTTCAGAACTTGCCCCTCCTACGTTCCACTGGTCCCATGACTTCCCTCAGCTTGTTTGAGGGGGCTGTGATTGAAGTCATCCTTCCTAGAAGACACTGATCCCAGAACTGCCAGGGATGCAAAGCCACCTGCAGTTGTCCTTAAGGAGTTTTTCCATGGTGGAAAACCTTGCTGGTTTATTCCTAATCCATTGTGCTCCAGCCACTGACTGCTGCACCAGTGCAGCACTTGCCTGAATTCAGAAGCTTTACATTTCCAACCTCTTCATCCAGCTGTTTCAGAACCAGAATGTTCAGGAGGAGGAGGGAGCCTGGTGCTAAAATGCTGTTCCTTTTTCCAGTGTCACCATCCCACCTTCTGTTCACAGGCAAACCCAGGGATGGTGTTGGTTGGATCCTTCTTGCTGCTGCTTGAGAAACTCACTGTAGGACCTTCTCCATCTCATCCTTGAATAATGTATGCATGACAGGGCTTTGTTTTTCCCATCATGTGCTTTAACTTCCACAGCTCTGTGTTCTATCCCACACACCCCTCCTTTATTTCTTGTTTCATCCTTGAAAGACAGTCTTATCCCATCTTGGTTAGGTGTGAAGCATCTGGTCTCCTGCAAAATAGGAAGAGGGAAGGAGAGGAGGTTGGGTTTCTCAGCCTGTTGAGGTTTCAGCTACCCTCCTGCCCCTGGATGGAAAGATCCCTCTTGCACTGTGTGTACTGGGCAGTTTAAATCCCAGTTAGCAGCACGATTTTCCAGTGAGATGGTGCTGGGATGCAGCCTGTTTTCCAGGGGTCTTGTGCAGTCTGGTTTTGCAGGTGTCTGCACCACTTGTCACTCTCTGACTCTTGCCCCAACTAGCTGATGTAACACCTAAAGCTGGGGGTGAGGAAGATGAGGGGATGGACTAGGTTCTGTGACACTGCCTGTCAGCCCCAGACTGGTGTGGGTGGGGTCACTGAGTCCCCCAGTGCCCCCCTGCCACAGGCAGGGACACCCCCCCCCCAGCCCAGGGTGCCCCAAGCCCCATCCAACCCAGCCCTGAGCCCTGCCAGGGATCCCGGGGCAGCCCCAGCTTCTCTGGGCACCCTGGGCCAGGGCCTCCCCCCTCCCCAGGAAGGATTTCTGCCCCCCAGCCCCTCTCCATCCCCCTCCTGCAGCTGGAGGCCGTTCCCCTGGGCCTGGCCCTCCCTGCCCTGGGCACCAGCCCCTCTCCAGCTCTCCTGGAGCCCCTCCAGGGATGGGAAGGGGCTGGGAGCTCTCCCCACAAGCAGCCTTCTCTTCTCTGGGCTGAGCCAGCCCAGCTCTCCCAGCCTGGCTCCGGAGCAGAGGGGCTCCAGCCCTCCCATCAGCTCCAGGGCTCCTGGGGACTGGCTCCCACAGCTCCATGTCCCCCTTGTCCTGGGGACCCCCGAGCTGGAGGCAGCACTGCAGGGGGGTCTGTGTCCCAGAGCAGAGCCAAGGGGCAGAATCCCCCTTTCCCAGCCCTGCTGGGGGTGCAGCCCAGGCCATGGGCAGCTTTTGGGGCTGCCAGAGCATCACGCTGGGTGAGGTTGGGCTTCTCATCCCCCAGCACCCCAGGTCCTCCTCCCCAGGGCTGTGCTGGGTAGTTAGGCTCCCGAGTTTGTCACTCTTCACCCAGAAACACGATGTCTGAGCACCAAAACTGGAGTCAGGGTGGAGGCAAGGGGCTGGAGCCCAGCACAGAGGCTCTCAGGGCAGCACCTGTGCTGAGGATGCCGTGCTTACAGCAGACCAAAGGTTGGTTCTTCACCACCCTCAGCAGATCCCAGGTCCCCCAGCTGGTGTGGTGATGCTCAGGTCATTCCCAGTGCCAGGTACCTTTTCTTCTCAGCTTATTTAAGTCTTTAAGGTGGATGCAGCAACGTGCTTATCAGGCAATTTAAATCCCTAATTATTTTGCCTTACTGGGCTTGGTTCTCAGTCACCCCAGTGACTAACAGCTGGGTAGCAGCAGGCTGAGGAGCAATCCCTTCAGATCCCTTCAGATCCCTTCAGGAAAATCTTCAGTGCCCGTTTGCTTTTCTAATGAGCATTTTGGGACCCATCTCTTCCCTCATCACACGCCTCACTGATTGGTCTCATTAGTAAAAATTCACCCATTAAGCAAGACAGAAGGACTGTCAGGAGGCTCTGTGTGTCCACAGAGGTGCTCCTGCCACTCAGCTTTCTCATACTGAGGAGTTTTTGGTTTAGCAAACAGCATTAATTGCCATTCAATCTTCTAGTTCTCAGCCACCCACCCACCTTTCCAGATGTGTGCTCAGCATTGCCCTGCTTGAACATCCCAGTGGGGTGCAGTGAGGTGAACTTGGGGAATGATTTGGGTTCTCTGCTTTAAAACCTAACGCTGGGGACAGCTTTGGGTGGATGTTCCTGGGTTTGCTGGGCTCCCCTTATTCCTGGTGGCTCTCCAGCAGGCTGTGCTCTCTAACGACAGGGCAGCGCTGCAAACGGTGCTGCTGCACTTTGGAGACCTCCTGCTTAGCACCAGGATTGCCAGGGAGATTTATAATGCTGCTGTGCCCCAGCACAGTGCTTCTCCCTCTTCTGAGCCAGAGTTTGGGGCACAGCTTCTGGAAGATGAGTCTGTGGCTGCAGCTTGAGCTGGATGAGCTCCAGCTTTTCCTTATTTATTCCTTCCCCTCACCTTTTCCTTCTCCAAACCCTTCTCCATCCCCCTCAGCCCTTGGATATTGGACCCTATGGTTGGGCACATCATAGAATCATAAACTGGTTTGGGTTGGGAGGGAGCCCAAGGGTCCCAGAGCTCCAACCTCCTGCCACAGGCAGGGCCACCAACCTCCAGGCCTGGAGCTCCACAAGGTTGGAAGAAGCAGCTGGAGAGATTCCAAAGACACCAGCTTTTCAGTTATAAAACTTTCCAGGGCTGGGGGACACCCTCCAAGAGCCCAAAATATCAGGAAGGGCTTTTTCTGTTCCCATAAATTCTGGGTTCCTGGTGTGTGGAGTCAGAGAATCCCAGCCTGGGCTGGGCTGGGAGGGAGCCCAAGGGTCCCAGAGCTCCAACCCCCTGCCACAGGCAGGGCCACCAACCTCCAGGCCTGGAGCTCCACAAGGTTGCCCAGGGCCCCAGCCAACCTGGCCTTCAACACCCCCAGGGACGGGGCACCCACCCCCTCTCTGGGCAGCCCCTGCCAGCCCCTCCCCACTCTCTCTGCACAGAACTTCCCCCCAAGGTCTCCTCTCCCCCTTCCCTCCTCCAGCTTCACTCCAGCCCCCTTGTCCTGCCATTGTCCAGCCTTAACAGCATCCTTGGGCTGATAATTCAGAAACCCCGACCAGGACACGTGATGGGTGGATTCTGAGTGGATTTTCATCCTACCAAAAACCAGTATAAACCAGTATAAACCATCCTTAACCTGCCTTTCCCACTTGGAAAATGGGAAACACTTCCACAGGCTTCTTTCTCCATCACATATCTGTATCCTGTGTTGTCACTGTGAGTGTGTAGATGAAGCTGGAGCCTCACAAAGCATCTCTCTTCCTTTTCCTGCAGCTTAGACCCACCTTTTGCCTTCAGCTCTCTCCTGTGGTAGGAATATGACCCAGCCAGGCTACAAAAGACATTTCTTTCTTGTTCTAACAGTGCCTTCCAATGTCCATGTAGATATTTCCTCAGTGGCTTCTCCCTAGCTCGAGGTGCAACTGCCACACTGAGAGAGCTGCTGCAGGTAACAGGGACAGGTTTAACTGCACCCCCAGCTTCACCTTCACCCCAGCAGCCAATCCTTTTGTGGTGAAGGCAACTGAGAGTCATCTCACTGCTTTTGTGGGTGGTTCCAGGTAAAAAGCCTCCTCTGTGTTTGCTGGTGAAAGCTTTCTGAGTGACCTACAGACCTACAGCTGACTCAGGTCCCTGTGCTCCCTCATTTGCATTTCTGCTGAAAGTGCTCTCTCTGTTGCCTCAAAGCAAAGCTGGATTGTTTGAGCCCTGAGCATCCACACTACCTCCTGCATTCAAACTGACACCTATTTATTCACTTAAAAGCTTCATATTCTCCTGGTGGCTCCTGTGAGCATGAGACAAATCATGCAATGCCCTGTCTTCTGTCCAGGAGTGGCACAGGATGGCTAGGTGAAGGTGGAGTTGGCTTATTTCTTCTGCTTTATCCCTGTGAAATGAGTGTAAAGCAGCTCCTGTGTTTCATCCTCAGCACCTGGCAGCAGTGGAAGAAAGGAAGATCAAGTCCCTGGTCGCCCTTCTGGTGGAAACACAGATGAAGAAGCTGGAGATTAAACTTCGTCATTTTGAGGAGCTGGAAACCATTATGGACAGAGAGAAAGAGGCTGTAAGTAGGAGGGTGCTGATCCCAAATTCTGTGCTAAATCAGTCACATCTGTGTGTCCTGACAGCTGGAAAACCACCAGGCTCCATGTTCCTCACCTCTGTGCAGGGCTGTCTCCTTCAGCTGGGACTCAGTGTTACCCCTGTGGTCACATTTCAGCCCTCTCCTCCTTTATCCAGATGTTTATCCCACTCCTCTTTTATCCAGATGTTTATCCCTCTCCTCCTTTATCCAGATGTTTATCCCTCTCCTCCTTTATCCAGCTCTTTATCCCTCTTCTCCTTTATCCAGCTCTTTATCCCTCTCCTCCCTTATCCAGATGTTTATCCCTCTCCTCCTTTATCCAGCTCTTTATCCCTCTCCTCCCTTATCCAGCTCTTTATCCCTCTCCTCCTTTATCCAGCATCTTCTCTTTGCCATAAGCAGCAAGGTGGAGGAGTCCTCAACTTCCTAATCCTGACTCCTGTCATCTAAGTGTGAATGTGGAATTGGTTCCAAGCCTTATCACATGGAAGTTACCTAACCTAAGCATGACTTCACATCTTGAAATGGGTGGAAACCTTCCTTCCCTAAGGGGAGGGAGCCAGCTCTGCCTGCCTTCCCTTCCTGACCCAGTTTAGACCAAAGGTTTGGTTTTAAACATATAGTTCAGTTGGGTTTGGGCTTTTTTGGAGGGTGTTCTCAGTTGGGTAGGTCCTCAGAAGGTGATATGGTAGCAGGAGGACACATGCTCAGGAGTAACAGCTTCTCATTTTGTGGTGATGAGGGATTTGTCTGAGTTGGAGAGAGCAACAGGAGACAGGAAGGAAGCAATGGAAGGTGGTTGCTCACAGGGATTTGAGGGTCCTCCTTGACCAACCTGATCTCCTACGTGAAGGTGACCCACACAGAGGGTGAGGGAAGGGCTGGGGATGGTGCCTACCTGGCCTTCAGCAAAGCCTCTGACACGGTTTCCCACAGCATCCTGCTGGAGAAGCTGCTCAGGGCTGGCACAGGCAGATGCTTCGCTGGGTAAAACCCAGTGGGATGGTCAGGCCCAAAGAGTCGTGGTGCCTGGAGGTCAGTCCAGTCACCAACCAGGCCCCTGTGGTGCTCCCCAGGGCTCGGTACTGGGGCTGCCCCTCGAGGGGCAGGGTCGGGTTTGGGCCCCTCACCACCTCAAGGATGGGGAAGGGGCTGGAGAAGGGCGATGGAGCAGGGAAGGGGCTGGAGCACGAGGCTGCCGGGAGCAGCTGAGGGCCCTGGGGCTGGGGCTGGAGAAGAGGAGGCTGAGGGGAGACCTGCTGGCTCTCTGCAGCTCCCTGGGAGGAGGGGGCACCCAGGGGACTCTTCTCCCATGGGATGAGCTCCAGGACCAGAGGAAACAGCCTTGAGCTGTGTGAGGGGAGGTTTGGGTTGGGGATGGGGGAAAACAGCTTCCCCAAAGGGGTGTCAGTCCCTGGCACAGGGGGAGCTGGGTACACCAAGCAAGATGGTTGTTACCTTCTGTCCTCAGCCCAGTGAGGCAGTAGGTCAGGGCACATGTCTTGATGGAGGTTTAGGAGGAGGTGGTGACCCCAGGAGGAGGTAGTAACCCGAGGAGAAGGTGGTGACCCCAGGAGAGCACCCACAGAAGGCATCCCAAGCAAGGCTGGGTTGATCATGCAGCACTGGTCCCTGAGACAAGGGTATAACTGGGCTGAGATGCTGTCTGTGCCCATCAGTAGCTGGATTCACCATCAGTTAGGAGGTGTTCCAGCACAGCAGGCTTCCAGAGCAGCTGTTTCTCTCCAGCTACTGTAAATATCACCTCAAAAACTTCATTTTTTTTATCAGACTGGACTTATTTTACTGGTTATTGTCCCATTGTGCAGCTCCCCCAGTGTGATCAATAGCCAATTGCTCCTGATGCAGTGAAGGTATCGACTCCTGATTCCAGGGGCTTTCACATTTCCCCTCCCATGGGAATTTAACAGGATTTACACCCTCACTTGGGCATTAATCACCCTGATGGAGCTTGACAAACTGGGGGGGGGGTGGGGTGCTTTTTGTTGTAGCAGAATGTCAGCAGGAATTTCTGGATTGCTCAGCATCCTCAGCCCATTTCAGTGTGGTGTTTGCCTCTGACACTGATTGGCAGCTCAAGAAATGGACCTAACTGGTTCACAAAGGTTCTCTGCCCATCCCTTTCCTGGGGGGACACATTCTAGGAGTGATGGTTGGGGGGGGGGTGTTCCCCTGTTTGAGGCATATGACATTTTCCTTTTTTTTTTAAGAAATGGGTGTGCATATGTTCCCCTTGGCTTTCTGATGGTTAAATTGGGTCTTTGCACCTGTCATTGCAGATATTTAGTGGGATAATTAAAGCCAAAACCAGCCCTTGGTGCTGTTGTGAAGGGAAGGTGATCTGGAGTGGTGAAAATGTCATCCTGCAGGCTGGAGGGCGTTAGGTTTTGGGGTGTAAAGTCACTTCAGTGCTGCCAACTCTGTGTTTAACCAGAGATCCTACTGGTAGGATCCTACTGGTAAGAGCCTTGTTGCCCTAGAGCTTAGAGCAGCACCAGAGCACTTGCTTTGCCCATGTGTTTGGGATGGAATAGTGGGGCAGGCAGGGTGGTTGTGTGAGCACAGGGTGCAGAATGACAGAGCTGGAGGGGTTGGAAGGGCCCCCCCCATCAGAGCCCCTGGGGTGCAACCCCCTGCCAAAGCAGGGTCCCTAGGGCAGGGGCTGGGATCTCTGCAGAGAAGGAGACTCCACACCCCCCTGGGCAGCCTGGCCCAGGGCTCCCTCACCCTCACCTTGGGCAACAAGTTCTTCCCCACATTGGGGCGCAACTCCCTGGGCTCCAACTTGAGCCCAGCGCCCCTTGGCCTGTCCCCACAGACCCTGAGCAGAGGCTGCCCATGGCCCCCTGGCTCCCACCCTTCAGCTCTGGAGAACCAGGGAGCAGATCCCCTCTCAGGCTGCTTCTCTCCAGGCTCAACAGCCCCAGCTCCCTCAGCCTTTCCTCCCAGGGGAGATGCTCCAGCCCCTTCAGCATCTCCAGAGCCTCCTCTGGACTCTCTCCAGGAGATCCCTGGCTGCTTGAGCCCAGGGAGCCCAGAGCTGGACACAACCCTCCAGCTGGGGCCTGAGCAGGGCAGAGCAGAGGGGGAGGATCCCCTCCTGAGGGGAAGGGTCACCATAGCACAAAAACACCCTGTTGGATGTTGGAAGATGATCAGAGTGTAGTAGTTGGGGTCATGTACCTAGAAATGTGGCTGTGCCAAGGAGATTATGTGGCTGAACTTCATTAAGGTGCCTGGCCTGGCTCTTCCCTGGCTCTTCCCTGGCTCTTGCCTGGCATCCACCATGGGCAGGACTCAATTTGGGGAGTTGGAAGAGCGATTGCAAGTTACTGGTAGGCTGTCTGGGAGAAAAGAGCGTGGCTGCCAGTTGTGTTGCTGCTATCCTGGGGCCCTGGCAGCAGGTTGTGTCCATAAAGCTGCTTCTGAAATGCTTCTGACAAGTACAGGACCAGGAGCTTTGGGCTCTGCATCAGTTTTAAGACCAGGTTGTGCTCCAAGTTGTGTTTCTTTCCCTCCTTCCTCCGCCCTCCTGCCTTTGGAAGGAGGAGAATTTCATCCTCTCCCAGCTAAAGAGAAGCTTTCACTGCTTTTCCTGAGTGCAAGGGTGTCTTCAGAGGCTGGTCAGCCTTGGAGGGGGGGATGCTCTGTGGTGCTTCAGCTTGAAAAAGCAGCTGAGCACCACACACTGCTTGCTCATTCCCAGCTGGAGCCTCTGTGGGGTGGGATGAGGACAGTTGACTGACAAAAACACCCTGAAAGGGGCACAATAACATCCCACAGCAAATTTCACTGCTAACAGAGCACCTTACTGACCTGAGGATACCACAGAGTACTGCACTAACACCCCAGCAGCTCTGGGACTGCCCTGGAGGCACCCAGGGGCACCCCTTCCCAACCTTTTCTAGGGGAGGGATGCCAGGTGGTGAGGAAACAGCCTGAGGTAACCCAGCTCCCCTGTGCTGGCTGCTTGGGGAGCTGAGATCTGGCCAGAACAGACAGACAAGTCAGGAACCATGAGGAGAACAAAGTGGGAATGTGGAAAGATACAAAAAGTAGCCAGACTCCAGAGAGTCACCAGGTTGGGAAAGCCCTGGAAGCTCATGGAGTCCACCCATCCCTGTCCTGTGCTGCCCCAGCTCCCTGAGCACCTCATCTCCCCTCTGTTCAACACCCCCAGGGCTGGGGACTCAGCCCCCTCCCTGGGCAGCCTGGGCCACAGCCCCACAGCTCTGCCAGGGAAGAACTTGGCCCTCCCAGCTGAGCTGAGCCTGCCCTGGCCCAGCTTGAGCCCAGTGCCCCTCCTGCCAGCTCCTGGCCCCTGGCTGAAGAGACCAGCGCCCACCTCTCTGCACCCTCCTGGCAGGGCAGGGCAGGGCAGGGCAGGGCAGGGGGGAGAAGGGCTCCCCTCAGCCTCCTCTGCTCCAGCCTCAACACCCCCAGCTCCCTCAGCCGCTCCTCGCAAGCTTTGCTGCTCTCCAGCCCCTTCCCCAGCCTGGTTGCCCTTCTCTGGACACGCTCCAGGCCCTCCATGGCCTTCTTGGAGTCAGGGGCCCACAGCTGCCCCCAGCACTCCAGCTCCAGCCTCCCCAGGGACCAGCCCAGGGCCACAATCCCTGCCATAAACCTACTGGCCACCCTATTTTTGACACACTTCTGATTAGACCTGCCTAAGCCTTTGTTTTGGGGCCGTTGCAGTCATTCCTCTCAGGTCTGCCTGCCCCCTCAGGAGTCTGTTTCCACACACACACACACTTACACCACTGGTGTGTGTTTCTCTTCACTTTATCCCTGTTTTCCCACTAACATCTCAGCTTGGGCAGGGGAAAAAGGAGTTGTGGCAGCATGAATAATCCCATTGTGGTCCCTACATGCAGCAAACCAGCCCCCAGCCAGCAGGATGTGTTATTCATTAGGCTCTGGCCCCATGTTGGTGAATGGGTGCTCTGTGGTATTTGCCTTTCCAGCCCCTGCTTTGTCAGCAGTCAGACTGCAAACACAAAGTCTTGATGGAGCTTGGGGGTTTTTTTGGAGAACTTCTGCTAGGTGGAAGTCTCCTTGACAACCTTGCTTTTCATGGGGTGTCTTAAAATACTCCCCAAATACTTGTAGGCTGCTCACACAACCCCATACATCTGAGTGCTGGAGAGTAATAGATGGAGAAATGTGTTATGGTTTCTACCAGTTGAATGACACAAGGTGTCCTCACCCAGGGCACTGAGCACTCAGAACCACCTCATGGTAAGGAATAATTGCTGTAGCTGCTTTGTCTCCTCATTTTGGGCTTGCTCAGTCTCTATAAGCAAATAACCTGGGTTATATTGATTGGCCTGGAGCACAGACTGGGCTGGGTTGGGAGAGACCCCAAGGATCCCAGAGCTCCAACATCCTGCCACAGGCAGGGCCACCAACCTCCAGGCCTGGAGCTCCACAAGGTTGGGAGAAGCAGCTGGAGAGATTCCAAAGACACCAGCTTTTCAGTTATAAAACTTTTCAGGGCTGGGGGACACCCTCCAAGACCCCAAAATATCAGGAAGGGCTTTTTCTGCTCCCATCAATTCTGGGTTCCTGGTGTGTGGAGTCAGAGAATCCCAGCCTGGGCTGGGTTGGGAGGGAGCCCAAGGGTCCCAGAGCTCCAACCCCCTGCCACAGGCAGGGCCACCAACCTCCAGGCCTGGAGCTCCACAAGGTTGCCCAGGGCCCCAGCCAACCTGGCCTTCAACACCCCCAGGGACGGGGCACCCACCCCCTCTCTGGGCAGCCCCTGCCAGCCCCTCCCCACTCTCTCTGCACAGAACTTCCCCCCAAGGTCTCCTCTCCCCCTTCCCTCCTCCAGCTTCACTCCAGCCCCCTTGTCCTGCCAGGCTCTGCCCTTCCCAAGAGCTGATTCCCCTCCTGTTCCTCGGGTCCCTTCAGCTGAGGTTTTAAAAAATAACCCTCTGAGCCCCCTAACCATTGGATGATTTACCTCTGTGCCCTGTCCTAGGGACCCTGCTTTGGCAGGGTGCTGGGTTTGATGAGCTCTTGAGGTCCATTCCAACCCCTACAACTCTGTGATTCTGCCAGTGTGACTCCCTGCAGCCTGGCTGTAATGACATCCAGGGTCCTACAGTTAAAATAAAGGTAGAGAGCAGGACTCTGGCTGCAATCCCTGAGCTCCTGCTGTTGTGTGTGTGTTCTGCTTTGGTCTCTCCTAGAAAAATCTCTGTGGTTTCCTGTTCCCCACATTCCAATGTGTAGAAGACAGAGAAAAACACTGAGTTTCTTCCAGAACTGTGTTAAGGCTGAGTGCTCCTCACCATACTGAGTAACGTGTTAGTCCAGCCTGAGAGGGGATCTGCTCCCTGGTTCTCCAGAGCTGAAGGCTGGGAGCCAGGGGGCCATGGGCAGCCTCTGCTCAGGGTCTGTGGGGACAGGCCAAGGGGCGCTGGGCTCAAGTTGGAGCCCAGGGAGTTGCGCCCCAATGTGGGGCAGAACTTGTTGCCCAAGGTGAGGGTGAGGGAGCCCTGGGCCAGGCTGCCCAGGGGGGTGTGGAGTCTCCTTCTCTGCAGAGATCCCAGCCCCTGTCCTAGGGACCCTGCTTTGGCAGGGGGTTGCACCCCAGGGGCTCTGGGGGGCCCTTCCAACCCCTCCAACCCTGTGATCAGGCACCTCCTGGTGTGGTTGGTAAAGGTCACTAATGGGATGTTGACTGGAGACCACAGGATCTCATCCCCACCTTCAAGGCTCAGCTCTTATCAAGAGGTTTCAGAACCCACTGCTTGGCTGGGGACTGGGAGGGTGACAGGCTGGGGACTGGGAGGGGTGACAGGCTGGGGACTGGGAGGGTGACAGGCTGGGGACTGGGAGGATGACAGGCTGGGGACTGGGAGAGTGACAGGCTGGGGACTGGGAGGGGTGACAGGACTGGGGACTGGGAGGGTGACAGGCTGGGGACTGGGAGAGTGACAGGCTGGGGACTGGGAGGGGTGACAGGACTGGGGACTGGGAGGGTGACAGGCTGGAGAGATCCCAGCCCCTGTCCTAGGGACCCTGCTTTGGTAGGGGGTTGGACTCCCTGGGCTCTGGGGGGTCCTTCCAGCCCCTGTGGCTCTGACTGTGTCCCTGGGAGGCTCTCAGGGCAGAGCAAGGTGAGTTCATAGGTTCCACTTGGAAATAACTCCGGATCCTTCACCAAGACCAGCAAACCAGAGGGCTGTGTATCAGTAGGACAGGCACTGGATTTGCTGAACATGCTCTAAATGTGAAGCTCTTAACTCTTTGCTCTGCTTTGCCTCCCCCCAAACTCTCCCTGATGCAGTTGGAGCAGCAGAGGCAGCAGCTGCTGACTGAACGCCAGAACTTCCACATGGAGCAGCTGAAATACGCAGAGTTAAGGGCTCGGCAGCAAATGGAGCAGCAGCACAGCCAGAACCCCCAGCAGCCTCACCAGCACTCTGGGGGGCCTGGGATGAACCCCCTTGGGGCACCAGCACATCCTGGCTTACTGCCTCATCAGCAGCCCCCACCCTACCCGATGATGCACCACCAGATGCCACCACCTCACCCACCACAGCCAGGTAAGAGCTGGAAGGAGGAAACAGCTCCTTCTCTGGAGAGATTCCAGCCCTGTCTGGACACTGCCCTGTGTGCCCTGTCCTAGGGACCCTGCTTGGGCAGGGGGTTGGACCCAGTGGGCTCTGGAGGGCCCTTCCCACCCCTGTGATTCTGTGATCTCGTTATGTTAATTGCTGTTTGTAATAGAGCAAAGCTGGAGGATGTTTTATCTCCCAGCAGACTCCACGTGGTGGGATGGATGCTCTGTGCTACACAGCAGTTTCTTGCAGTGCTGTTTGTAAACCAGAGGTGTGGATGTTGTTTGGGGAGGACACATCTTACCCATGTGTCTGAACACAAGGGAATGAAGGAGAGAGGCAGGCTGCTCTCTGGGGCTCCCACTGGCAGGGCAGGAGGCAGCAGGCCCAGCTTAAATCCCATCAGATTCCATCCAGACACAACAATACTCGTTTATTTGGCTTCAGCACCCCTGGAGAGTGGCCAGGAGGAAGCTTTTCTTCACCAAGAGCTGGTTGCATCCCATTTCCATCCTGCCCCATCCCATCTCATCCCAATCCCACCCCACCCCAGCCCACCCTCTTGAAGAGGAGGCTGAGGGGAGCCCTTCTCCCCCCTGCCCTGCCCTGCCCTGCCCTGCCAGGAGGGTGCAGATAGGTGGGCGCTGGTCTCTTCAGCCAGGGGCCAGGAGCTGGCAGGAGGGGCACTGGGCTCAAGCCATTTCAGCCCAACCCCAGTGTCTTTATTCCTGCCCCAAGTGATTTCAGCTCCTTTGTGCTGTTCCTATGAGAGCCACCAAGCCCTGGAGCAGGTTGCCCAGCAAGGTTGTGGACTCTCCATCCTTGGAGAGAGTAAAAAATGGAGCTGCCCCTAAATATAATTTCAGGTGGTTTTAGCTGGTCTGTATTTCCTTAGACTTTCTTTTTATGCCCATCAGTCTCTGCTCCTTCCAAAGCAATCACCTCCTCCATCCTCCAGCTCCTGGCACACCTAACTGTGTTTAAAAAGTGTTAAGAGGAAAGGACTGGAAGGAGAAGTGGAGGCAGGAAGCTCCATAAGTGGTTTCCTTTGGCAGGAGACCTGATTCTGGGATGCTCCCAGTGCCCTGCTCAGGGCTTTGCCTGCTGGCTTCTGCCCTTCATTCTGCTTGATGCCAGATGAGAGCAGCAGAGCAGTGGTGGTCAGAAGGGTTGCTTGCAAGTCTCTCCTCCAGCCTGCTGCTCACAGCAAACCACAAGGGACTCGTCCTCCTGAGGTCTGGAGGTGTCTCCAAGGGTGGGGGTACATTGATGGGTGGAGGTGGTGATGTCACTGCACCCCACTGTGTGTGAGCAGGGCACTTCTGTTACTCAAACCCAGTATTTGTGCTCAGGGACCAGGCTGAGCACCCTACTGTTCAGTCAGGACGTTGCTAATGGCCTTTCCAGTCTCACCCTTAAACCATTTCACTGCTCAAGAGGCTGGGGATCACTGACTATGGCATCATTGTGCTGAGGATGCTCACAGGAGGGGGAATTTGAAGCCTGTCTCCTTGCTGAACATAATTAGAATGATGTTTAAATAGAACAGCACCAGGAGTAACCCATGGCACAGAGGAGAAGAGCCTTTGTCAAGCACCAACTGCTTGAGTTAAACCCTTCTGAAAGATGGCCAGGTCGTTAGCCAAAACCACTTTGGGTGATGGTGTGTAGGGTGCTGCTGAAGAAGCCAAAATATTTGGGGTATCAGGAACAAAACCAGGATGTGGCAACAGAAAGCTGGCAGGAGTGGGAGTTTTCATCTTGGGAGAAGACTTAGGTGAGGGTATGGTTTGGAAAAGAGCAGGACTGAGTGGTGACCAGTGGGGTTTGCAGCTCTGAGGCATCTCATCCCAGCATCACAGAGCAGGAGGCACCTCTGGAGACCAGCTACTCCAACTGCCTGAATCTCTGCTGCAGTTCAACTCCATTCAGCCAACAGATGCAGAGTGATGCTCAGGGTTCCCTGATGCTCAGTGGAGAGGAAGGTGAGAGGTGCTCACCTGGCAGGCTGGGTGCTCATCAGTGAGGCTCCTGGCTTCCTCCTGGGGACAGAAACTGCTGATGCTGTTCTGGGAGCTGCTGGGGTTGTTGCTGGAATTGAGTTGGGAATGGGATAAAATATGGTCTGTCTTTATGTTTTAGAGCCAGAAGAATTTTCCCAAGGGGGGATGGATTAAAGCTGGAGGAGGGAAGGTTGAAATGAGATCTTAGGGGGAAGATCTGTGCAGAGAGAGTGGGGAGGGGCTGGCAGGGGCTGCCCAGAGAGGGGGTGGGTGCCCCGTCCCTGGGGGTGTTGAAGGCCAGGTTGGCTGGGGCCCTGGGCAACCTTGTGGAGCTCCAGGCCTGGAGGTTGGTGGCCCTGCCTGTGGCAGGGGGTTGGAGCTCTGGGACCCTTGGGCTCCCTCCCAACCCAGCCCAGGCTGGGATTCTCTGACACGTGGTTAGGATCACAGTGGAGGAACCAGTCTGTGGTTGGGATGGTGAAGTTCACTGCTTTGGAACAAAGGATCCCAGCTGAGCAGCAGAACCTGCTGTGCATCTATCTGTGTTGGCTCCTGCCTCCCTGGATGTGACAACAGTTGGAGGCTGGGAGTGGGTGAACCTCACCTCACAGAGCTCATCCCTGCCAGTGAGGGCTCAGACACATCTGCAGAAGAAATTTTAAAGCTCATTTTGGCTGCTCAAGCCCTGGAGATGAACATCTGTGCTCAGAGCTGTTGATGTACCCTGATGCCCCCTGATGCCCAGTGCCAGCCTGCTCTCCCTAAGGTGCCTGGTTTCAGCAGTCAGTACCTCAGTGTAATTCTTCATTAGGATCTAAAGAGCTTCTTGGAGGCTTGGAGAAGCTGCTGCCTGCTGCTCAGACAGCTCAGTGGGACAGACTGACACGTTCTCTTCACCTTAGAGAGAAAACCCAACACAGCTCAGCAGTCATTGAGGAGCACCAGTGGGTGACCTTCCAACCCCCAGCCCTGAGGGGTGCCTGGAGATGGGGATCCCCCTCCAACCCCCAGCCCTGAGGGGTGCCTGGAGATGGGCATCCCCTCCAACCCCCAGCCCTGAGGGGTGCCTGGAGATGGGCATCCCCTCCAACCCCCAGCCCTGAGGGGTGCCTGGAGATGGGCATCCCCTCCAAACCCCAGCCCTGAGGGGTGCCTGGAGATGGGGATCCCCTCCAAACCCCAGCCCTGAGGGGTGCCTGGAGATGGGGATCCCCTCCAAACCCCAGCCTTGAGGGGTGCCTGGAGATGGGGATCCCCTCCAAACCCCAGCCTTGAGGGGTGCCTGGAGATGGGCATCCCCTCCAAACCCCAGCCCTGAGGGGTGCCTGGAGATGGGGATCCCCTGCATGGTTTTACCTCCAGGCTCTGCCTTGGTTCTCACTGATGTTTGCAAACAGGTTTCTGACCTTAATAAGTGACTCAGAGTGTAACCTGGGTCAGCAGCCCGTGAAGGGAAGGCAGCGTGGGGTGTCTTTAAGGTGATTGATGAAAGCTGAAGGAAACAAAGTGATGACAGGATCCCAAGAGGCATTTCTACACTGGGAAGAGGAAAAACCAATAAATCCCTGCTTACAGCTCCTCTGGGCTCAGGGGCAGAAGCTCTTAAGCCAAATCTCTTCAATAGAGTTGGGGTCAGAACGTTGCCACGGGACTCTTACTGGTTTGCTGTGGCCTGAGGTTGTGCTTGATGGGCTGGAGAGCTGCTGGGGAGAAGGAGCTGGGGGTGCTGGGGGCCTGGGACTGCCCAGGAGCCAGCAGTGTGCCCGGGGGGCCAGGAAGGCCAAGGGCATCCTGGCTTGTGTCAGAGGCAGCGTGGCCACAGGGCCAGGGCAGGGATTGTGGCCCTGGGCTGGTCCCTGGGGAGGCTGGAGCTGGAGTGCTGGGGGCAGCTGTGGGCCCCTGACTCCAAGAAGGCCATGGAGGGCCTGGAGCGTGTCCAGAGAAGGGCAACCAGGCTGGGGAAGGGGCTGGAGAGCAGCAAAGCTTGCGAGGAGCGGCTGAGGGAGCTGGGGGTGTTGAGGCTGGAGCAGAGGAGGCTGAGGGGAGCCCTTCTCCCCCCTGCCCTGCCCTGCCCTGCCCTGCCCTGCCAGGAGGGTGCAGAGAGGTGGGCGCTGGTCTCTTCAGCCAGGGGCCAGGAGCTGGCAGGAGGGGCAATGGGCTCAAGCTGGGCCAGGGCAGGCTCAGCTCAGCTGGGAGGGCCAAGTTCTTCCCTGGCAGAGCTGTGGGGCTGTGGCCCAGGCTGCCCAGGGAGGGGGCTGAGTCCCCAGCCCTGGGGGTGTTGAACAGAGGGGTATTTCACCATGAAAAGCTGTAGTACCTTGTCATTGTATCAGGAATAAAGTTCCCAGTTCCTCCCAGCCTGCCCCAGTTCTCTCTAACATGAGAGATGCCCCATACTGGTGATACCTGTGGCCTGTAACAGAGAAACTTCTCAAAACTCTCAGTGGGACAGAGATAAATAGGTATTAATAGCTGCCATTTATTAACTCTTCCCTTCAAGGGGGGAGTCAGTCAGTAAGTGGTTTCAGACCCAAAGCAGAAGTGGGGGGGCTGGGGTGGGGGGGTTACAAGGTGTTTGGGGATCCAGAAACACTCCCACCACCCTGGGTGCTCTCTGGTATGTTAAAAACCTGGTGGAGGCAGAGGTATTCTGGGGCTGGAATGGTAAAGGAGAGTCAGGGAGGGGACAGGCACTCCTCTGAGGACGCTGGGTGATATTTTATTCCTCTTCACATCTTGCAGAGCTGCTCTGGTAGGTCTGAGCAGCTCCTGACTCCTCCTAAGGAGGTACCAGGGAAGATTCATTCATATTTGAAGGTGACCTGTGCTGTGGAGTGGGTGTCCTTGCTGGTGTCCCACACACACAGCAGCTTTATGACAAGGTGTCTTCTGTCATACGTGCTTTGTGCTCTGAAAATACCGGGGAGCCCTCAGCTGGGGAGGTACCATGGGCATGGGGGGCTCCTCCTCAGCCTTGGGGGGGGTGTCCAGCCTCAGCACCGGGTGAATCCTGCCAGAGGGGAGTGAGGGAAACACAAAGGGAAGTGGAAATTCTCCCTCTCCCCTGAGATGTGCTGCTAAATGAGTTCTTGTGGTTAATTATTCACACTTCTTGGCTGGGGGATTGTTTTGCTGCAGCGTGTGCTGGGAGAGGACGTGCTGAAGGAGGAGAGGAGGCTGGCTGGAAGTAAGGATTTCCAGGTCTGTGAAAAGCTTTCCTGGTGGGAAGGAGGAGCAGAGGGGAGCACAGCTCCAGCACTGTGGGGCTGCCCCATCCCTGGGGGTGTTGGCTGGGGCCCTGGGCAACCTTGTGGAGCTCCAGGCCTGGAGGTTGGTGGCCCTGCCTGTGGCAGGGGGTTGGAGCTCTGGGACCCTTGGGCTCCCTCCCAACCCAGCCCAGGCTGGGATTCTCTGACTCCACACACCAGGAACCCAGAATTGATGGGAGCAGAAAAAGCCCTTCCTGATATTTTGGGGTCTTGGAGGGTGTCCCCCAGCCCTGGAAAGTTTTATAACTGAAAAGCTGGTGTCTTTGGAATCTCTCCAGCTGCTTCTTCCAACCTTGTGGAGCTCCAGGCCTGGAGGTTGGTGGCCCTGCCTGTGGCAGGAGGTTGGAGCTCTGGGACCCTTGGGGGTCCCTCCCAGCCCAGACCAGTTTATGATTCTATGATGTGCCCAACCATAGGGTCCAGGCAACATCCAAGGGCTGAGGGGATGGAGAAGGGTTTGGAGAAGGGAAAGGTGAGGGGAAGGAATAAATAAGGAAAAGCTGGAGCTCATCCAGCTCAAGCTGCAGCCACAGAAGCTGTGCCCCAAACTCTGGCTCAGAAGAGGGAGAAGCACTGTGCTGGGGCACAGCAGCATTATAAATCTCCCTGGCAATCCTGGTGCTAAGCAGGAGGTCTCCAAAGTGCAGCAGCACCGTTTGCAGCGCTGCCCTGTCGTCAGAGAGCACAGCCTGCTGGAAAGCCACCAGGAATAAGGGGAGCCCAGCAAACCCAGGAACATCCACCCAAAGCTGGGGTTCTATGAAAACTCTTTCCCACCCTGGTGCCCCTCAAATAGCTGCTTAAATAGAGACAGAGGCTTCTTTAACATAGATAAACACCTCAGAGATGCTTCCCGAGCCGTTCCTCACCCATTCTGCTGCGAGGGGACCCCGCAGCTGGCAGGCTGCTGGCAGGGGAACGCTCCAGAGCCCACGTTAGAAAATGCCTACAAGCTCTTGACATGTAAAGGGCTCTGTGGGTTGGGGTTTGGTTGGGTTTTTTTAGCCTGCTAAATCTCATTTTATCAAACCTTTTGGCTTTATCTCTTACTGTGGCTGCTGGTTTTTAAGCTCCATCCCTTATGTAGGTCACACTTGCACATTTTATGCTTGAGCTGCTGTCTCAAAGCAGCATCTCTTGTGAAAAGGTTACAAAAGCAGCCCATTCTCTGTAGAAACTGGCCTTCATCTTGGCTGCAAGTAGCAATTTTCCCCTTCCTTAATCCCAATTTGGTTGGGTGTTGCTTGATTATCACTCAGCTCTGGGATCCAGGAGCTCTGATACCTGATAGGATTGTCCTTCAGCAAGCTACTTCTCAGATCAAATCTTTGCCTACCACAGCAGGAAGGGAAAAACCACCCAGGCAGCTGTGAACACAGAGGAGCTTCTCTTGTGTGTATCCTCAGGAAAAAAAAAAACCCTGTGGTGCTGCTGGTTTTAAATCTCCCAGGATTTCAGAGAGGAAATAAAGAGCTTCACAGCTTCCCTGGTCCAGGTAGGAGGGATGGTGCTTCCCCACCAGCATCCCCATGAGATTTGGAGTCAGGAAACACTCTGAATCCATAAAGAAACAAGTTCTTTTCTTTCAAGCTCATACAGTTTTTGTTCAGTGGGGATTTTAGACCAGGCTGAGGCTGATCTGAATGTAAAACATCAGTTGCTGACCCTTCGCTCAGCAGCCTTTCTCTCTCTTGGGGATGGGATGCCTGGCCAGTGATGGAGCTGGGGCCTCCTGAGAAGCCACTCAGTGTGTAGTGAGCCTGACCTGGCTTTGGGTGCTTCAGAAGAGGCTTGTAATTAGTAATTAGTGTGTAGAGGGTCTTGGAGGCGTGTGGTGTGAGGGGAAGATGGCCAAGTTAGGTGGGAGAGGTGGAGGTTCCTGCTGAGTTCCAGCTCACAGGGTGGGGATTCCCTGGGTCCCCCCATCTCCTGGTTTGCTGAACCACAGCTCTGTGGTTTGGATTTGCGTTCCCCCATCAATCACCAGACTCCAGACAGGGCCCCCAGCCCCCCCCAGTGCCCCCCTGCCACAGGCAGGGACACCCCCCCCCAGCCCAGGGTGCCCCAAGCCCCATCCAACCCGGCCTTGAGCCCTGCCAGGGATCCCGGGGCAGCCCCAGCTTCTCTGGGCACCCTGGGCCAGGGCCTCCCCCCTCCCCAGGAAGGATTTCTGCCCCCCAGCCCCTCTCCATCCCCCTCCTGCAGCTGGAGGCCGTTCCCCTGGGCCTGGCCCTCCCTGCCCTGGGCACCAGCCCCTCTCCAGCTCTCCTGGAGCCCCTCCAGGGATGGGAAGGGGCTGGGAGCTCTCCCCAGCAGCAGCCTTCTCTTCTCTGGGCTGAGCCAGCCCAGCTCTCCCAGCCTGGCTCCGGAGCAGAGGGGCTCCAGCCCAAATTCTGTGCAAGGAGGCTTCTGAGAACTTCCATGTCCCCCTTGCATTCTGGATTTGAGGGAATCAAGGCTGCCTGTCTGCCTTTCCCATGCCACCAGTGATCCTGGATGTGTGACAAGCTGACATCCCTTCTCCCATGGAGAAGGAACTGATGGGCATCAGTTGTACTCCAGAGTCTCTGCACCGAGCCCCCTTCTCTATTAAATACTATTTTGAGTCCTCTAGAAGATGTCAGTCTGCCTGGGAACATCAGTGTGATGAGCCAGGGGGCTCAAAATTCCCCCTCAGCCTGTGAAACAAAACCAACCTGCAGTGGGTGTCCTTCTGTTTGGGGCCCTAAGGGACAGACTGTTGGCAACAGCAGCAGCAGCAGAAGATCCAAGCTCCTCCTGGAGGACTCTTTCCATGGAGAAAGGAAGCTGAGGGCTAGAATATTTTCTTGGAGACAAACTGGGTTGAGTTGGGAGTGGTGAGGACATTGGGTGAGTGATGGGGTTTGGTGGGCACCACTTACTGTGGCTGGTGAGACAGGATTTAATTTTGAATTCTTGGGCTTCTTGTACATCCCACCCAGAGCTTCCAGCCACCAAAATCCAAGCTGCTGTGACTGTGGGTACCACAGGTCATCACATAACAGTGGGCATGTCAGAAGTTCCCACACCTTTGTCTCACAGATCAGGGAAAATCCTGACTTCTGGAGCTTTGCCCTGGTGTGTGCCTTGGAGGGTGGAGGAGACCTGCTTGCCCAGCTGCCACACTCAGGTTGGACGCTCCCTAGAAGCTCAGCACTGGTGATGGAGGCTGCTGTGGGGCAGTTCCACCTCCTTGCAGACCCACCAGCCCTTTGTCTCTCAGCACCACAGGTCCTGTAGCTCTTGACCCTCTTCCAACACCGATGGATTCCCACATCCCAGCCCATGCTCTTGCTGTGGGCAGCGGTGTCCTCGTGGTCCCTGCTGTGCCCTTTCTGCCCCATCCTCATCCCAGAGGAACCTGGACCAAAACAGATGCCTGGATGCCAGCAGCAGGAAATTCATGCTGCATCTGCTTCAGTCTTCACTCATCTGTGGATGATCTGTTGATGGCCCTGAGGGCTGGGCCACTGCAGGAACGGGCTGGCAGAAGCAGCCTTGTGTGATTCAGTGAGGACAGATGCAGAGCCCCTCACCCAGGAGGGCTGACCCTGAGCAGAGGCTCTGTGGGGATGTCCCCAAGGGTCCTGGTGGGCACCGAGCCGGCGTAGAGCGGCAGCATCCCAGCAGCATCCCAGGCTGGACAGAGAGGAGCACAGGCAGCAGACTGGGAGCTGTGATTATCCTCCTGCTTAGCAGTTCTCAGATGGCATCTGGAGGACAAGAAGGGCATTGATAAACTGGAGTGACTTCAGCAGAGGGCCACCAAAGATGATCCCAGGGTCTGAGAACTTCCCTAACATGGAGAGCAGGCTTTGGAGGGACCCACCAGCAGCCTCACGGTACCTCTGAGGAGCTCGTGGAGATAACAGAACTTGAGTGACTTGTGCTGGGGGCAGAAGGCACACAGGCTGGAAGGATGAGAGGTTTGGGCTGGAAGGATGAGAGGTTTGGGCTGGAGGATGAGGAGAGGTTTGGGCTGGAGGATGAGAGGTTGGCTGGAGGATGAGGGGTTAGAGGTTTGGGCTGGAGGGATGAGGAGAGGTTTGGGCTGGAGGGATGAGGAGAGGTTTGGGCTGGAGGGATGAGGGTGGAGAGGTTTGGGCTGGAGGGATGAGGAGGTCAAGCACTGGAAGAAGTGATACAGAGAGGTGATGCTGTCTCCATGCCTGGTGCTTTTAGAGGTCAGGTCTTGATAAAGCCTTGAGCAGCCTGGTTTGGAACCTCAAAGCTGACCCTGCTCTGAGAAGAGGTTGGACCAGAGACCTCCTGAGGTCCCTTCCACCCTTCTGTGAACGAAGGGAACACTGCAGCCTCCTGCAGCCTGCTGCAGAGGAGAAGAAGGTGAATGGGTCACACTGAGGAACGTCCCACTCGGCTGCCAAGCACTTGGACATGGTGATCTTGAAGGTCTTTGTCCAACCAAAACAAGGGAAACCAGCCAGTGGAGCTCTTGTGTGGGGGGCTTGGTCACCTTGAGGTACCCCCAAAGACACACCAGGTAATTTTAAGCACTCCCACATTTCCTCCCTCCCTTAGAGGATGTTAAGGATTCCAGGGGGAATCCCTTGTTAATCGTGGGGACATTGATGGCACTCAGATGTCCACAGCTCAGCAGCTCCTGCTCTGGAGGTGATGAAGTGCTGTGATGTGCTCTGCTGATCAGCACTGGAGCGTGGCCAGGGGTAAATTTACAGCTCCCTTCTCCTTCCTTAACGGTTGAGGAACCCCATGGCTTGGGGTAGAGCTCCATATCTCCTGCTTGCAGGTGCCTGGTCTTGCTCCTGTGACCAAGCAGGGTTGGGTTGGCACACAGACCTCTTGTTTGCATGCCCAGGAGCTCCCATGTCACATGTTGATGGTTTGAGGAGTCCCTGGGAATTGAAGGTGGTTCAGCACACCACAGCCACAGATCTCTGGCACTGTGTGAAACCAGTGGGCTCTGGTGGGATGGGTTCTTCAGTGCTGGGACTGCTCGTGGCTCTGGTTTGCTCCCTTACACTGTCATCTTGCCTTGCTCTAGGGCAAGGGTGCCCTGTCTTCCTCAGAGGAGGTTTGGACAAGGCTGGGCAAGCCTCCCAAGTGCCTCAGATACCCAAGATGTGCCCCTTCCTGAAGGACATGGCACCAAAGGCTGTGGAACTGGAGCAAGTTCATCGATTTGATGGGTTTTCCCCCCATTCCAGTTGCTCAGCAGTTGTCCCTGCGTGCTTGGAACACTCTTCAGTGTTCCTCAAGCTTTCTGTGATGGAGAAGGATTTGGGATGGCTGGTGGGCTTTTCCCCTCTGAGGTGGCCACAGTCCTTGAGCAGATACATCTGCCATTCAGTAGTGACAGTCCCCAAAGAGCTGGGTTTGCTTTTGATGCCAGGGTTATTTTACAGCACACGTGGCTGGTCTCCTGGGTGATGAACTGTGGAGTGTTGGGGTGTTTCCTCTCCAACTAAGCTCTGGCTCAACCTGCTGGATCTCCAGCCCACTGTGGCTACTTGAACTTGCTGGTGGGTCTGTGTGGTCCTACCCCTGACCAGAGGATGCTCATGAAGAGTAGGGATCTCCTGGAGAGAGTCCAGAGGAGGCTCTGGAGATGCTGAAGGGGCTGGAGCATCTCCCCTGGGAGGAAAGGCTGAGGGAGCTGGGGCTGTTGAGCCTGGAGAGAAGCAGCCTGAGAGGGGATCTGCTCCCTGGTTCTCCAGAGCTGAAGGGTGGGAGCCAGGGGGCCATGGGCAGCCTCTGCTCAGGGTCTGTGGGGACAGGCCAAGGGGCGCTGGGCTCAAGTTGGAGCCCAGGGAGTTGCGCCCCAATGTGGGGAAGAACTTGTTGCCCAAGGTGAGGGTGAGGGAGCCCTGGGCCAGGCTGCCCAGGGGGGTGTGGAGTCTCCTTCTCTGCAGAGATCCCAGCCCCTGTCCTAGGGACCCTGCTTGGGCAGGGGGTTGGACTCAATAATCTCTGGAGGTCCCTTCCAACCCCTATGGTCCTGTGATGAGTAGTGTTTGTGCCAACTCCATCCCAGTTCCAGAGCTCCCACCTTCTCAGCTTTACCCACCGTGGTGCCTGTGATGCTTTTTATGTATCTTTGGGTCTTTTTTCCCTTCCCCTCATTGCAGGGTTCTCTTGTCACACTTCATTTCAGATAATTGCCAGGGGGTTGGGTGAAAGGAGCTGAAGGAACCTTCACAATCCATGCCCAAGAGCTGCTTTTCCAACTGGAACACCCTACCTTTGTGTAAGGCTGGAAAAGTGACTCTAAGTGGATTATGCAAAATAATCTCTGCAAATGAGGTTTTAAAACAGCAAGCAGCAGGTTGGAGGTGTCCAAAACAGCCATTCTCAGAGCCCTGTGTGTGGCTGGAATGTCATAGCCTCCTACAGAGCTGGGCCACCAGGAAGACTTATTGGGGACCCCCCCTCCTCATGTCAGAATTAGGGGGGTTTATAGTGGAAATTCCTGAGTTTTAACTGTGAGATTTGAGTTCTCCTGTTAAATGAATCCATCAGGCTTCGTGGCTGCTCCTTTTGAGGTGTTTCCTTTGATGCCTCCTTCCTTGAGTGCTGTCTTCATTAGATCCTTCTCAGGTGCCTTCATAGCAGGGCTTCTCTTCAGGTGTTGGCTTGCTCAGCTCTGGGGAGGCTGGAGCTGGAGTGCTGGGGGCAGCTGTGGGCCCCTGACTCCAAGAAGGCCATGGAGGGCCTGGAGCGTGTCCAGAGAAGGGCAACCAGGCTGGGGAAGGGGCTGGAGAGCAGCAAAGCTTGCGAGGAGCGGCTGAGGGAGCTGGGGGTGTTGAGGCTGGAGCAGAGGAGGCTGAGGGGAGCCCTTCTCCCCCCTGCCCTGCCCTGCCCTGCCCTGCCCTGCCAGGAGGGTGCAGAGAGGTGGGCGCTGGTCTCTTCAGCCAGGGGCCAGGAGCTGGCAGGAGGGGCAATGGGCTCAAGCTGGGCCAGGGCAGGCTCAGCTCAGCTGGGAGGGCCAAGTTCTTCCCTGGCAGAGCTGTGGGGCTGTGGCCCAGGCTGCCCAGGGAGGGGGCTGAGTCCCCAGCCCTGGGGGTGTTGAACAGAGGGGAGATGAGGTGCTCAGGGAGCTGGGGCAGCACAGGACAGGGATGGTTGGACTCCATGGTCTCAAAGGGCTTTTCCACCCTGATGACTCTGTGATTCCTCTGCAAGTGTCACCCTCCTCTTGCTGCTTAGACTGATGCCAAGTGCCCCCTGGTCCTTCCATGGGCAGCCCGATGATGTGGTGGGGATGGAAGGGTGTCTCCTGTGTTTGGAGGCTGGATGGAGTTGGCTCCACACAGGAGTGTTACTGTATCACTGCTCAGAGAACTCCAGGTCTCACAGCCATGTCTCCTCCCTCCTCTTGCAGGTCAGATGCCAGGGCCTGGCTCCATGCTCCCAGGACAGCCCATGCCAGGCCGGATGATGCCCAGTGTCTCAGCCAACATCCACCCAGCCGGCAGCGGGGCCCCCCCACCCGGCATGTCCCCCATGTCAGGAAACCTCATCGGACCCCGTGTTCCTCTAGCAGCTCCCAATGGCATGTGTAAGTGGCTCTGTGGGGGGACATGTTCTCAATAGACCTGGGGTGGCCTTCCTGTCACAGGAGAAGTCACTGTATAGGTGAAACTCCCATTATCCTGTAGGAATGATGGGCTCTGTGTGTGTGTCAGCAGCCAAAGGCTGGTGACAGAGGGGTGCTTGAAGCTTTAAGTGCTTCTCTCCCCTCAAGGCATCCAAACATACTCCTCAGTCCTTTATCCTTATTTAATATCATCCCTTCTTTTATCTGTCATGATGCTGAGCCTCTCTTGACTTAGAAGAACGTGTGGCAGAGGTTCAGGACAGAACTGTGGCTGAATCCTCCTTACATAGCAGGGCTCAGGGTGTAACTCAGTCCAACAAGACCTTAGAATCATAGAATCCCAGCCTGGGCTGGGTTGGGAGGGAGCCCAAGGATCCCAGAGCTCCAAGCTCCAATGATGCTGTTGCACTTTGGAGACCTCCTGCTTAGCACCAGGATTGCCAGGGAGATTTATAATGCTGCTGTGCCCCAGCACAGTGCTTCTCCCTCTTCTGAGCCAGAGCTTGGGGCACAGCTTCTGGAAGATGAGTCTGTGGCTGCAGCTTGAGCTGGATGAGCTCCAGCTTTTCCTTATTTATTCCTTCTCCAAACCCTTCTCCATCCCCCTCAGCCCTTGGATGTTGCCTGGACCCTATGGTTGGGCACATCATAGAATCATAAACTGGTCTGGGTTGGGAGGGAGCCCAAGGGTCCCAGAGCTCCAACCCCCTGCCACAGGCAGGGCCACCAACCTCCAGGCCTGGAGCTCCACAAGGTTGCCCAGGGCCCCAGCCAACCTGGCCTTCAACACCCCCAGGGACGGGGCACCCACCCCCTCTCTGGGCAGCCCCTGCCAGCCCCTCCCCACTCTCTCTGCAAAGAGCTTCCCCCTAAGATCTCATTTCAACCTTCCTCCAGCTTCACTCCACCCCCCTTGTCCTGCCATTGTCCAACCTTAACAGCATCCTTGGGCTGATAATTCAGAACCCCCGACCAGGACATGTGATGGGTGGATTCTGAGTGGATTTTCATCCTACCAAAAACCAGTATAAACCATTATAAACCATCCTTAACCTGCCTTTCCCACTTGGAAAATGGAAAAGACTTGCACAGGTTTCTTTCTCCATCACATACATTCCCTTCATCTTACTGAAAGCCCTGCAATTAAAAAGAGGGAATCCTAATTAGGATAAAGCCAAAGGTGAATTGGGAACGATCCTTGTGTGGTGTAAAGCTCAGCAGCTCCAAAATGAACCTGATTTTACACTGGATGAAAAAGGCTGCTGTGGTCAGCAGCTGTGGGGTGGATGGTATCTGGGGAGGAGGGGAGGATGTGGCCAAACCCAGGAAGGAAAAGGGAAGCAGCTCTGGTGGATGCAGGGGGCTCTGCTCTGGGTTCCTTGGGACATAAACCATCCCTGGGTCACTTGCAGCTTGGGACAAGCCACTGGCCTGCAGTGGTTTTACCCCCCTCAAATTGTCACTTGCCATCACTGTCATCACATGGGTGGGAGCTGTGATTGCCTGTGCCTCTCCCAAAAAATAACTGGGGGAAGCCATCCTGTTTGGGCCTCAGCTGAGGGGAGCTGCTGAGGAGTCCAGCCCAGCAGCCTCAGCCAGCACAGCTTTCACTTCAACCCTGCTTTCAGCCAGCCTCCTTATTCTTCCACTACTCCAGCATCCCTCAGTTTTCCTTCCCTTTCTCTGAGCCTCTGGGAATCCCTTCTGTCAGGTTGAATTCCTCCTTCCTCTCCTCCCTTATCTTAATTTCTGGGTGGGTTTTTTCCCCTCCCTCTCCCCTGCTAACCAAATCAGTCATGTCCCATTAGCATCTCCTCTCCATGTGTGAGAGCCAGCCTTTTGTAGCCTGTGCTTCCTTCTCCCTCCTCACTGCATCTGTGGATCCCTCTGCTTTAACCTACACAGTGCAGGGAGAGCTCAAGTGCTGTTGAGATCAAATCCATTGGGCATCTATTCTAAGTGCAGAGGAGCTGTAATCTCCAGGCAGGACCTGGATGAGGGGACAGTGTTCCCCCTCAGCAAGTGTCTGATGATCCAAAGTTGGGAGGAACACTGTGCTGTCATCCAGAGAGACCTGGCCAGGCTGGAGAGCTGGGCAGGGAGACACCAGAGGAGGCTCAACAAGAGCAAGGGGAGAGTCTGGCCCCTGGGAAGGAAGAACTGCTGGGATCAGGCCAGGCTGGGGGGAGCTGCTGGAGAGGAGCTCTGTGGAGAAGGACCTGGGGGTGCTGCTGGGGGACAGGGTGGCCATGAGCCAGCAGTGTGTCCTGGGGCTGAGAGAGACACTGGGATCCTGGGGGCATCAGGAGGAGTGTGGGCAGCAGGTGACAGGAGGGGATCCTCCCCCTCTGCTCTGCCCTGCTCAGGCCCCAGCTGGAGGGTTGTGTCCAGCTCTGGGCTCCCCCTCTCAGCGCTGGGGTCCCCTCTTGGCGTTGGGGTCCTCTCTTAGTGTTGGGGTCCCCTCTTGGCATTGGGGTCCCTTCTCAGCATTGGGGTCCCCTCTTGGCGTTGGGGTCCCCTCTCGGCATTGGGGTCCCCTCCCAGCATCCTTCTCACTGCTCTCTCCTCTCCCTGCAGACCCCCCTCCGGCACAGCCGCCTCCACCAGCAGAAGGGGTGACCCCACCTCCAGCAGGAGCCCCCCCAGCCTCAGCCGCTCCCTAAGCCGCCACGGAGGAAGGAACTTCTCCAGCAGCAGTGGTGACCAAAAATGAATTCCTCAGTTACCTTCTGTTCCCTCAGGAGGTTTTCACCTCCCCTTGGCCTGCCCCAGGCGTGTGTGTGTACCCACACACACACAAGCACATAGACACAGCACCTTCCCCCTCCCCAGCCCCCCCCAACCTCTCCCCACCGCTCGTGACCCTGGCAGTGCTCAGCATTCCCTTGGGAAGGCTTGGATTGAAGATGCTGGTGGTACCTCCCATGTTGCTGATGGGAAGTTCCTTCACGCTCTGGGCCACTCCCCTTTTGGAGCTCAGCTCTGGTTTTCTCTCACCTTGGTGTTTTTTGAGCTTTGGCTTCCCCCAGAAAGGGTAAAAACAACCCCCCTCCCCCCCCCCAAACCCCAAATATTTGCAGCAGAGGTGTCAGCTGAGTTTTGGGGTGTAGCCACGTGCCCTCTCCACCTGTGGCTTCGTGGTTTGGGTTCTCCAGGCAGAGCAAAGCATCAAGACTGACTGCCAAACCAGGGAGTCCAGCAGAGAAGGAAGAACAAGGCTGTGCTGGAGAGTGTGAGGTGTGGGAATGCCAGCACCTCCAGCACAGCCCCCTGATCACTGAGGGCAGCAGCTGAATCCTGGGGCTGCCTCACTAACTTATTAAAGGAAATATTGATCCAGCTGGGAGCCAATCAATTGGAATGCAACCACTCAATGGTAGGAGTTTTCTTGCTCCAGCTTTTCCCTTTGCCTTTGAAGGTGGTAGTTGAACCTTCCCCTGAGTAGATTGGTACAGTAGCCAACTGAGGAATAAACCCATGATTTTTAGTCCCTCTTTTTTGGAGCATATACTTTTTACTTTTTAAAATGAACAAAAAAAAAAACAACAAAAAAAAAAAAACCCAACCCCCTAGAAGTAGATAGAGACAAAGTGCTAGGGGATGGGATTGGGATTGGGATTGGGATGGGATGGGGTGGGATGGGTTGGGATGGGATGGCTGGGGTGCTGATGCCACAACTACCTCCAGGTACGTGTCTTTGGGACAGCTCAGGCATCGCCCTCCCCTTGCTGAGCTCCCATGGGCTTGTGGGGAAGGGAAAGGGCTTCAACCAGCAAACCCAGGAGCTCTCCTGGAGCGAGGCCTCCAGCCTGCCACAGCTGCTTGGTGGTACTGACCACCACCACGAATCCTCTGCTGGCTCTGGTGGGGGTCTTGCTCCTAAGGGTCATCCTCTTCCTGGCCTGAGGGGGTCTGGTGCCTTGCTCTGACAGCTTGGCATGGCTCAAGGGCAGCTCTTGCCCACCACGTGTGGGGTGGAGGTCTGAGGCTTGCCCAGAGAGATGAGATCCCCCAAATAACCCTCAACCCCCAGAACCGCTCCGGCCACGCTACGGAGTGGCTTCCAGGAGCGCTCTGGTGCTGGACTCAGTGATGTTAATGGTTGAACCTCCCAGGTCCTGGGAGCGTGGTGTAACCCTTCCAGGGACCTCCCTCCTTTCCCCCTTGTAGGAACAACCCTTTCCACCCTCAAGCTCTGGAGAAGCCACAGTGCCTGGCAGCGAACAGCCGGGCTCTGCCTCCCTCATCCCAAGGAACCTCCTCCCCTTGTTCCCTTTCCCTCCGGGGGCTTTTTGGGGTGAGTGGGGGGTTTTCTGGTTTCAGAGCGTTAGTCTGGTTTTAGAATCACCTCAGGTTGTTTTTAGCTTGATCAACTTCAAATATAAAGGATCAGGGTGGAGACTCTTTTTTACTGTCCTGGTGGTGATCCTGTGGAGAGCCCCAGTTCTCCACGTGGTCGTCTTTCTGTATAAACAATACTCCACCTCCTGACTTTTTTTCATCTTGATCCTGTGTACAGGGCTGGTTTTATTCCTGCCAATTCCACCTGGTTTTGTGAAATAAAATTGAAAAAAAAACAAAAAAAAAAAACAACAACAAAAAAAAAGTGGGTTTTGTACAAAGCTTGTGCCTCTTGGCCTGGCCTCTCCTTTCCCCTCCCTGGGGGAGCTGAGAACTGTTGGTAACATCCATCCAGGTCTCTTCTTCTGCCCTGCTCAGGCCCCAGCTGGAGGGTTGTGTCCAGCTCTGGGCTCCCTGGGCTCAAGCAGCCAGGGATCTCCTGGAGAGAGTCCAGAGGAGGCTCTGGAGATGCTGAAGGGGCTGGAGCATCTCCCCTGGGAGGAAAGGCTGAGGGAGCTGGGGCTGTTGAGCCTGGAGAGAAGCAGCCTGAGAGGGGATCTGCTCCCTGGTTCTCCAGAGCTGAAGGGTGGGAGCCAGGGGGCCATGGGCAGCCTCTGCTCAGGGTCTGTGGGGACAGGCCAAGGGGCGCTGGGCTCAAGTTGGAGCCCAGGGAGTTGCGCCCCAATGTGGGGAAGAACTTGTTGCCCAAGGTGAGGGTGAGGGAGCCCTGGGCCAGGCTGCCCAGGGGGGTGTGGAGTCTCCTTCTCTGCAGAGATCCCAGCCCCTGTCCTAGGGACCCTGCTTTGGCAGGGGGTTGGACCCCCTGGGTTCTGGGGGGCCCTTCCAACCCCTGTGACTGTGATTCTGGGGCTGCATCTCCAGCTGTGCCATGGGACACAAAGCCTGAGCTTCTCACCCATCCAGGTGGGAGACTCTGCAGTGAAAGCTCTGAGCAGCAGTTACTGCAGGTTTGCACCCAGTGTTGGAGGCTGAGTAGGATCATTTCCATTTGATTCCCACCTTCCCGACTCGCCGTCCCCACTCCCTGCCTGTGTCCCTGAAGTGGCAGAGCTGAAGAGAGGAGGCCTGGGCGTGCTGACCTAGCAGGGTCCTGCTGTCCCTCTGTTCCCCAACCAGCTTCACTGTTAATGGTTTCATTCAGATGCTGGTTCAGGTCTCTCTGTTGGCTGCTGCTGGGCTCCAGGCGCTGCCAGTATCCTTCACTGTTTGATTAAACTGGGAATCCCATCTGGATTGGATATGAAATCCTCGTGCTGCTTCTCCTCATAAGGGATTCTTCCTCTGAAGATCTATCAGCTCCTCTTCCCAAGCATCCAGAGGCTGTAAAGCCTGTGGTCCCCAGCTCCCTGAAGGTGATGGAGGAGAAGGGTGGGGATGGAGATGTGTGCAGGTATGGGACACCCCGTGCTGTCCCCATCCCCAGTCAGGGATTCCTCTTGCTGGCATTAGGAGGTCCCTGGGGTCTGCTGCCTGGTGAGCTCCTCCATGCTCCTGAAGGTAGGGGAGGGAGCAGACAGGAGCCCTGTGCACCATCCATCCCTCTCCAGATGCCTTCAGCAAGGGTCATTCATCCCTTGTGATTGCACCCCCCGTCCTGCCACACTGCCAGTCATCATCACTTCCCTCACCTTGAGGACACTTTGCCTGAGGAAAGGGAAGGTTCTGGGGGATCATGGTGCTGGTTCTTGAGCAGCTTTTTCTCTTCATGGACCTTCAGATGTTTGCAGCCACAGCAGGTGATTGAGTTGGTGATCTGGGTCAGCCTGATCTGGCTGAAGATCCTGCTCACTGCAGGGGGTCGGGTCCCTTCTCCCCCTGCAGCACTCCTGGGGGGCTGAGGCTGGGCTGTGCCAGTAATTAACAGCTGGGTGGTGGGCTAGAGGCACTTGGGCACCTCGACTGTGCTGGGTGGAGGTGGAGCTGAGCCTGGTGATGGGGTGGGAGTGGGCTGGGCATGGAGAAGAGCAGGTTCATGCCTCTTCACAGCCCTGGGGTCAGGTGGGTTCAGGATGGGGCTCCAAACTGGCCCCGTGTCCTCTGCCAAACTGCAGCTGGCTCTGGAGATGTGAGGGTGGGTGGCAGCTTCTCTGCTTGGTGCTGAGCCCTCTGCCCTGTCCAGAACCTTCACTGGTCCTCTGCTGGTACCCACTGCAGGGGCTGGCTCTGTCTCACTGGTGTCACGCTGCTGGGGGTTTCTCATGGCAGGAGGACCAGGACCCCACCTGTCCCCATCTTCCTCCTGGCATCCCCAGCTCCCTGACCTGTGCCCCTAAAAACCTGCATTGCTCTTTGGTTGGGGGTTTTCTTGTCAGACTTCAAGCCAAAAATACACCTTGGGACACCCAGAGAGCTTGGGGTGCCTAAAAACATGGGTGCACATTGTGCTCTGACACCCTTACCCCAATTCCTCTGCCTTTCTCCTCAAAGAAGCTTTAAAACAAAGGATTGGGGGAGGCTGGAAACTCCTTTTCAAACTCAGGGGGGTTATAGCACCAAGTAGGGCATGGCTGGGGAAAACCCTAAGGGGCATCACCAGCCCCATGGCCAATCCCCCAAGCCCCACAAGGACACGACGTGACGGCAGCTGAGTGACCCCACCAAGGGCTTGGGCTGTGCTGGTGCCAGTCCCTTCCCTGGCTCTCCAGGAACAGGATTGCTGTGTGTCTCTGCCACTGCCCCCCCTGGGAAGTTCTCCTGTTGTTGGGTGCCAGGGGGTGACAGCGTGGGCCCCTGGAGCAGCCCTGGGAGCTGTGGGGTGACGAGGTGTCCCGTGGAGGCAGCACCCAGAACACTGTGGGCGATGCACTGGGATTACTCTTCCAAACTCCCTCCTTTTCTCTCCATTCATACTGGTGCCTCTGCCAAAACCATCAGCCTGGGGTGAGTGGCAGTGCTGCTGTCACCACGTCCCCACACTGAGGTTGCCCCCCTGGGTGGGTGTTGCAGACCCTGGCGAGGAGGAGAAGGAGGAGGACAAGGAGGAGGAGGAGGAGGAGGAGTGAGTGCTGCTTCAGCAGACCTTGACCAGCCTTTTCCATGGCTCAGGTTCAGCCCCATCCCAGCTGGAGACCCTGAGGGCCATCTCCTTGCCAAGCACTCATCCCATGCTGCTGGCAGAGCCCCCAGATCCCTGTGGGATGAATTCCATGGGAATCCCGTGTTCGCTCCGGGCGCTGGCAACCAGGAGGATGTGGAAGACCCACTGGAGCAGCGACAGGCTCTGCCTGGGGAGGCTGCTGAGCGCAGGGCTGCCGCCTGGTCCTCTCTGCTGCTGTGATTCCTGCTTTGCTCTCCCAAATGGAACAGCACCTGAGGCTTGGAGGCTGTTAAATACCCCTGACCTGCTGCGAGAGGGGCACGGGGTGCCTGGCACCACCAAGGTTTGGCTCTTCTGCCCTCCTGAGCTTCCCCCCCTCATTCTCCCTGTCTTTGCTCCTTGTCCTTACCCCTGAAACAGCCGCTTTGACTCGTCCTGCTGTTGGGCAGTAACAGCAGCAGAGCCTGGAAGCTAAAACCCATCTCTGAAGGGCATTTGGTGCCCTCTTGGCAAAGCTGCGAGTGCTGAGCTGGTTCCTTGTGCCAGGAAGGGGAAGGGGAAGAGGTGCTGGTGCCCACAGCTGGCTCATCCCTGGGTGCCACAGGGTGGTTTGTCCCCACAGGCCCTGTGAACACCTGACACACGAGGGCTGTGGGGGACAGCGGGCACCAAGGTGCTGCGCTCGGTCCTCAGGGTGCAGTGATGCTCCATCCTTGGGGTGCAGTGATGCTCCATCCTTGGGGTGCAGCGATGCTCCATCCTTGGGGTGCAGTGATGCTCCATCCTTGGGGTGCAGCGATGCTCCATCCTTGGGGTGCAGTGATGCTCCATCCTTGGGGTGCAGCGATGCTCCATCCTTGGGGTGCAGTGATGCTCCATCCTTGGGGTGCAGTGATGCTCCATCCTTGGGTGCAGTGATGCTCCATCCTTGGGTGCAGCGATGCTCCATCCTTGGGGTGCAGTGATGCTCCATCCTTGGGATGCAGTGATGATCCATCCTTGGGGTGCAGCGATGCTCCATCCTTGGGGTGCAGCAATGCTCCATCCTTGGGTGCAGTGATGCTCCATCCTTGGGGTGCAGTGATGCTCCATCCTTGGGGTGCAGTGATGCTCCATCCTTGGGTGCAGTGATGCTCCATCCTTGGGGTGCAGTGATGCTCCATCCTTGGGTGCAGTGATGCTCCATCCTTGGGGTGCAGTGATGCTCCATCCTTGGGGTGCAGTGATGCTCCATCCTTGGGGTGCAGTGATGCTTCATCCTTGGGATGCAGTGATGCTCCATCCTTGGGGTGCAGTGATGCTCCATCCTTGGGGTGCAGTGATGCTTCATCCTTGGGGTGCAGTGATGCTCCATCCTTGGGATGCAGTGATGCTCCATCCTTGGGATGCAGTGATGCTCCATCCTTGGGGTGCAGTGATGCTCAGTCCTCAGGATGCAGCATTGCTCCCTCTTAGGGATGCAGCAATGCTTGGTCCTTGGGATGCAGTGATGCTCAGTCCTTGGGATGCAGTGATGCTCAGTCTTCAGGACCCGATGCTTGGTCCTCAGGATGCAGCAATGCTCCCTTCTTGGGATGCAGTGATACTCAGTCCTTGGGATGCAGCAGTGCTTGGTCCTAGGGATGCAGTGATGCTCCCTCCTTGGATGCAGTGATGCTCAGCCCTTGGGATGCAGTGATGCTCAAGCCTCAGGACACGATGCCTGGTCCTCAGGTCCCAGCTCCCTGCTGTCTCTTCTCCCCAGAGCAGCTCAGGCCCATTTTACTCGGGTGTTTTTCTCGGTCCTTGCAGCTCTCAGCATTAGTGGGTCTGTGTGAAACCTCCTCCACCGTTTCCCTCTCTGCAGCCACGGAGGAGCACGGCTGGAAAACAGAGCACAAGCCAGTGACCGCTCAGGAAATGGGGCTCTGCCTCCTCCTGGAGCCCGGCTCTGCCTCTGCACCGCTGGATCCTTCAGCCAGATGCCCCAGCTCCCCGTGCGAGCCGGGCTTTGGGAGGCACCCGCTCACTCATCCCTCTGGGACAGGGCTGGGAGGCACCGCAGGACCGGGTGCTGCCAGCATCCTGCCCCAAGCTGCTCGTGCTCCTGTTCTGGGGGCTCTCAATTAGGCCAATTTGGGGATCAGCTCGGTGTGGGGACCGGGTTTGGTGTCTGACTGATGCGGGGGGGGGGGTGGAGGGGGGGAGTTTGTTCCCTGCAGGGATCGTTCGGGGTTTCTGGGGGTGAAGGCGGGGGGGGGCGCAGAGGAGGCTGAAGGTGGATTTTGAGGAGGAGGAGGAGACTGCTTCCCCCAGCTCCCGGTGTCACATCAGGGCTTGTCACCTCAGAGCTGTGCCCGGCGCAGTGCCAGCCCCCATCAAGGGCAGAGCTGTCCCAGTAAAGCCCTGCCTGGCTGGGCTGAGCCTAACCCGCAGCTCCAGCTCATGGGAGAGGATGGAGGGAGGGATGGAGGGAGGGAGGGATGGAAGGAGGGAGGGAGGGAGGGAGGGAGGGAGGGAGAGAGGGAGGGAGGAAGGGAGGGGGGTATGGAGGGAGGGATGGAAGGAGGGATGGAGGGATGGAAGAAGGCATGGAGGGAAGGAGGGAGGGAGGGAGTCAGGGAGGAAGTCAGGGAAGGGCTCGTGCAGCTGTGGGGAGCAGTGCTGGAGCTGGGGCAGAGAGCCCCGACCTTCACCCCCTCTGTTCCCTTCAGCTTTTCCTGGAGCTGGGATTTCTTTGGGCCTTTCCCACACTCAGGAATTGCAGCTCTCTGGGAGAAGGGTGGCTGGAGCAGAGGGAGGGTGTGGAGCAGGCAGCCAGTGGGAGGGACAAAAGCTGGAGGAGAAACAACCCTCCCTGGTCCATCCTGCCCCCACCACCCACCCCCTGTTACCCCTCTGGGTCAGGGTCTGTGGGGACATCGCTGGGATGAGGTGTTTCCCCATGCTCAGCTGATGGGGAGGAGCAGTGATGCTCCACCCTTGGGGTGCAGCGATGCTCCATCCTTGGGGTGCAGTGATGCTCCCATCCTTGGGCTGCAGTGATGCTCCATCCTTGGGTGCAGTGATGCTCCATCCTTGGGCTGCAGTGATGCTCCATCCTTGGCTGCAGTGATGCTCCATCCTTGGGCTTGCAGTGATGCTCCATCCTTGGGTGCAGTAATGCTCCATCCTTGGGTGCAGCGATGCTCCACCCTTGGGGTGCAGTGATGCTCCATCCTTGGGGTGCAGCGATGCTCCATCCTTGGGGTGCAGTGATGCTCTATCCTTGGGCTGCAGTGATGCTCCATCCTTGGGGTGCAGTGATGCTCCATCCTTGGGTGCAGCGATGCTCCAATCCTTGGGGTGCAGCGATGCTCTATCCTTGGGCTGCAGTGATGCTCCATCCTTGGGTGCAGTGATGCTCCATCCTTGGGGTGCAGTGATGGCTCTATCCTTGGGCTGCAGTGATGCTCCATCCTTGGGCTGCAGTGATGCTCCACCCTTGGGGTGCAGTGATGCTCCATCCTTGGGCTGCAGTGATGCTCCATCCTTGGGCTGCAGTGATGCTCCATCCTTGGGGTGCAGTGATGCTCCATCCTTGGGGTGCAGCGATGCTCCATCCTTGGGATGCAGTGATGCTCTATCCTTGGGTGCAGTGATGCTCCATCCTTGGGGTGCAGTGATGCTCTATCCTTGGGGTGCAGCGATGCTCAGCCCTTGGGATGTAGTGATGCTCCATCCTTGGGGTGCAGTGATGCTCCATCCTTGAGGTGCAGTGATGCTCTATCCTTGGGCTGCAGTGATGCTCCCATCCTTGGATGCAGTGATGCTCCATCCTTGGGGTGCAGCGATGCTCCATCCTTGGGGTGCAGTGATGCTCTATCCTTGGATGCAGTGATGCTCATCCTTGGGGTGCAGTGATGCTCCATCCTTGGGATGCAGCAATGCTCCATCCTTGGGGTGCAGCAATGCTCCATCCTTGGGGTGCAGTGATGCTCCATCCTTGGGGTGCAGTGATGCTCCATCCTCCCTCCTGTCTGCCTGTCCCTGTGGCATCCTGATCCTAATCCAACCTGTCACCTGCCCCAGCAGAGCTGGAGCAGATCTGCCTCCAGCTGCTCTTGGGATGGAGGGAGAAAGGTGCCCGTGTGGGGCTGCCCCACGGCTGCTGCTGTGATGTGGGGCTGAGCCAAGGGCTCCCAGAGCCCGGGCTGGGTGCTGGTGGGGGCAGGAGTGGGGCAGGGGGCTGGGCAAAGCCTCTCCCCGGGGTTTTTGGGAACTCCAAAGCAGGACAAGACCCAGGAGCCACCTCCAATCCCAGTGCTGAACCGGGGTGGAGAAGGGATGTGGGGGGAGATCCTGCCAGGTGTGTGACCCCCCCCCCAGGACGGACCAGACAGACAGACAGACAGAGCACACACAGACCTCCTCTGGAAACGCTGAGGCTCTTAATATTTTGGGTGACTCCCCCCAGGAAAACAAAGTCCAGGAGCAGCCACCGGTTGTGCCACTCGCTCCCTGCTGGGGGGCTGGAGAGCTGCCACCGTCTGTCTGTCCTGTCTGTCCCACCCCAACGCCCCCCCACCCCTTCTGCCCCAGCGATGCCGAACCCGTGGTCAGGGGTCTGTGGGGACCCCCGACTCAGCTCTGCCGCCCTCCTGGTGCTCTGCTCCTTGCCTGGCCCTAAACATCAGTGTCACGACGCAGCACCACGCGTTAGGGCTCTGCTCCCCGTCTGGCATGGGGAGGGGGCCTCCAAAATCCACCCCCCACCCCCCCCCAGCCTGGGTGTCCCTGCCTGGAGCACAGCAGCATCCACAGACACCCTCCTCTCCCTGAAGCAGCGGCCGAGCTCTGCCCCGTGGGGGGGGTTGAGACCCTCAGGTTCCCCCCTCGCCCACCCGGGAGCTGGGGGCCCGATCCACCTGACACCCGCTTGTCCCGTGGGATCTGGGCCAAGATCCCCCCCTCCCTGGGGTGCTCAGCACCCTGGGGTGCTGCCCGAACCGGGCTCCGTGTCCCTGCCCCGTGTGGCATCCCCAGCACCGGTCCCCAGGGTCCCACCCTGCCTTCAGCTGCCACAGTGGGGACCTGGGGGAGGGACCTCCCCAACCCTGGGCAGCGCTGGGGACCCCGATGCCCCTTCCCCACCCTTCTCCCTGGCTGTCACAGCCGTGTGTCCCCCCCCTCCCCGGTCCATCCCTGCGGCCCCTCGGCCGGTCCCCCTTGGAAACGCATCCAGGGGCGGAAGCGCTGGGAATATTAAGCAGGTGCAGCCCCTTCAATCCCCCTTTGAGCAGGGACAGAGCGGGGCTTGTTCCCAGCACGGGGAGCCCAGCCAGGAGCTGGGGCTGCTGGGGGGGGGGGGGGGGGGGTGTGAGATGGGACCCCCTGGCCTCCTCCACCCCTTCCCCCAGCCTGGCTCCCCCAGCCCCACAGCTGCCCCATGGCGTGGGTTGGTTGGGGGGGGGTTGTCCCTGAACTGGTGTGGGTCCTACACAAGGGGTAGGGGGCACTGGGATGGGCTCCACTGGGAGCACCCACTGCTCTGGGGGCCCCCCGACCCTGCCTCGAGCATCCCTCCCCCCCCAGCCTGGGATGCAGGAGCTGCTGGGGCTGGCACGCTCCTGTGCCACGGTGACCTTGGAGCAGCCCAGAGCTCAGGCCCCACGGGGGAAGGGGTGGCCCCAGGGCAAGTGGGGCAGGGGATGTCTGAGCCCCCCCCCCACCCCCAGCTTGGGGGTGGTCCCCATGTATGGGAGCCGGGGTGCAAGGTGATGGGGGCTGGGTGTCCCCTGCTGCATTTGGGTGCTGCCCCTGCGCTGCGGGGACAGGAGGGAGCACGTGTCCCCGTGTGCCCCCCACTGCTCCAGGCAGCCTGAGGCTGGAGGGAGGGGTCTCTGTGGGTCTTGGGGGGTCCCTGTGAGTCTGGGGGGGCTGCTCGGTGCCCACACCCCCACACACAGACACCCAGGGCTGTGCCTGTGCCTGGCTCCCAGTGCCAGCTTGTCCCCTTGGACGCGTGTCTGCTGGGGGGGTCCTGCCCGCTTTGGGGGTCCTGCCCGATTTTGGGGGGCCCTGCCCGGTTTTGGGGGGCCCCTGCCCAGTTTTGGGGGCCCTGCCCGGTTTGGGGGCCCTGCCCGGTTTGGGGGGGTCCTGCCCGGTTTTTGGGGTCCTGCCCGGATTTGGGGGGCCCTGCCCGGTTTGGGGGGCCCTGCCCGGTTTGGGGGGCCCTACCCGCAGCCCCTCTGCGCTCGGCCGTGCCCCCATTGCCAGGACAATCACGTCCGTTCAGCTCCTCCCCTCGCAGCGCAGCCCCGAGCACCCCTGCCCGTACCCCCATGTACCCCTCCCCATACCCTCCCCATACCCCCCATGTACCCCTCCCATATCCCTCACATACCCCCCACATACCCTCCCCATACCCCTCCCCATACCCCCCATGTACCCCCTCCCCATACCCTCCCCGTAGCCCCCACATACCCCCCATGTACCCTCCCCACACCCCCCATGTACCCCTCTCCATACCTCTCCCATACCCTCCACATACCCCTCCCCATACCCTCCCTGTAGCCCCATGTACCCCTCCCCATACCCCCCCCATAGCCCCCCCATGCCCATCCCCATACCCCCACCTACCCCCATGTACCCCTCCCCATGCCCCCCATGTACCCCTCCCCATACCCTCCCCATACCCTCCCTGTACCCCCCACATACCCCTCCCCATACCCTCCCTGTAGCCCCCACGTACCCCTCCCCATGCCCCCCATGTGCCCCTCCCCACCCCCCACCCCCTGCCGTACCCCTCCAATCCCCATCCCTGGCACCCCTGGGATGGGCGCTGGGGCTGTGGCAGCATCGGCCCAGTTTTGGAACTGGGAAGCGGCACCACAGGGGGTGGGGAGGGTCTGACCCACACTGGGCCTTCCCCTTGGGGGGTCCGAGGAGCGCCCACCCCCCCCCCCCCAACCCCACAGGGTCCCTGGGGCGAGGGGTCCCCCCCAGGATTTCGGAGCTCTGCCCCCCCAGCCCTGTGCCCCAGGGCTGAGCATGAGGGGGGGGTGCGGGGGGGGGCCTGGTGCTGGTGCAGGAACCCCCCCGATGCAGAGGCAGATTTGGGGGGGGTCATCGAGGGGTCCCAGTGCAGGATGGGGTCCTGGTGCGAAGGGGCGATCCCGGAGCAGGTTTTCTGGGAGGGGGGAGGGGGGTGTCAGCGAGGGATGCTGGTGCTGGGAGTGGGGGGCCCAGTGCTGGGAGGGGTCCCTGTGCGAGGGGAGGGTCTCCCAGTGCAGGTTTATTTGGGCATGCGAGGGGAGGGTCTCCCAGTGCAGGTTTATTTGGGCAGGGGGGGGTGTCAGTGAAGGATGCCAGCGCTGGGAGCTGGGGGGTCCTGGTGCTGGGAGGGGGTCCCTGTGCTGGGGGGTGTCTCCCAGTGCAGGTTTATTTGGGGAGGGGGGGTGTCATAGAGGGATGCTGGTGCTGGGAGTGGGGGGGATCTCGATGCTGGGAGGGGGTCCCTGTGCTGGGGGGGGTCCCTGTGCTGGGGCGGGGGGGGCCCAGTGCAGGTTTATTTGGGGAGGGGGGTATCAGTGAAGGATGCCGGTGCGAGGGGGGGCTCCCTGTGCTGGGGGGGGGTCCTGATGTGAGGGGGGTGTCTCCCAGTGCAGGTTTATTTGGGGAAGGGGGTGTCAGCGAGGGATGCTGGTGCTGGGAGTGGGGGGGATCTCGATGCTGGGAGGGGGTCCCTGTGCGAGGGGGGGGTCCCAGTGCAGGTTTATTTAGGGAGGGGGCTGTCAGTGAAGGATGCTGGTGCTGGGAGCTGGGGGTCCTGGTGCTGGGAGGGGTCCCTGTGTGAGGGTGGGGGGGTTCCCAATGCAGGTTTTTTTGGGGGGGTGTCAGTGAAGGATGCCGGCGCTGGGAGGGGTCCCTGTGCTGGGGGGGGTGGGTTGCTCCCAGTGCAGGTTTATTTGGGGGGGTGTCAGCGAGGGATGCTGGTGCTGGGAGTGGGGGGGATCTCGATGCTGGGAGGGGTCCCTGTGCTGGGGGGGGTCTCCCAGTGCAGGTTTATTTGGGGAGGGGGGGTATCAGTGAAGGATGCCGGTGCGAGGGGGGGGTCCCTGTGCTGGGGGGGGGTCTCCCAGTGGAGGTTTATTTGGGGGAGGGGGGGTGTGTATCAGCGAGGGATGCCGGCGCTGGGGGGATCCTGCGCTGCCCCCCCCCGGTGCTCCACGTCGGGGGGGGGTGTGGGGGGGGGGGGGAAGGTGGTGTGTGGGGGGGTGTAGGGTGTGTGTGTGGGGTGTGTGTTTGTGGGGGTGTGTGTGGGGGGGGGTGAGGGGTGTTGGGGGTGTTTGGGGGGGGGGGGGCGGGGTTGTTGGGGGGGGGTGTGGGGAGGGGATGTGGGGACGGGGGGGGGTGGTGTCCCCGTTCCCCTCCCGGGGCAGGTCCCATCCCCGCGTCCCGCTCGCGGGTCCCGGCAGCGTCCCCAGTGCCGCGGGCGGGGGCCGGTGGCTCCCTCCCCCCTCCCTCCTTCCCTCCCTCCCACCCCCCTCCCTCCCCTTCCCCCTCCCCTCCCCTCCCGGAGCCGAGCGGCGGCGGGAGGCGCGGGCGGAGCCCGCTGCCGGTGCCGGCCCCGCAGCCGGAGCCGCGGGTCCCTCCATGGCCCCCGCGCCCGCCCGGCCCCTGGCGCTGCTGCTGGCGCTCGGCGCCCTCGGTACGTACCGGGCCCGGGGCGGGGGGGGGGGGAAGGGGAAGGGCTGGGCCCGGGGGGGGGGGCCGCATCCTGCGCCGGGGGCCCTGGGTCCCTCGCCTGGGGCTCAGCACCTGGGGGGGGGGGGGTGTTGGGGAGGGTTTTTGGGGGGGGGGGGGGCGGATCCCGGGGGGGGGGGGTCCGGATCCTTGGGGGGGTGGGGGGGGAGGAGGAGGAGGAGGAGGAGGAGGAGGGGGGGGGTGTGGGGGGGTCCGGGTCCCCGGGTAGGGGCTGCATTCCTCTGCAGGTGCCGGGATTTGGGCGGGGGGAGTGGGGGGGGGGGGGAGGGGTCCCCTTGCCTGGATCCCACCGCAGGGACCCGCGTCCTCTTGCAGGGTGGGGTGGGGGGGGGTGGCTTTGGGGGGCTGAATACCAGGGAGGGGGTGGCTTTAAGGAGCTGGATGCTTGGGGGGGGGGGGAATAGGGGGGGGCTGGATGTCTGGGGGAGGTGGCTTTGGGGGGCTGGATACCTGGGAAGGGTGGCTTGGGGGGCTGGATGCTTGGGGGGGGAGCTGGGGGGGGGCTGGATGTCTGGGGGGGTGGCTTTGGGGGGGATGGATGCTTGGGGGGGGAGATGGGGGGGGATGTCTGGGGGGGTGTCTTTAGGGGGCTGGATGCTTGCGGGGGGGGAGATGGGGGGCATATCTGGGGGGGTGGCTTTAGGGGGCTGGATGCTTGGGGGGGAAGCTGGGGGGGGGCTGGATGCTTGGGGGGGGGAGCTGGGTGGGGGGAGATGTCTGGGGGGGGTTGGCTTTGGTGGGCTGGATACCCGGGAGGGGTGGCTTTAGGGGGCTGGGTGCTGGGGGGGGGGGGTAGCTTGGGGGGGAGCTGGATGCTGGGGGGAGGAGGTGGCTTTGGGGGGGGCTGGATGTCTGGGAGGGGGTGGATGTCGGGGGGGGTAGCTTGGGGGGGGCTGGATGTCTGAAGGGGGTGGCTTTGGGGGGGCTGGATACCTGGGAGGGGTGGCTTGGGAGGGGCTGGATGTCTGGGGGGGGGTGGCTTTGGGGGGCTGGATGACTTGGGGGGGCTGGCTTGGGAGGGACTGGATGTCTGGGGGGGGGGGGGGATTGGATCCCCTTTTAAAAGCGGGGGGGGGGCTGGATCCCCTTGTGTGTATGGGCCTGCGGCTGCAGGAGCCTGAGCAGGGCTGGATGCTCTTTGAGGGGGGGGGACTGGATCCCCATCGCGGTGGGGGGCTGGATGCCCTTTGGGGAGGGGGGGGGGGGCTGGATGCCTATTGCAGGGGGTGGGTGTGTGGATCCCCATCACCGCGGGGGGGGGGGGGCGGGTTGCACTTGCAGGACCCCGAGAGGGCTGGATCCCCTCAGAGGAGGGGCCAGGTCCCTTTGCAGGCAGCTGGATCCCATTTTTTTTTGGGGGGGGGGAGCTGGATCCCATTTTTTTTGGGGGGGGAGCTGGATCCCATTGTGTTGCAGGGGCTGGACCCCCTTGCAGAGGGGGCTGGATCTATTGGGGGGGGGGTTGGAGCCCCTTGCAAAGAGGCTGGATCCCACTGCAGGGGGCTGTTTTCCCATTTTGGGGTGGAGGGGGCTGGATCCCCTTACGTGTGGGGGGTGCATGTGCTGGAACTAGAGGCAGGCTGCCTCCCTTTGCGGGGGGAGGGGGCTCGATCCCTTTGAGGGGGGGTCAGATCCCCTCGCTGGGGATGGAGAGGCTGGTTCAGAGCAGTGGGGGGGGGCTGTGCTGGAGGAGGGGGCTGTGGCATGGTGGGGGGGTTGCAGAGTTGTGGGGTGATGTCTGGGGCTTTTGGGGGGGGGGGGGGAGCTGGGGGCTTCTGCAGGGTTTGGCCCTTTGGTCCCTGGGGGAGGCTGTAAAAGACTTGGGGTGCTGCCCCCCCCCCAAACTGCCTGTCACGGTGCTGGTGGGCGCAAGGTCGTGGGGTGCTGCTGGACTCCCCCCCCCCCCCCCCTCAGGCTGCCGCGGCCTCCCCAGGGTTGGGGGGTGTGTGTGTGGGGGGTCCCTCTGATCCATCTCTCTCTCCTTGTCCCCCTCCAGCATCCGAGTGGCCCCCCCAAAATGCCAGCGACCCGGGGGGGCCCAACAACAACGCCACCAACCCCGGGGGGGCTGCGCCGGGCGGCGACCCCCCGGCGGGACCCCAGCTAGAGCCACCCGGGGGGTCCACAGCCACCACGGAGCCCGCGGCGACGCCGGAGGGGTGCGGGGGGTGCGCGGGGGAGGGCGACGCCAGCGCCCTGCCCCCCAAAACCGGCCCAGCGGAGGACGGCCAGGCCGCGGTGACCTGGCCCGGCGGGTGACGGGGGGACGCCGGTGGCCCTGGGCGGCCCCGAGGAAGCGGGGAGCGGGGAGCGGGCCGCACGAGCCTCCCCGCCCAGCACGGGGGGTTTCGGGGGGCTCCCGGCCGCCCCGCCGAGCCCCCCCGGCCCGCGGCTCAACACCCACTCGGCCGAATCCGACCTGCTGCTGGCAGCCGGGGGCTCGGCCGCGGCCTGGACCCCCGTGCCGGGAGACCCCAGCCCCGTTCCGGGCGTCGCGGGGGACTCGGGGTACCCCCCTGAGATTTGGGTGGCCTCATCCAGCCCGGCCCCGGCCCAGGGAGCGAGAGGCCGGACGGATTTGACCTGGCTGGGCTCCGAGGAGGCCGCCACCGCCACGCCGGGCCAGGCCCGACCGCCTGCTGACCGGACGGCCTCCCACATCATCGACGTCGACTACTACGACCTGTTCGAAGGGGGGGAAGGGCTGGGGGGCTTCCCCGGGGGGGGGCCGGGGGGCGGCGGGGCCCGGCCCGGCGGCGGGAGCCGGAGGAGGCGGCCACGCCGTGGGCCCTCCAGGAGCTCTACGACGACTTCACGCCCTTCGACGAGGCCGATTTCTACCCCACCACCTCCTTCTACGCCGACGGGGACGAGGAGGATGAGCTGGAGGAGGAAGAGGAGGAGGAGGAGGAGGAAGAAGAGGAGGAGGAAGAAGAAGACGGGGGGCTGGAGGATGAGAACGGCTACCGACCCCCAGCCTCGGCCCAGCCGGCACCGCGGGACCCCCGGCCTACCGGCCGGCGGGATGCGGCCCCCCCCCAGCAGCCCCCCCAGCCCTCGGGCAGCCCCACGGCCCGGCCGAGGCCCAGGGAGCGGGGCCTGGCCCGGGGGGAGAACGGCACCGGGTGCCGGAGCGGCTACGTGAGGCACAACAGCTCCTGCCGCTCCCTCTGCGACCTCGTCCCCAGCTACTGCCACAACGGCGGGCAGTGCTACCTGGTGGAGAGCCACGGGGCCTTCTGCCGGTAAGGGCTGGGACCACACGGCCCGGGGGGGGGAGGAGGGGGGGTCTCCAGTCTTGTGCACCCCGTCCCAGGGCTCTCCGTCATCCTGCACCCCATCCCGGGGCTCCCCATCCCCCTGCACCCCGTCCCGGGGCTCTCCATCCCCCTGCACCCCATCCCTGGGCTCCCCATCCCCCTGCACCCCATCCCTGGGCTCCCCATCCCCCTGCACCCCGTCCCGGGGCTCTCCATCCTCCTACACCCCACCCCATGTGCATCGCTCCATCCCATCTCCAAGCCCTCCTTCCCCCTGCACCCCATCCCTGGGCTTCTCATCCCCCTGCACCCCATCTCTGGGCTTCTCATCCCCCTGCACCCCATCTCTGGGCTTCTCATTCCCCTGCATCCCATCCCTGGGCTCTCCATCATCCTGCACCCCGTCCCAGGGCTCCCCATCCCCCTGCACCCCATCCCCGGGCTCCTCATCCCCCTGCACCCCATCCCATGCTCATTATCCCCACCCATCCCCCTGCACCCCACCCTATGTGCATGTTCCCCACCCCATCCCTGGGCTCCCCATCCCCCTGCACCCCATCTCTGGGCTTCTCATCCCCCAGCACCCCATCCCCAGGCTCTCCAGCCCCCTGCACCCCACCCCATGTGCATCAACCCATCCCATCTCCAAGCCCTCCTTCCCCCTGCACCCCATCTCTGGGCTCCCCACCTCCCTAAACCCCACCCCATGCTCATTATCCCCACCCCATGTGCATGTCCCCCACACCATCTTTGGGCTCCCCATCCCCCTGCACCCCACCCCTGGGCTCCCCGTCCCCCTGCACCCCACCCCATGTTGATCTCCCCCACCCCATCCCTGTGCCCTCCATCCCCCTGCAACCCACCCCATTCCCTCCATCCCCATACACCCCATTCCCAAGGTCTCCACCCCCCTGGGTCCCTTCACACCCCCCCCATCCCCATCCCCCAGGGGCACAGAAGGGCTTTCCCTGCCCACCCCCCCTCCTCTTCCCCGCCCCCCTACCCCCCCCCCAGTGGTGGCTGGGCAGGAATTAGGTCAGGGCTGCAGAGCTGAGGCTCAGGGTGGGGGGGGTGAGGGGGGTGAGGGGGGGGGGCCGCCACGCTAATCGGCCCTGGCAGATTGTGCCTGGGGTTGGGGGGGGGATGTTGGGTGGGGGGAGATGCTGGCTGTGCCATACAGCTCCACACACCGGGGTGGGGGGGTGATGGGGGTGTATGTGTGTGTGTCCCCAAACTCCATCCCATTGGCCAAGCCCCTCCCCACTGGTGCTGGGGTTTCGGGGGGGGGGAGGTTGAGCATCACTCCTCATCCATCCCCATGTCACCCATCCCAAGCACCCACGATGTCCCTGGTGCCCCCCAAGGATGCTCCTTGAGGGGTGTGGGGTGGTTGAGCACCCATGATGTCCCTGGTGCCCCCCAAGGATGCTCCTTGTGGGGTGGGGGTTGGTTGAGCATCACTCCTCATCCATACCCACGACGTCCCTGGTGCCCCCCAAGGATGCTCCTTGTTGGGGTGGGGAGATGGTTGAGCACCCATGATGTCCCTGGTGCCCCCCAAGGATGCTCCTTGAGGGGTGGGGGGTGCTTGAGCATCTCTCTTCATCCACCCCCACATCACCCATCCCAAGCCCCCAATGTCCCTGATGCCCCCAGGGATGCTCCTTGAGGGGTAGGGGGTGTTTGAGCACCCATGATGTCCCTGATGCCCCCCCAAGGATGCTCCTTGAGGGGTGGGGAGATGGTTGAGCACCCACAATGTCCCAGGTGCCCTCCAAGGATGCTTCTTGTGGGGTGGTGGAGGGGTGATTGAGCATCTCTCTTCATCCATCCCCCATGTCACCCATCCCAAGCACCCATGATGTCCCTGGTGCCCCCCAAGGATGCTCCCTGAGCCAAAGCCCCATCTTTATTTTAGGGGGGGTGCGTGTGGGTGTTTTTAATCCTTTAAAAACCCCTCCCCCCCTTTCCTCCTCCTTCTCCTCCTCCTCCTCCTCCTCCTGCTCTCCCTGCCACCCCTGGCAGGTGCAACACCCAGGACTACACGTGGCACAAGGGGCCGCGCTGCGAGGCCATCGTCACCGACTTCCAGGTGCTGTGTGTGGCCGTGGGCTCGGCTGCCCTGGTGCTGCTGCTGCTCTTCATGCTCACCGTCTTCTTCGCCAAGAAGCTCTACCTGCTCAAGACTGAGAACAGCAAACTGCGCAAGACCAAGTGAGTGGTGCCCCCCCTGCACCCCCACGCCCCCCAAAACTGGCCCTAACCCCTCCAGGATGGGCCCTTGGTAGCCATACACCCCCCAAAACTGGCCCCAACCCCTCCTGGATGGGTCCTTGGTAGCCATACGTCCCCCAAAACTGGCCCCAACCCCTCCTGGATGGGCCCTCAATAGCCATACACCCCCCCAAAACTGGCCCTAACCCCTTCTGGATGGTCTCTCAATAGCCATACACCCCCCAAAACTGTCCCCAACCCCTCCTGGATGGTCCCTTGGTAGCCATACACCTCCCAAAACTGGCCCTTACCCCTCCTGGATGGTCTCTCAATAGCCATACACTCCCCAAAACTGTCCCTAACTCCTCCAGGATGGGCCCTCAATAGCCATACAGCCCCAAAACTGGCCCCAACCCCTCCTGGATGGGTCCTTGGTAGCCATACAGCCCCCAAAACTGGCCCCAACCCCTCCTGGATGGTCTCTCAATAGCCATACACCCCCAAAACTGGTCCTAACTCCTCCAGGATGGGTCCTTGGTAGCCATACAGCCCCAAAACTGGCCCCAGCCCCTCCTGGATGGGTCCTTGGTAGCCATACAGCCCCCAAAACTGTCCCTAACTCCTCCTGGATGGTCTCTCAATAGCCATACACTCCCCAAAACTGGCCCCAACCCCTCCAGGATGGGCCCTCAATAGCCATACACCCCCCAAAACTGGCCCCAACCCCTCCAGGATGGGTCCTTGGTAGCCATACACCCCCCAAAACTGTCCCAAACACTCCTGGGTGGATCTTTGGAAGTCATACACCGCCAAAATTGTTCCCAACCCTTCCTGGATGGGCCCTCTATAGCCATATGCCCCCAGAACTGTCCCCAACCCCTCCTGGATGATCCCTAGCTAGCCCC